>CM077162.1:45389705-45698155 GCA_039583875.1 Platanthera guangdongensis
TTCTGTTCAGCTGCTTCTCTTGATTTTATCAACTGCTCATAAGAATTTTGCTTGCCTAGCAGAGATTCAGTTGATATCTCATTTAGGCTTATGGATTCTTTGATAGGCCAAATTCTTGAGTCCCAAGAGCTAGGGAAGCACATCAACATTTTATCATTCACTTCTGTCAGGGTGATGTCCTTATCCAAGGTTTTAAGCTCATTGATGATTGGGCTCAACCTTTTATACATTTCAACCACTGATTCAGCCTCATCATTCTTGAAATTCTCATATAGGGATATGAGATTTGATCTCCTGTCTTTTCTTTCATTTGCTGAGCCAGCTACCATTTGGTTGAGGGAGTCCCAAATGGCCTTGGCTGAGCTGCACTCAACCACCTTCTGAAATATGTCATCTGACATACTCTGAGCCAAGATGTTCATTGCCTTTGCATCTGCAATTTTGGCTTTCTTGTAGGCATCATTATTCTCTGGAGGAGGTACTGCAGTCATGTTGGTAGAGGTGCTTGTAGAAGCTGTAGGTGTTGGAGGTACTCCTGTTAAAATAGAGGCAAAAATATCTTCATCAATAGAGTTCATATATAATTTGATTCTTGCCTTCCAAATGGCAAATCTGTTAAGATTGCAAACTAGAGGTCTGATGCCTGCATAATCTTTATTTTGGGCCATTTCTGTGAAGAAATAAATCTAATAAGGAAACAAAACAATCAGATCTAACAAGAGGGATCTTTATGGTTCAGGTGTTAGCCTGTACAACCATTTAAGGTATGGTATTTTAACCAACCTCCCTCTGATACCAATTGAAAGTGCAGGTTAGATCTGAAATACTCTAGAGGGGGGGGGGTGAATAGAGTATTGTGCTCTCTTAAAAACATTCTTTACAACTTTTGTTGTAAGCCTAAGTGAATAGGTCAGCAAATAAGGAAATAAGCACAGTAACCTAAACAATCACAGATCACAGCCAAAACAAAAGAAAAAGGGCAACCAGATGACACAAGAAATTTTATAGTGGTTCCCCAACCTAGGTATATCCACTCTTCTACCACCCGGGTAGGAATCCACTCAGGTTTTTGATTAGGTGCCTTACACCAATGAGCTTTTGTTCAGGTGCTCAAAAAGCAAAACCTCAAGTCTTTTGGTAGGAGACTTGCAACCAGGAATAATTTTGAAGGGAATTAAAACCCTGTACAGAGGATGGAAAAAAGGTGATGATGTCTTCTCTTTCTCAATAACAACTGAGAAGACTTGTGGATTGATTTCAGCAGATTTGCTCACCCTGAGATTTTGAATGTATCAGGAAACCTGGAGCACTGCTTCAGGGTGACAGGTCTTCAAAAACTGGATTGCCTTGACCAGAGATTGCTTCAGGAACTTCTTTGACAGATAGAGTTTTGTTGTCCTTCTAAAGTTGTCCTGTAGCATTGAAGGAAGAAGACTCTTGATAGTGATTGAATGTTCTTTTTCTTCTTCTTGATGATGTTCTCTGGCCTGGGCTGATTGCAGAAAAGAACTTTAGTTTTTATGTAAGATTGTTCTTCTATGCAATTGACTGTCTGTGTATGTGTCTGACTGCTTGTCTGTGTATGTCCGTAACTCTTACTGTATCACTGCTTGATCCTTTCTTTTTGATAAAACTGATTGAAGAACACATTCAAAATTTGAATGTTGAGCAGTAATTGCAGTCGGCCTGGGAAGGAAGTGGAAATCAATGATTTCCCTAACTGTCCCATGGAAAAACATCAAGAAATAATCCATGATTAATGCACGTTCCAACGCTAACATTCCGAGAAGATTTGACATTAATTACTCAGGAATCATCGCCAAGAAACGGGACGGAAAACTGGAGAAGACCTAATCTGGAATCGTCAAACGAAGAATAGGAATCGTCGAGCTGAGTTCACAGTTCGTCGAGCTGAGCTGATGAGTTCGTCGACCAGACAATAGTCTTCAAGGGAATCTTGTCAATACTGCTACAATCTTCGTCAAACTGACAATCTTCATTCGTCGACTTGAGAATCATCATTCGTCGAGCTGAGATCCAAAATCATCGAACAAAGAATGATTGTGGACTTAGAATCTGAGAAGTCTCTGACTGATAAGGATTCAGATCATCGAACAGAAGTCGTTGAGTAGAGTACTGAAATCATCGACCTGAGAAGTTGACTTCGTCGGCCTGAGAAGTTAAGAACTTTAGGTCCAAGTTCGTCGAGCTCAGAACTTAGTTCGTCGACCAAAGCCTGAAGTTGGACTTAGAAAAATCTGGAGTTATCCTGACTTTAGAATGTTGAAGAATCCCAGTCTTCGTCGAATAGAGAACAAAGATCGTCGAGCTCAGTACAGAGAAACATCTCAAGATCGTCGAGCTCAGAACACCTTTCGTCGACCTGAGTTTGACGAACGTCGAACTCATTTTACTTAGTCTTGAAATATTCTAAGTCTGGAGTCTCTGATGGTCTTGTTGATAGCTGGTCCATCTGAAGTTGACTCTAAGGACTTGGCCTAGACTCTAGGACACAAATTTGACTCTGGCTATACATGATGGGTCACATCCTAAGCTAGTGAACCTAGCCCAAATCAACTAGGGATCCAACATATTGCTAGCCTTTATAGGGGGTTTAATTCAACTGATGACACAAAATTTACTATCGTGAAATAAAAGAATAAATTTAGTCTACCATGCAATTTTGATGTTAAAGTGGGATGAGAGGTGATATGTACTCACAGAGGAATCCTGTTAGGGGAAGGTCTAGCAAAGGCAAGGAGAGGAACTCTAGGGAGCAACCCTAAAACACATTCATCCAAAGATTATAAAAAAGAGTACAACACAACCCCTTATAGGTGTGGGGTGTGGATAATAAAAGTATGGGTGCCAATAGTAAAGCATACAACATAACAGAATACAAATAAGATAATCACGCCATAAGCCCGTCTTTGGTCGCTCCTCCTCCAAACGGGTTCGTCATCATCTGCCTTCACGCGTAGAATCGCCACGACATCTCGTCGTCATGCGAAACCGTAACAATGCCGCCGTCTGGAAAATGTCTTGTCCTCAAAGACGTTGTTGGAGGACTTGCGGCAGAAGTCATCCCGGGGAAGTCACGTGGATTCAGACTCTGATGGTAAAACCAAACAACAAGGACCTCCCATGAACCAGAGTCCCCCTGAAGGTGGTAGCGACGATTAAATATCTTTGATGCCGCCTACTCTCCGCCACATGATGATCCAGAAGACTCAAGCAACGCGACAGATTTGCTACAACAGAAGGACTTTCAGCGACACAATGATTCAGAGAACGCTAACAGACGACGACACTACAACCTCCGCCATCGACGTGCAAAGCTTAATTAGTTTTCATGTTTTATTTTATATTTTCGAATATAAAATTATTTCGTGCTTTGCTAATAATTTTATATTCATTTGGACTTGTATTATTTTCATTTACTGCTTTTATACTTGGTTGGTGTGTATTTAACCACCCAGATGGATGAGATTTCATCTCCATCTTGAATGGTTAGATTTGTTTTGTATCTCCTATTTATATGGGTTTGTTGGATGATTAAATAAGCAAGAAATTAAACCCTAAATAATTTTCCTATGTGAAGTTTTCGACCAGCTGCTCTTGAAACCGCCGACCCCGTGTTGCCTCCTCTGCCCATCGGCATATCCTCTTGGAGGTTCCTAGGCGTGGATCCCTTGGCGCGACTCCGATGAAGACGGGCTGCAATCCCATTCGGTGGGACGCCGGTGTACCGTGGAAGAGAGATTCATCCACGTTATCTAGTGCAAATATCAAAACCGGGTTGGGTAACTTCTCATCCCTAAACCTAGTGAGATTTCTTCTTGTATGTTTGGGAGGGCCTGGAGCCGACGCCTCTTCCACAGCATTGAAAACATACGTTTGCAAATCTGAAAGTGAAATCATTTTTGTACGAAAATCTTTGTCTTCCAAATCGAGTGGATCCAATTTGCTTGAACGGATCTAGGCTTATAACCTTGGTATTGTTCTCTAAAAGGATTGGCAACCTTTGTGTTTGTTTTGGGAATCAAGTTGACTAATTTCTGAATCATATTTCTAGTCGACTCATCTCCCGTTGATTTTGCGTTGTGGAATGCATGGCCATTGTGAGGATGGTTAGGTGCTTGCGTAGGTGTTGGGTACATTGGAATGAATGTACCTGATTTGAAGAAGCCTCACCATACTCAATGATATACATCAAAATGTATTTGATGTGTTTTGAGTTTAGTTGTGCAGGTTAAGTATTTGCAGGGATAGCTGAAAAGTTTCTAAGTCCATGTGTCGACACCCAGAAGGAAAGTGGCGACACTTAAGAATACTTGTGTCGACACCCAGCAAAGCAGTGTCAACACTTGGAGTCATTGTGTCGACATCAGGGATGCAGAGTCGACACCAGGAGGAAAGTGTCAACACATACAGGATGTGTCGACACTCATTGAAGAAATGTCCAGTGAAGAAGTGTTGACACTTAGAAGCAGTGTCGATACCCAGAGGAACATCGTCGACATCAGAAAGTGTCGACACTTGGAGGCTGTGTCGACACTCAGCAAAACTTCAACAGAGATTAAGTACAAGTGTCGACATAATGAAGAATGTGTCGACACACTGCAGAAGACTCAACACATGAAGAAGTGTCGACACTAGGAGGCAGTGTCGACACTCAGCAAAGTTCAACAAATTCTAAGTACAAGTGTCGACACAATGAAGAATGTGTCGACACACAGCAGAAGTCTCAACACAAGAAGAATGTGTCGACACAAGGAGTAGTGTCGACACTCAGCAAGTATCAACACAGAAGGCATGTGTCGACACCAAGAAGATGTGTCGACACTGAACAAGTTCAACACAAGAAGATGTCTCGACACAAAGGAGTTGTGTCGACACTTACAAGAAATCAACTAAGTACTAAAGAACAAGGAGTTGTGTCGACACACAATATCAGTGTCGACACATTCTGAAGAAGCAGTGTCGAGAAGTAAATTCTACAACACAAGGAGTTGTGTTGACACCTTGAAGGCTAGTGTCGACACTTAGTCTACTTGTGTCGACACTTAGTCTATAAGTGTCGACACTTAAAGACAGACTGTCTCGACACTTACAAACAGTTACAGAAAATTCAAGAAGTGACTGGATGACATGACAGATGTCATTCCAGCCGGTCTACTGCAACTGTCAGAGTTGTCAGAAAGCTGTTAGGAACCGGATCAGCCGGTCACCATGAAGAAGTCCTATATAAAGGCATATTCTGTCAACAGAAGAAGATGATCAAAATCAATAAGAGAAGAAGATCAAGTAATTCATTGAAGAATTAATTCAAGTGAAGATCTAAGAAGTTGGAGAGAGAGAGCTCCTTCCAAGAAGACAGCTGTTGGAACCAGGCTGTAAAGAGAGTTTCAGACTTAGTTCTGATTCTTAAGTTAGCAGTGATTGAAGATCAGCTACAGTGAGTATCAACCCTATTGTGTTCTACATTCAAGAAGCTTTGAAGAAAGCCAAATGTGGTTGATCTCAGCAGAGTTCTTTCAAGAACTCATCAAGAAACCTGTCAACTCTTCTCTCTTAATCTGATTTGTAGGTATACACTTTGTATTTTTAATTTCTTGTAGGATCCTTAAGGATCTGAGTTGTAAGCCTGAAATTATAAAGGCTGAGTTGTAGGGCCTGTGTGCCTGAGTGTAGGAGATCTATTTCTCTGAGTATAGGCCTGTTATAGGCTGAGTGTAGGCCTTGTGGCTGAGTGTAGGTCTTTGGAGAAGACTGAGTTGTAGGGCTGTTGAGCCTGAGTTGTAGGAGTGGGATCACTCTGAGCTGTAGGAATCATTTGGGGTTCTGAGTGGAAGATCTGAGGAATAGTGAAGGAGTTTGCCGAATCTAGTACACTACTAGATAGGCGAAGGGGGAAAGTGGATGTACCCAAACCTTGGGGAACCACTATAAAACTGTGTGTACTCTGTGTATGTGATTCTGTGATTGCTGTGCTGAAGTGCTGTGAAGTATTATTTATAATTCTGTGATATAATCTGCCTAAAAGTTTAAAAAGATAAAGTCACCTATTCACCCCCCCCCCCTCTAGGTGATTAGGTACAATTTCTTTCAAGTGGTATCAGAGGGAGATTACTCAAAAAGGACATAACTGTCTGAGTGTATCCTGTTGGCAGATTCAGTGAAATCAAGGACAGATTCAGCATAATCAAGAATATCAAGAAAATGGGTTCAACAGATAATCATAAAGAACTTGGATCCATGAATTTGCCAATTTGTAGAAAGGAGATCTTTGGCATCTGGAAAGAAAGGGTTAGGCTATTTATGGAAGCCTCTGACCCTAGAATCTATATCACAGTTAAAGAAGGGTCATATGTGCCAATGAAGGTATCTGTGTTAGATGTAAATCAGAGAACACCAAAAGACTTTGCTGAAATGACCAAGGATGAGATTATTCTGGCCACCATGGACAAAAGGGCCCAGAATATTATAGTAAGTGCAATAGATGATGCTACATTTCAGAACTTGATACACTGTAAAACATCAAAGGAGATGTGGGATACTCTGATAGTGTACATGGAGGGTTCAGAAGAAGTTAGACAGGACAGAAAGTCTTTGTTAAACCAAGAGTATGAGAGTTTCAGACAAGGCAGGTCTGATAGTATAACAGAATGCTACAAGAAATTCTATAGGATTGTCAATGAGTTGATGTCCTATGGAAGAGAATTCAGCAATTATGAGCTGAATGATAAGTTCTTGAGGTCCCTAACAAAGGACTGGGACACCAAGATCTGTGCCATAAGGGAAATGGCCAAGTTAGCAGATATTCCTCCTCCAACATTATTTGGAAACCTGTTATCCTATGAAATGCAGCTAATGGTTAGACAGAGGAGGAGAAGACTACAAGAATTGAGCACAAAGAAAGAGCAGTGGCATTCAAGACAGAAGACACCAGGAAATATAAAAGTAAGTCTCCATCTCCACCTCTAAAAGTGGTTGAGACTGAGTCAGATGAATCAGAAGGCAGGAATTCTGAAAGTAGTGAGAGTGATGAAGACTTTGCAGCTTTCACAAGATAATTTCAGAAGTTTCTAAAGAATAAATAGTGGAGGTCTAAGCCATCCACTTCACAGGGAAAAGATGACTATTATCAGAACAAGAAGTCATCAAAGAAAGACAGGAGAAAGCCCAAGTCAAGCAAAACAACTTTATCCAAAGTTGTATGCTATTGCTGTAACAGACAAGGACATGTTGTTGCTGACTGTTCAGAGAAAAGGAAAGAGTCAACTGATAAGAAGAAGACTCAGATAAAGGGCAAAAAGGAAAGGTTCTTTGTTGCCAAGAAGTATAAAAGCCTGTCAGACATATCATCTTCAGAAACTGATTCAGAAGCAGAAGCTTACATTGGACTGTTTCCTGAAGAAGAAGAAGAGGAGTTCATCCAGTTAATGAACTCTATATATGAGCAAGAGGACAATCAGTTCCAGGGACTGATGGCCTTATCTGAAGGTGACAAAATCCAGGAGCAGCCTGGACCTAGTCAGGTACTAAATTGTTCTGCTGATTCAAGTTCTAGTACTGAGTCAGATTCAGATTCATCTTCATCAAGTGATGAGAGTGCATCTGGATCTGAATGAGACATTCATCAATTAATTGATGAATATAGAGTACTGTTGCAAGATTTTAAGAAAAGCAAATCCTTGGCCAAAAGTCAGGCTAAGGAGATGGCTAATATTAAAGTTGCTGCAACAGATTTTGAGAAGTTGTTTGATCAAAAATTAAATGAAATAGCAAGACTGAAAAACATAACTGTTATTCAGATTGGGACTATAACATTCAAGAATGATCAAATCAGAAATCTGGAGATTAGTCTTCAGAAGGAGAGAGATATAGTAGCAAGGTTCTCTAAACCAAAATCCATTTTACCTTTGATAGATGAATTTGTACATCAAAAGGGTAAAACTGGATTAGGGTTTACACAACCTGCTAGGACTGTAAAGTCCAAGTCTAAGGGCAAAGCCCTAGTACTCAACTAGCCTGCTGTAGATAGATCAGCTAGGGTTGTACCTAATCAAAGGTACAATAGATTTGAGTGCTGGTGCTGTGGCAAGGTAGGCCACTTTGCCATAGACTGTCGGCACAATTCTAGTGCCAAGATGAGTAGCAAACTGCCTGTTGGAAGATCTACAGGTAGCTTTATTAAGAGACAAACTAACCAGCACAAAGGACCCAAGAATTCTTTGGGTTCTAAGGTTAACTAATCTGTTTTGCAGGTGAGTCCAAGTGACCATGCCCCAATATGGTACTTGGACAGTGGATGTTCCAGGCACATGACTGGAACTAGGGGATTGCTAAAGGACTACACACCAATCAAGGATGGTCTTAAAGTCACCTTTAGTGGTTCTAAAAAAGGAATCATCAAAGGTTTTGGTAACATTTCTAGTAACCTTATAACTATTACTCAAGTGGCTTATGTTAAAGGTTTGAAACATAACCTTATTAGTATAAGTCAGCTGAGTGATTTACGATATGACATCTCATTTGTCAAAGATGGTTGTCATATCAGGAGATCAAATAATCAAGAGATCATTTTGACTGGTTATAGGAAGAGAAATGTCTATTGTCTAGACATTATGTGTGAGAACAATGGTTCTCCAGTGTGTCTTGTAGCTGATGAGAAAGTCTCTCATTGTGTCAAATGGCATAAGAGACTAGCGCATCTTAACTACAAGACAATTGGCCAACTCTATAGTAAAGAGTTAGTGAGGAATGGTCCTCAGGTTAAGTGTACGTTGAAACACCCTATTACTAATTTGGGTCAGGATCACTATGTCTCTAGGAACCTTTGTTTGACCTTCTGTATAGCTTAATACGTCAATTAGAATTGAGTCTAAGGGTTAGAAGTCTAGGTTTGGAAGCTGCCCTGAAGACCATGTTTTTCTGTCTGGAGACTAAGTCTGATCATCGAGCTCAGCACGACGATTCGTCGAACTCCGATCGACGATCGTCTAGCTCAACTTCGACAGATCGTCAAGCTCCACACGACGATCGCTGAGCTCAACTTCATAATATCGTCGAACTCCATTCGACGATCGGTGAGCTCAGTTCGACGATTTTGACTCAGCTTTGGAACTTTATCTCTGAGCTCAGTTCGACGATCTTTGAGCTCAGATCGACGATTATTTTTGCTTCTTAAGTTCTTCAGTTCGCTGAGCTCAGCTCGACGATAGCAGAGCTCAGTTCGACGATTTCAGATAACTTCCAGAATTCAAATTCAAATCAGTTAGGAGTTATTCTGCATTTAATTCAGAGATTTGCTAGCCGTTTTCATTCAATTCTGGAGCAAGTTTCAAGGGATTTTTCAAGGAATAATTATGTGGACTTTCCTCCAGGAGAGATTATGCAATTAAGGATGCAATCAATGCAGACCAACGACTATTCTTGACAGAGAATAATATTCTATTCAGGAACAGAGAATAAAAGACAGAATGTTTTTGAATCTACAATAACAAGAGATTAACAAGAAGAGAATATACAATACACAATACAGATTACAGAGACTCATTCAATATCTTCTGTCAAAAGAATTCTGAAGAACACTCATCAAGAGATCAAGCTTTCAAAAATCTTCAGATCTCTTCAGCTCTCAAAGTGTTCAAGGCCAACATCATTTCAAGACTCCAGACACTCAACATTTCAGCCATTGTTGAAACCATCCATTGCTGGAGTTCTACCTTTGAAGGCCTATCACCCTCAGCAAAGATTTTCTTCCTGAAGATCTCAAGGATTCAGGGGGAGCTTTGACATCAATCCACATAGTCTTCTCAGTTGATTGAGAAAGAGAAGACTGCCATCACTCTCTCACCCCCACTCTGTAAAGAGTTTTTCAAACTCCCTTCAAAAGTTTGAATCTGGTTTTTGAGCACCTTGTCAAAAGCTCATTGGTGGCAAGACACCTGATCAAAAAATCTGCTTTGGTTTTTGAGCACCTTATCAAAAGCTCATTGGTGCCCAGGACACTTGATCAACTCATCCTGCAGTGGATTCCTACCTAGGGTGGTAGAAGAGTGGATGTACCCAAGTTTGGGGAACCACTATATTCCCTTGTGTCATCTGGTTGTGGCTTGTTTTCTTTTTTTTTTCTGGCCTTGATTTTTCTGTGCTTAGTATTTGCATAGCTTAGTACTGTGATTAAATTTATTTCTGCTTCCCTGCTCACACATATTACAACAATTGTTGTAAAAGCTTTTAAAAGTTTTAAAAGCACCATATACTCTATTCACCCCCCTCTAGAGTATATCAGATCTAGTTGCTCTTTCAATTGGTATCAGAGGGAGGTTGGTTAAACATATCATACCTGATTGGTTGTACAGGCTAACACCTGAACCCCAAGATCCCAAACTAGATCTGTTTTTCTTTTGTATTTTATTATTAGATTTTGTGTGCACAAATCATGGCCCAAAACAAAGATTATGCAAGCACCAGACCTCCAGTGTGCAATCTGTCAAGGTTTGCACTTTGGAAAGCAAGGATTAGACTTTACATGAATTCTATTGATGAAGATATATTTAATTCTGTTTTGACAGTGTGTCCAAGACCCCCAGAAAGTACAAGTACAAATGCTGTTCCACCTCCATCAGGAACAGATGCTGACATCAAAAAGTGGAAAGTAGCTGATGCCAAGGCTATGAACATCCTAGCCCAGACAATGTCAGATGACATATTCCAAAAAGTAGCTGAATGTAATTCAGCCAAGGAAATTTGGGATAGACTCTCAGAAATAGTCTCAGGCTCAGCTGATGAAAGAAAGGACAGAAGATCCCATCTCATCTCTCAATATGAGAACTTCAAGAAGGGAGAGACTGAGTCAGTGGGAGACATGTACAACAGACTGAGTCTAATTGTCAGTGAACTGAGGACATTAGACAAAGAGATCTCTCTGACAGAACTTAATGACAAGATCCTAATGTGCTTCCCCAGCACTTGGGATTCAAGAATCTGGCCAATTAAAGATGCCAGAAGTCTGAATGAGATCACCACTGAAGCCTTGTTGGGTAAGCTCAAATCTTATGAGCTACTCATCAAGAATAGAGAGGAAGAACAGAAGCTACTTCACCAGCCACAAGAAAAGAGAAGACTATAGCATTCAAGGCAACTAAGGATCTGCCTGAAGAAAAGGCTACAGGCAATGATGAACTTCTCAGCTTATTGGCCAAAAGATTCTACAAGATGGCCAGAAAGGACTTCAGAAGAAGATCATACAAGGAGCAGGATAAGCCAAGGTATGACAAGTCCATTGTTAACAACAAAGACATTATTTGCTTTGGTTGCAGGAAACCAGGGCACATAGTTCGTGACTGTCCAGAGAATAAGAACAAGGACAGAAGGGACAGAAAAGAAAGAAGAAAGGAGAAGGACTCCAAAAGGAATGGAAATGGCAAACCTTCTTCAAGCAGGAATAAGCATACAAGAAAAGGGTTTGTTGCTGAATCCTGGAGTGAGACAGAAGAGGAGTCAGAAGCCTCTTCCAGCTCCAGTGATGATGAGGATGATGCAGAAGAAAAGGAGTTCTGCATGATGGCAATCAATGCCTCACAGCACAATTCAGAGGAAGAGGAGTCAGAATCAGACTCAGAGACTCAACCTGAAGAAGATCAGGTAATTAGCACTTTTGATTTTACTTCAGAAGATTTTAAATCTGAATTCAAAGCACTGTGTTTGGACCTGCTAAAGTCTGAGAAAGAGATTATCTCTCTCAGAAATCAATTATCTGAACACAATGTTTTAAAGTCAGAAAACCTCAAACTCTCTCAGAAGTTGGAGAACTGTAGGGAACAGATAGCTACACTGAAAAGTGAGCTCTCTGAGGCCAAGAAGCTTGAAGAATCCCTTAATGGGAGAAGTATCAAGCTGATGGACATCACAAGCACAGTGAACTCTAGATTCAACAGTACACTGGGCTTGGGTGCCTCATCCAGCCAACCTATTGTTCTAACAACTCCCATCAAGTTTATTTCTGACAAGGGAAAGGGAGTTGTAGAGGTTGCCAGGAAAAATTCTGATCTGCCTCAGAAAACTAAGTCCCAGCAGAAATCGTCGAACGGAGATCGACGATTGCCGAATGAAGATCGACGATCGCCGAACGCAGCTCGACGATCTCAGGAAAAATCGTCGAACGCTGATCGACGATCTAAGCCAAAATCGTCGAACGCAGGTCGACGATCCCAAATACCTGACCTCACCCATAGTCGACCGTCGAATGGAGCTCGACGATCTGACCCAAGATCGTCGAACGCAGCTCCAAGATCGTCGAACAGAGGTCAGAGCTCTGGAAATATTTTCAAAGGCAAATCAAAATTGAATCCTAAGGGTTCTACATCCCAAACCTTTAACCCTTATACTGAATGGATTATACCTCCAAGGAGATATCATCCTGAAGGATATAAGAGTCAACCTGGGATGTCTTTCATTTCAGAATTTAGAGGTTATCAACCTAGGCCCAAGGTAAACTGGGTCAAAAACAAATGAATTGTTTTATGTGCAGGTGAAGACCTATCCAACATCTCACCAGCAATGGTATTTGGATAGTGGGTGCTCTAAGCACATGACAGGGAACAAGGACCACCTCACCTCCTTTAGAGCCAAGCTTGGACCCAAAGTTATCTTTGGTGATTCCAACTTTGGACAAACTAAAGGATATGGTGCAGTCCAGATTGGTTCAGTAACCTTCAAGAAGGTAGCCTATATGGAAGGACTGAAGCACAACCTGATCAGCATTAGTCAGCTATGTGATGAAGGCTACCAGGTGACCTTCAGCAAAACCTTATGCAAAATCAAGTCAGAGGACAACACAACTGTGTTGACAGGTAAAAGAAAAGGTAACATCTATCTAGTAGATTTTCTTTCAACTGATATAGATATTTGCCTGTTTAACTCTGTCTGTAGACCAAATGTGTTATGGCATAAGAGATTAGGACACCTAAACCTTAGAACTCTTGCTAGGCTATCCAAGGACAACCTTGTTAGAGGACTACCTTCTGGCCCCTACAAGAAGGAAGGACTCTGCAAGGCTTGTCAATTAGGCAAGCAAACTAAAAATAGTTTTAAGTCACTTAATAAGAGTGATTCACCTAGGATATTGTATCTGTTACACATGGATCTATTTGGACCCATCACAGTACAAAGCCTAGGAGGGAAATCCTACACTTTGGTAGTTGTAGATGACTTCTCTAGATTCACTTGGGTGTTCTTTCTAAGGAAGAAGTCTGATAACTTTAAGTGTCTGACAGAGTTTCTCAAATGTATACAGATTGAGTTCAATACTCACATTGCCCTGATCAGAAGTGATCATGGGACAGAGTTTGATTCTCTTCTTATGCAAGAGTTCTGTCAGAGTGAAGGGATCAGGCATACTTTCTCAGCTCCTAGAACTCCTCAACAAAATGGGGTAGCTAAAAGGAAAAATAGAACCCTTATTGAATCTGCCACTACATTGTTGTCAGAAGCTCATCTACCTCTATCCTTTTGGGCAGAGGCAGTGAACACCTCCAACTATGTGCTGAACAGAAGTATGATACATAAACTAAAGGGAAAGACTCCCTATGAATTACTCAAAGGGAAGAAACCTAAAGTTGACTATTTCAGAATTTTTGGTTGTATTTGCTACATTCACAATAATGACAAGAAATATCTAGCAAAATTTCAAGCCAAAGCTGATGAAGGAGTGTTTCTGGGATACTCCATGATCAGCAAGGCCTATAGGGTCTATAATAAATCATCTTTGAAAATTGAGGAATCTGTTCATGTTTCTTTTGATGAATCTAACATGTCTTCCAAGGAGAAGATTCCTTCTACCATAGAACCTTTGCAGGAACACTCTCTAGTTGAAGATATGAACAAGTTACAGGTTGCTCAAGAGGATGAAAGTAGTGAAGATGAAGGGAATGGTCAACACATTGAAGCACAACCTGAAGAGCCAGTTGTTGTACCACAAGAGGAAACAACAACACAGGTTGGTGAACAATCAACACCCCCTGTTGATTTAGTAACATCAAGAGACCATCCAATTTCCCAAATAATTGGAGAAATCTCAGCTGGTGTGCAAACCAGAAATCAGGTCAACCAAAACCTGTTTCATACCAGCTTCCTTTCTCAAATTGAACCTCAGTCCATTCAAGATGCAGAGCAAGATCCACACTAGATCATTGCAATGCAAGAGGAGTTGCATCAATTTGAGAGGAACAAAGTATGGGAACTAGTGCCAAAGCCTAAGGATCATTCCATTGTTGGAACAAAGTGGGTATTCAGAAATAAACTGGATGATCAAGGAGTAATTATAAGGAACAAGGCAAGGCTAGTTGCCCAGGGATATTCTCAAGAAGAAGGAATTGACTACGACCAGACTTTTGCACCTGTTGCAAGATTAGAAGCCATCAGGATATTTTTAGCTTATGCAGCTCACAAAGGCTTCAAGGTCTATCAGATGGATGTCAAGAGTGCTTTCATGAATGGAGACATCAAAGAGGAAGTCTATGTCAGACAATCTCGAGGTTTTATCTCTCCAACTTACCCTGATTATGTTTTTAGACTAAATAAAGCATTATATGGTCTCAAGCAAGCTCCTAGAGCATGGTATGAGACCTTAGCATGCTTTCTATTGGAAAATAGTTTTATAAGGGGTAGAGTAGACCAAACTCTTTTTATTAGAACCCATAAGTCCCATACCCTACTAGTACAAATTTATGTAGACGATATCATTTTTGGTTCTACAGACTCAAAATTGTGCAGAAGGTTTTCTAATCTAATGTATTCTAAATTTGAGATGAGTAGCATGGGTGAGCTATCCTTCTTCCTAGGATTGCAAGTCAAACAACATACTGAAGGCATCTTTATTTCACAAACCAAATATACTAATGAATTGGTTAAGAAATTTGGTATGTCTGAGGCATCTTGCATGAAAACACCCATGCCTACCAATGCTGTATTGGATGCTGATGAACATGGGAAACCAGTTGATCAGATAACATATAGAGCAATGATTGGCTCTTTATTGTATCTTACAGCCAGTAGGCCAGATATAACGTTTGCTATATGTATATGTGCTAGGTTCAAAGTAAGCCCTAGAGAGTCACACCTAACATTAGTAAAGAGGATTCTTAGGTATGTTAAAAGTTGTCCAAATCTAGGTCTCGGGTATCCAAAAGATTCAGCATTTGACTTAACTGGATTCTCTGATGCTGATTATGCTGGATGCAGAATTGACAGGAAAAGCACCAGTGGAACTTGTCAGTTCCTTGGTGATAGACTTGTTTCTTGGTTTTGTAAGAAACAAACATCTGTGTCAACTTCAACTGCTGAAGCTGAATATATGGCTGCAGGCAGTTGTTGTTCACAAATATTGTGGATTCAAAAACAACTCCTAGACTATGGTTACAACTTAGAGAAGTCTAAAATCTTTTGTGATAATACAAGTGCTATTTCCATAGCTCAAAATCCAGTCCTCCATAGTAGGACAAAACACATAGAGATTAGGCATCATTTCTTAAGGGATAATGTTGAAAAGAATAAAATTGAATTACAATATATCCCAACTGATTTACAAAGGGGAGATATTTTCACCAAGCCTTTGGATGAAAAGAAACACACTTTCTTCCTAAATCAGTTAGGAATGTTAGATGGAGGAAGTCTTAAATAATATCCAAGATCTTGAAAAGCTTAAAAATTGACCAAGAATAGGCAAATTCTGATTTCTCTTAGTGTCTAGAATCTTTCTGATCTCTGAACTGCGCTCGACGATTTCCCCTAAGATCGTCGAACGGAGATCGACGATTTCCAAAATCGTCGAACTGAGTTCAGCGCCTCTCAGATAGTATGAACTATCTATTCCGGTCAACGATCGTCGAACGGCGCTCGACGATTTTGTTCCCTGAACGATCGTCGAACGGAGCTCGACGCTCTCCAATATCGTCGAACGGAGATCGACGATGTTGAAGACTCTTCAGATTCCTTTAGAAGCCTCGATCGTCGAACTGAGTTCAACGATCTTTCCAATTCTGCGTCGAACCCTAATATAAAACTCATTTTTCACCGTCGTTCCCTCTTGCGCTTTCGATTTCTCTACAGAATTTTCTTTCCCTCCAAACAGTTCTACGCTTGGTCGTTTTGTTTGTTGAATTTTTGCAGGTAAAATGGCTGTGTCAGTTGCAGTTCTAGCCGCAATGAAGTTCGATGCTGGATTCGACATTGATATGGAATCTTTCAACACTACTGATCAAATCTTCCAAGATATACTGGATTTATTCAAGGATCAGAACTTGTCTTCCTTCATGACCACTAGAATCAAGCTTGCTTCAGATGAGATAAAGGAGTGGGTCTATACTGCTCACAATCAAGACAACTCCACAATAGTTGGGTCCATTGCTGGAACTCAGGTACCTCTGACCCCCACCATTCTAATAGAGGTTTTTGGACTAAGAAATGGAGATGATACTGCTGAATTATCTGGAGAGGAGTTTTCTAACATGCTTGCCAGGATGGGTCATCCAGAGGGAAACCCTAGCAAGTTATTCAAGAGGAACCTGTCTGTTGAATACAGGTTCCTAGCAGATGTTGTAGGAAAAGTGCTGCTGGCAAAGCACTCTGCACATGATACCATATCCAGATACCAGCTCTGCCTCATGGGAGCTTTGGTGGATAAGAGAAGTTTGAACTGGGGAGAGGTCTTCTTTGACCTAATCAAGAAGAAAATCAACAAAAGCTTTGTGAATTTTGGAAGGATTCTTGGAGTCTTCCTGCAGACAAGGTGCCCTGCTTTGTTGGTCTCCTCTGGAGTGCACATCAATGCCTCCAAGAGACTCACCTGTGCCCTCTTTGGCAAGTGGGACAGGCAAATTAGCAAGCCTGGCAGGCCCTCTTCTAATCCTCCTTCAGGCACCAGGACTCAAAGAGTCACTCCCCCACAGGTCTCTGCTCCTGCAGATGACCTGGCTGTTGCTGTTGCTGCCTCTTCTCCTCCTCCAATTCCAACCCTTCCTCTACCATCCACCATTCCAGCTCCATCCACCATTACCATCTCTAGCCCATCTCCAACATCAACTCCATCTCCAGACCCAATTCTACCTCCTCCAGCAGACCACTTCCACCCATTATTTTCCTACCCTACTCCAGATATCACATCATCACCATCCATCCCATCCTTCACCCTCCTGGATGATTCCTACATGGATGATTCCCCCTCTTCTCCTCCTGAGTTACCCTCCACCTCAACTTCCTTCCAAGATCTCCTCCACCACATCATTGACCAACCCACTTTCACTCCATCCATATCCATCCCCTTGTCCTCCATTACCACCATCCCAACACCTGAGCCATCCATTCCACTCTCCAGCCCTCCACTTCCAGCCTCCTCAGCTATCCCTATTCCATCTACCTCTACTCCTATTATTGAGCAAGTAGACCTCTCATCCCTAGCTGACAAGTTGTATGAGCTCATTGCCCCCAGGCTCTCCCTACTCTTGGAGACCTCATTGGCTCCTCTACACTTGTCAGTGGCAGCCCTCTCTGCCAGGCTTTCCTCTCTCCTTCCTCAGACAACACCACCAGCAGTTTGCCTTGATACAGATGCATCTGCATCCAGGCAGGGGGAGATGCAATATGAAGCATGCCTTCATGATGGTGCTGCTGCTGCTGATCTTTTTGTGCCTGCTGCCTCTTCTGCTACTGTTGCTGTGCCTACTGCAGTTCTTGCAATAGACCTAAGGTCTTTGCTTTCTGCCTTTGATCCTGCCTTCTTCAGCTATCTCCCAGAGATTAATGCTGTCCAGCCCCCAGAAGATTTGTCCAAGGCACTGGTGCCTGTCTCTTGCTGTGACCCCAGCATTATCTCTGCATTTGTACATTCAGTGATTGCTGCTTCTGAAGATGCTGTTGCTGCTGCTGCTGTTGACAAAGAAAAGAATGACTTTGCCTCTGAAACTGTTATTACTGCTGAGATTGTTCACACTGCTGCTGAAATCCCAATTGCCTCTGATGAGCCAATTCCCAAGGATTTTCTGATGACAGAGGCCACTGATCTTGAGCCTGCTGCAGATTTTGTTGATGTTACTGAAGTTGCTACTGCTATCACCTCTCCAGCTTCTGTGGCTGTGAGTGAATCTGCTGTTGAAAATGAATCTGTTGTTACTGCTGTGAGTGAGACTGTTACAGTTGCTGTTGTTGTCACCAGTCCAGTATCTGCTGCTGTATCTACTGCTGTATCTGCTGCTGTCTCTACTGCTGTCCCTGTTGCTGCTGCTTCTGCCTCTGCCTCATCTGCTGCTATTCAACTGAAGAAAGATTTGATGAAGAGAATTGATGCCTTATATGATGCCTAGAGTTCTGAATCTGATGAGTTCAATACAGACTCTGATGACTCTTCTGCCACTATTGCAAGGAAAAGGAAGGCTAGAAGCAAGGCTATGAAAAGGGTCCCTCCTGCAAAAGTAAAGGATGATAATGATATTCCTTATTACATTCTGCACAACTGCCCAATCACAGAACATTGGATGCAGTATTCCAAAAACCAGCTGAAAGCCATGAAGAAGAAAAGAAAGTATGAGAAGGGCTCTTCCCAGTTCCAGCACCCTCATCCTCCTCCACCACCTCCTCCTGATGCAGGTGCAGGTGGAAGCTCTGCAAGTCAAGCCCCAGCTAGAAGCCAGGCTCCCTATCAACCCCATGCCAGATCCTATCAAAGGGAAAGCCAATCCAGGGGTTCTTATTCTAGAAGAGGAGGATACACGGGAAACCAGAGAGATATTCAGGTTTATTCCAAAGGGTATTCCAGGCAGCACCCTTATTCCAGGGGAGTACATGGTCCTTCTGATACATCATCAGGTCCTTTCCCCTACAAGCTCAAAGAAACTGTGTCTGCCAGGACTCCTCAAGATAATCCTTCCAACAGGTATGAACCACCTGTACCCTTTGAGGACCCTGAGAATAATCCATCTGCTTGGACTGCTAGAATTAAAGAATTGGCTGCATTAGACCAGATTAAGAAGGCCAAAGATCAAGGATTGGATACTTCCAATATTTCTACAATGTCTGAGCAAAGACAAAAAGAGTTAGAAAGATATGCCTCCAGCAAATTCTTTGATGCAGACAGATATATGGAATTGCATCCTGCTACTGTAGTTCCCAGGCCTACAAAGCAAACCTATCTGGGTGCAGCAGATGACACCAGATCCAACAAAGAAGCCCTAAACCCTAACAGAGAAATCAAAATGGTTAAAGGCAAAGAGAATAAATGACAGTGTAAGGTGACAATTTCTGTGAATTCTGACTGCTATCTGGATGCCATATATTTATATATATCTCTGTGATGTTTCTTCTATGTCTAGCTGCTATTTTTATGCTTTTCTGATTATATGTTGTTATTTGAATTTTTCCAAAGTCTGTAAATAGTAATCCTAACCCAAATTGGGGGAGATTGTTGGAACACCCTATTACTAATTTGGGTCAGGATCACTATGTCTCTAGGAACCTTTGTTTGACCTTCTGTATAGCTTAATAGGTCAATTAGAATTGAGTCTAAGGGTTAGAAGTCTAGGTTTGGAAGCTGCCCTGAAGACCAAGTTTTTCTGTCTGGAGACTAAGTCTGATCGTCGAGCTCAGCACGACGATTCGTCGAACTCCGATCGACGATCGTCTAGCTCAACTTCGACAGATCGTCGAGCTCCACTCGACGATCGCTGAGCTCAACTTCATAATATCGTCGAATTCCATTCGACGATCGGTGAGCTCAGTTCGATGATTTTGACTCAGCTTTGGAACTTTATCTCTGAGCTCAGTTCGACGATCTTTGAGCTCAGATCGACGATTATTTTTGCTGCTTAAGTTCTTCAGTTCGCTGAGCTCAGCTCGACGATAGCAGAGCTCAGTTCGACGATTTCAGATAACTTCCAGAATTCAAATTCAAATCAGTTAGGAGTTATTCTGCATTTAATTCAGAGATTTGCTAGCCGTTTTCATTCAATTCTGGACCAAGTTTCAAGGGATTTTTCAAGGAATAATTCTGTGGTCTTTCCTCCAGAAGAGATTATGCAATTAAGGATGCAATCAATGCAGACCAACGGCTATTCTTGACAGAGAATAATATTCTATTCAGGAACAGAGAATAAAAGACAGAATGTTTTTGAATCTACAATAACAAGAGATTAACAAGAAGAGAATATACAATACACAATACAGATTACAGAGACTCATTCAATATCCTCTGTCAAAAGAATTCTGAAGAACACTCATCAAGAGATCAAGCTTTCAAAAATCTTCAGATCTCTTCAGCTCTCAAAGTGTTCAAGGCCAACATCATTTCAAGACTCCAGACACTCAACATTTCAGCCATTGCTGAAACCATCCATTGCTGGAGTTCTACCTTTGAAGGCCTATCACCCTCAGTAAAGCTTTTCTTCCTGAAGATCTCAAGGATTCAGGGGGAGATTTGACATCAATCCACATAGTCTTCTCAGTTGATTGAGAAAGAGAAGACTGCCATCACTCTCTCACCCCCACTCTGTAAAGGGTTTTTCAAACTCCCTTCAAAAGTTTGAATCTGGTTTTTGAGCACCTTGTCAAAAGCTCATTGGTGGCAAGACACCTGATCAAAAAATCTGCTTTGGTTTTTGAGCACCTTATCAAAAGCTCATTGGTGCCCAGGACACCTGATCAACTCATCCTGCAGTGGATTCCTACCTAGGGTGGTAGAAGAGTGGATGTACCCAAGTTTGGGGAACCACTATATTCCCTTGTGTCATCTGGTTGTGGCTTGTTTTATTTTTTTTTTCTAGCCTTGATTTTTCTGTGCTTAGTATTTGCATAGCTTAGTACTGTGATTAAATTTATTTCTGCTTCCCTGCTCACACATATTACAACAATTGTTGTAACAGTTTTTAAAAGTTTTAAAAGCACCATATACTTTATTCACCCCCCTCTAGAGTATAACAGATCTAGTTGCTCTTTCAGTGTATTAAATATGGAATATGCTCAGCTTGTCAAAAGGGCAAGCATACTAGATCTACCTTTAATAGCATTGAAAACAAAGATGTTGTGAGGTGCTTATACCTCTTGCATATGGATCTTTTTGGTCCTATGCCAGTTCACAGCCTAGGTAGGAAGGTCTACACATTTGTAGTTGTAGATGACTACTCAAGGTTTTCCTGGGTGTTCTTCCTTAGACAGAAATCTGAAACACCTAATATCTTTTATAGTTTTGTCAAACAAATTCAGAATTTGTTAGACAGTACAGTGGTCAAAATAAGAAGTGACCATGGTACTGAATTCCAGTTTGATAGTATGACAAATCTATGTGAAGAATTTGGGATATTTCAGGAATTTTCTTCACCAAGGACACCTCAGCAAAATGGCATTACTGAAAGGAAAAATAGAACCTTGATTGAGTCTGGTAGGACCCTATTAAGTGACACATCTCTCCTAGAATATTTCTGGGCTGAGGCAGTAAACACTGCATGCCATGTAATTAATAGGGCTTCTATCACCAAGAGCCACAATAAGACCCCCTATGAGATTGTGAAAGGCAAAAAACCAAACTTATCCTATTTCAGGATCTTTGGTTATAAATGATATATGCTTAACAATGGAAAGTCTTACTTGACCAAGTTTGCTGCCAAATCCCAAGAGGGGATCTTTGTTGGGTACATCAACAATAGTAAGGCTTATAGGGTCTACAACTTGTCTACTCAAGTTGTAGATGAGTCAGTACATGTAGTGTTTGATGAAGCTAGACTCATTAACAATGAATTGTCTAGAAGTATTTGCAGCTCCACAGGTGTGACTAAGAAGATGGACAAGCTCACTATTGAAGAAGGATCTACTGCAAGTCAGCATGTAGATGATAGTGGCTGCTGTCTAGGGTGAGTACTAGATGCACCTGATGTAGAAGAAGACCAAGGAGTGCAGCAAGTTGAAGAAGCTGTATGAGTTCAACATGAAGCCAGGCTGCCTTCAGCTACTAGGCATCTAAGAGATCATCCAGCAGATCAAATTATTGGTGATCTAAGACAAGGGGTACAAACAAGGAGCAGAAATCTAAGTTCTGTACTCTACTCCAGTTTTCTATCCCAAGTTGAGCCAAAGAAATTTGAAGAAGCCATCCAAGACCCTCATGGGATTGAGGCAATGCAAGAGGAGCTGAATCAGTTCAAGAGATGCAAAGTCTGGGAGCTTGTTCCTAAACCAAAAGACCACATCATAATTGGGACTAAGTGGATCTTCAGGAACAAGATGGATGAACATGGAGTGATTATAAAGAACAAAGCAAGACTGGTTGCTAAGGGATATAGGCAGGAAGAAGGTATTGAATTTGATCAAACCTTTGCTCCAGTAGCCAGACTGGAAGCTATAAGGATGTTCTTAGCCTATGCAACCTATCAGGGTTTAAAGTATACCAAATGGATGTTAAGTCAGTCTTTTTGAATGGCAATCTGAAGGAAGAGGTCTATGTGGAACAACCAACAGGTTTTGTTGATTCAACTCAACCTAATTATGTCTATAGACTTAGGAAGGCTTTGTATAGGTTAAAACAAGCCCTTAGGGCTTGGTATGAAACCCTGTCTAGTTTCCTCATTGAGAATAAATTCACAAGGGGGAAAATAGACAAGACTCTATTCCTTAGGAAATCCAGAGGCAAGATCATACTAGTCCAAATATATGTAGATGACATAATATTTGGGTCTACTGAAAGTAGTCTTTGCAGAAAGTTTGCAAAACTAATGCAAGGGCAATTTGAGATGAGCAGTATGGGGGAACTTAAGTTCTTCTTGGGTCTCCAAGTTACACAGACTGAGAATAGTTTATCCATATGCCAGTCTAAGTTCACCCTAGAATTTATAAGTAAGTATGGCATGGAATCATCCAGTACCATGAAAACTCCTATGGGGTCAAATATGTCTCTTAGCAAAGATGATGCATGGAAACCTGTAGATGAGACTTTGTATAGAGGGATAGTTGGATCCCTATTGTATTTGACTACAAGTAGATTAGATATCATGTATGCTACATGTGTCTGTGCTAGGTACCAAGCTTGCCCTAAAGAGTCTCATTTGACAGTAGTTAAAAGAATTCTGAGATATCTTAAGGGCACTCCTTATCTAGGCCTTTGGTACCCTAGGAATGAAGACTTTAAACTGACAGGTTATTCAGATGCAGATTTTGCAGGCTGCAAGGAAGATAGGAAAAGTACAACTGGTACCTGTCAATTCCTAGGTGGAAGACTGATATCATGGAGTAGTAAGAAGCAAACAAGTGTGGCTATCTCCACAGTAGAATAAGAATATGTTGCTGCAGAAGTTGTTGTGCTCAACTTCTATGGATACAACATCAGCTAGAAGACTATGATATACAAGTAAGTAGAACACCTCTATTTTGTGATTCTACTAGTGCTATTTCTATTACAAACAATCCTGTCTCCCATAGTAGGACTAAGCATATAGAAATCAAATACCATTTTCTAAGAGAACATGTAGAAAAAGGAGATATTTCCGTAGAGTATGTTAATACAGAAAATCAACTAGCTGACATGTATACTAAGCCCTTAGAAGAAACCAAATTCAATAGGTTTAAAATTGAATTAGGTATGATAAACCTAGAATAAGTTTACAAAAATGGCTAAGTAAAATAGTGTCGACACACAGAGTTGTCTGTGTCGAGACAAAAAAGTGGTGTCGACACTTCAGAGAAAAGGTGTCGACACATCTAGGAAGTTGGTGTCGACACTTCAAAAAATTAGTGTCGACACATACAGTGTAGGTGTCGACACATCCAAGGTGGTGTCGACACTTAGAATTTACACAGAATTAGACAAGTAAAGTCTCGACTAAGTGTCGAGCTAAGCGGTGTCGACACATAAACAAGTGTCGACACATATTTTCTGTCGACTAAACATGTGTCGACACATCGTTGTCGAGACATTATAAGTCTGTGTCGACACTTTTCAACAGTGTCGACACAATTTGAGTATTTTGACGCGCCCTTTCATCTTCGATTCTAGAAAGGTATAAATAGGTTTTTGTCATTGTCTGTCGACACACTCACCAAAGTTTCGAGAACAAACTTATGTGTTGACACCTCTCTTCTCTAGATTCAAATTTCTTAAAACCCTATTGGCGCCCAAGCTCGAAGAGAATGTGAATGAAGGTTACGAACTCGTGCGGCATGTGTTTGATGATGGGGAACCAGAGATCAAAGGCATGATAACCCTAATAGAAGAGACAGGGTTAGAATTTCTTGTTTCAGAGCCGAACAAGATATGAAAGAAAGAAGTTTTGGAATTTCTGAATGGAGCAACCCTAGATGAATCTGGACTCAAGATAAAGTCTAGAGTTCATGGGGCTAAGGTGAAAGTTTCTTCTAAGAGTCTGAGAAAGGTACTACAACTACCTAGGACTAAGGAAGAAGAGGATGTTTCTGCTTCTAAAACTAGGGAAGCATTAACATGGTGTGGACTAGATTCCAACATGAAAATTGGATCTGTGTTCAATAGAAAAGGAATGAACGTGCAGGGTAAATTTCTATCTGAAATTGTTGGCAAAGTAATCCTGAGTAAACCTGGAGGCCATGACAGAATCTCAGCTCACATGTTTAGCCTTATGACAAGGATTATTTTCAAACTACAAACTGATTGGTCTGCAGTAGTGTTTGAGAAGATTAAGGAGAGTATGAAGAAGCCCAATTTGGGTAGGATTCTAAGTCTTTACTTGGCTGGTAGTATACCAGAAGTAATAATTCAATCTGCAGGTTCTAAGATCAATCACATGAGGAAGATGGACATGAGAATCTTCTCTAGATGGGATAGAGTCTTGACCAAGGAAATGCCAACTCCTGAGAAGGTAACACCCCAAAAGAAGAAGAAGAAGACAGCCCCAGTGGCTCAAGAATCATCAAGCAGTTCTGAGGAGCAAGTAGTGTTCACTCCTGATGAACAAGACAATGGAAATGGTGGACAATCTCCTGCTAGACAAGAAGAAGCACCAAGGCAGGGGGAGCTACCTCAAGCAAGCCCAATTCACCAGGATTCCATCCAGGGGGAGCCCTTACTTGTGGGTGAGCCAACTTCACTAGAAAGTGAACAAGCTACTCACACTATACTTGAGGTAATCACTGAGATTAATGCATTAGATTTCCATATTGAGGATGATGTTTTGTCTGATTCAATACCTCACGTTAATCAGCAACCTCAAACACATAGCCAACCTCAAGATGTTGTCATGGAGGACACATCTGTTGCAGATCAAGTGGTATCTGATCAAGTTGTTGATGAGATTAGAGTTTATCCACCCCATCATACTCAATAGGAATTTACCCTAGAAGAGCTATTCCCAGATCTTCTACAAACAGACTTTGAGAAAGAAAGGGCTGCTGCTGAGGGGGAGAAGGCCCATGTTGAGGGGGAGCATGTGGATATTGTTGAAGAAACTGCAAGCAAAGAGACTGAGATGCCAAAAGATACTGAAGGGCTACAAAGGACTGAGAAGGAGCTACCTCCAAGTCCTAAGGACAGAGTGACTATTGATAGCACATCTGCTTCAGAAGATGAAGAGGCTGCAAGAGCCAAGAAGAGAAAATTTCAAGTTTTCAAAAGGAGGAGCCAGAATTATAAGAAATCTCTGCAAACAATATCACCACAACATGCACCACAGCTAGCACCATCAACAGATTTCAGTTCTCTGATGGTTGCATTACAGATAAAGCTTGATGAGCAAAGGCAAGCTCTGGAAAAGTATGTAGATGAAGGGAACAAATCTCTACAATTTGATCTTGCACAAGACATTAAGTCCATCAGATTTGAAATGAATCTGAATAAGAAAGAGATGACTGACTGCTTCCATAAAGGAGGGAATGCAGTAGTCTATCTAGCCACTCATCAGGAAAAGATCAAAGCTCAAGTAGATGATATTGCAGTGAAGCAAGGCTATGTTCTGGAGAACCAGCTGAGGATGAATGATAATATCACTGCTTCACACAATGAAATAGTCACAGAAATGAAGAATATAGCTACTTGTCAGACTACAGCTAATGCTACTGCTAAGGCAGAATTTGATAAAGCATTACAAGAAGGAATAACCGCTGTTAAAACTGCTATACAAGACTCTCAAAAGGCTATAACTGACAAGCTCCAAAGGTTGAAACCTTTCTTTCAGGATGGAGTAAACTATTTGGATTCCCAAATAAGATTTCAGAAAGATGATCTGAGGGATCATATTGTTAGAGAAGTCATAATGGGGGAGAGGGTGTTAGTCAAAGCCGACTCTGATCATGCAAAATGGATTTCCAATTCCATCAGAGCCACCCTCGGATATCCTCCATTGTGTGATGATGACAATGTATCAGAGTATGGGATTAATCCTGCATATCTTGGAGGGGAGCAAGCTGAAGTGGCTCAAGTTATATACCCTCCACCAGACTTTGATATGATACCTGTAGATATACAGTCAATGTATAGCCCTCCTGAGGGAAATCAGAAGGTCATCATAGAAAAAGTAATTCAGCCAGTGCCAGAAGCTATACTGAAAGAACAAGAGGCATTGCAGAAAGAACAAGAAGCCAAATTGTCTAAGAAAATATTCAGGGAGCAAGCTGAACTTAGGCCTGATTTTGAACAATGGAGCCCCACCTCCAGGAATATCATTCTGACTGCATGGAAGGCTGCCAAAGACAATATTGTGGACAGAGGCAAATGGTATTCTGATGTGGAGTGGAGGAAGCATGAGAACAGGCAAGAAGCCATTGTGCAGTATAGAAGACAGACAAAGATGGGAAAGCTACCTCCTACTGCCCAGTAGCCTAGCAAGTACTTTTCCAAGCCTTATCATTACTTTGAAAGGCAGAAGATCAAGGCTGAAGAGCAGAAAAAGAAGGATTTGAAAGGAAAGAAGCCTGCTGCTGCTGAAGATACTGAAGCTCCTGTCCAAGCAAAGATACAGTCTGGAAAGGGCATAGTTATCATGGAGGCTGAGCAGCAATAGAATAGAATTTTTCTTAAGTTTACTAGTTGTAATCATTTGATTTTAAACACTCTGTAAACTTTTGTATAATGAATATGATAAAGTTGTTAGAACAATGTGACGTGTGATAAATCTATTACATTATTGTTCTGAGATATTTCTGTATACATGTTTTGTTTAATACATGTTTTTGTACTTACCCTGTTATATAATCCTGTTTTACATCATACTGTAATTTTGTTATGTATGGTGTATATCATTGACTAAGGGTTATGACTTCTCCAAATATGGGGAGATTGTTGGGTACATTGGAATGAATGTACCTGATTTGAAGAAGCCTCACCCTACTCAATGATATACATCAAAATGTATTTGATATGTTTTGAGTTTAGTTGTGCAGGTTAAGTATTTGCATGGATAGCTGAAAAGTTTCTAAGTCCATGTGTCGACACCAAGAAGGAAAGTGTCGACACTTAAGAAGACTTGTGTCGACACCCAGTAAAGCAGTGTCGACACTTGGAGTCATTGTGTTGACACCAGGGATGCAGAGTCGACACCAGGAGGAAAGTGTCGACACATACAGGATGTGTCGACACTCATTGAAGAAATGTCCAGTGAAGAAGTGTCGACACTTAGAAGCAGTGTCGACACCCAGAGGAACATCGTCGACATCAGAAAGTGTCGAAACTTGGAGGCTGTGTCGACACTCAGCAAAACTTCGACAGAGTTTAAGTACAAGTGTCGACATAATGAAGAATGTGTCGATACACTGCAGAAGACTCAACACATAAAGAAGTGTCGACACTAGGAGGATGTGTCGACACTCAGCAAAGTTCAACAAATTCTAAGTACAAGTGTCGACACAATAAAGAATGTGTCGACACACAGCAGAAGTCTCAACATAAGAGAATGTGTCGACACAAGGAGTAGTGTCGACACTCAGCAAGTATCAACACAGAAGGCATGTGTCGACACCAAGAAGATGTGTCGACACTGAACAAGTTCAACACAAGAAGATGTGTCGACACAAAGGAGTTGTGTCGACACTTACAAGAAATCAACTAAGTACTAAAGAACGAGTTGTGTAGACACACAATATCAGTGTCGACACATTCTGAAGAAGCAGTGTCGAGAAGTAAATTCTATAACACAAGGAGTTGTGTCGACACCTTGAAGGCTAGTGTCGACACTTAGTCTACTTGTGTCGACACTTAGTCTATAAGTGTCGACACTTAAAGACAGACTGCCTCGACACTTACAGACAGCTGCAGAAAATTCAAGAAGTGACTGGATGACATGACAGCTGCCATTCCAGCCGGTCTACTACAACTGTCAGAGTTGTCAGAAAGCTGTTAGGAACCGGATCAGCCGGTCACCATGAAGAAGGCCTATATAAAGGCATATTCTGTCAACAGAAGAAGATGATCAACATCAATAAGAGAAGAAGATCAAGCAATTCATTGAAGAATTAATTCAAGTGAAGATCTAAGAAGTTGGAGAGAGAGAGCTTCTTCCAAGAAGACAGCTGTTGGAACCAGGCTGTGAAGAAAGTTTCAGACTTAGTTCTGATTCTTAAGTTAGCAGTGATTGAAGATCAGTTGTAGTGAGTATCAACCCTATTGTGTTCTACATTCAAGAAGCTTTGAAGAAAGCCAAGTGTGGTTAATCTCAGCAGAGTTCTTTCAAGAACTCATCAAGAAACCTGTCAACTCTTCTCTCTTATTCTGAGTTGTAGGTACACACTTTGTATTTTTAATTTCATGTAGGATCCTTAAGGATCTGAGTTGTAAGCCTGAAATTATAAAGGCTGAGTGGTAGGGCCTGTGTTCCTGTGTGTAGGAGATCTATTTCTCTGAGTGTAGGCCTGTTGTAGGCTAAGTGTAGGCCTTGTGGTTGAGTGTAGGTCTTTGGAGAAGACTGAGTGGTAGGGCTGTTGAGCCTGAGTTGTAGGAGTGGGATCACTCTGAGCTGTAGGAATCATTTGGGGTTCTGAGTATAAGATCTAAGGATCTGAGGAATAGTGGAGGAGTTTGGCCGAATCTAGTACACTACTAGATAGGCGAAGGGGGAAAGTGGATGTACCCAAACCTTGGGGAACCACTATAAAACTGTGTGTACTCTATGTATGTGATTCTGTGATTGCTGTGTTGACGTGCTGTGAAGTATTATTTATAATTCTGTGATATAATCTGCCTAAAAGTTTAAAAAGATAGTCACCTATTCACCCCCCCTCTAGGTGATTAGGTACAATTTCTTTCAGTAGGTGCATTTGATTGTGTGTTCGTATTGTGCGACGGGTCGGTATCATAATTCGGTAGATATCTTTAGAAAACGCTCCCTACATCAATTTGGTATCAGAGGGAGGTTGTGTCAATTCCCTAATTGACACCATCCTTTCCGTTGGTGACCCTCACTCTCCTAGTGTGCGATATAGCATTTCTCCTAGATTACATGCACGCACGGGCATGCTTGTCTCTTCAAAAAGACTATACATATATATATATACATATATATAAGGGGGTAGAATAATTTCTTCGTATGCACACTAGAACGGGGCACAAATACAGCAAATCGTCCAAGACACAAATGGCTAACGAACGGATCCCTAACCTTGCACAAACCCCAGTAGATGTCTTAAGCCAGGACATGAATGTAACGCCCCCGGTTTTTCTTTGTTTTGTTTGATATTGGATTGGCGTTACGATGACGCATTTCCGGACCTTTGCCGTTGTAGAGCGCGGTCCTTGCTCTGTAGGTTCCTTGTGTAGCCTGGTTGTAGCCAGTTGGCAAGTTTCCCCAGCTAGCCGGGGTCTGTTTTGGTGACTCGGTTGGGCCTTTTAGGGAAATGCTTGTGTTTTGGCTTCGGGAGGTGTTGCCCGAGTGTGCGATCGTCGGATGTTATTTTCGACCTCACCGTTGTTTTGGTTTTGGTTTTGATCGAGATCCGGGATCAGTTGCTTTCAGGTCATTTCGACGTTCATCTTTGGTTAGCTGTAAGTTTGTAATGTTTGCTGTGCTGTGCGTGGTCTGTTGTGGCTGAGCTTGTAGGCTGGTGCCTTGTCTCTTGTTTGCTAGGAAATAGCAGGTTTCCTTTTCTGTGTAAGTTTGGGTGACACGGCCTGGGTCACGCCCGTGACCCAGGGCGTGTCGTTCTCGGGTAGAGCTCCCGTTTCTCAGGTCGACGATTTTTTGGTCGATGGGGGTTTTTGTAGGAACACGGCCGTGACACGGGCGTGTCACGGGCGTGTCACGGGCGTGTCCCCCTTCGGTTCGTCGAGCTTCGCTCGATGGTCGTCAGGCGGTGTTTTAGTGAGAACACGGCCGTGTCACGGGCGTGTCGTGTCGGACACGGGCGTGACACTGGGGCGTGTCTCTGTGTTCGACGATCGGCGCTCCACGATCGTCGGGCGGTGTTCGGGTTGGTACACGGCCTGTGACACGGGCGTGTCACAGGGCGTGTCCCTTGCTTCATCGAGCGGAGATCGACTTTCGTCGAGTGGGTAGGTGTGTGAGTACACGCCCCGTGACACGGGCGTGTCGGGCCGTGTCACGGGCGTGTCGGGGGCGTGTCCCGTGTTTCGTCGAGTGGAGATCGACGTTCGTCGAGTTAGTACACGCCCCGTGTCACGGGCGTGTCGGGCCGTGTCACGGGCGTGTCTTGGGCGTGTTCCGTACCTTTTTCCTGAGAGTCTCTTTTGTTGACGTGAACCGTTTTTCCTCCTCATTTCTCATCGTTCCCGAGTCTGGAGAGCTTCCAGCGGAAGGGTTTTGAGAGGAGGCAGTGGTTGTTTTGGCCGGCGATTGCGGGAGGGAGCCCGTTTTTCTCGGGAGTTAGCGGTTTTGGCTTGCTCTCGTGTAGATCTTCCCTTCCATGTAAGCTTTTCTTGATTTAAGGTTGATTCCAGGAATCTCTAATCATCTGATTTCTTTTTCTTTTCCTCAAGTTTCAGCTTTGGTCGATCTTGCCGCCGAAGAGGTAGAGGCAAGTGGCCCTTGCCCTTGCCAAATTTATTTCTAACCCATGATCTGTTTTCATTTCTTATGCAAAAGCTCTGTTCTCTTTCTTTTTCCTCCCTAGGGCAGCAGGTTGAGTTATTACATCAAGCTTTTAATCAAGTGCTGATCCTTTATCTCTTTTTCTGGAATTTTAATCAATGTTCTCTTTTTGTCGGAGGTTTAGTGTCTAGTGGGTAGCTAGAGTTAGGGTGAGGTTGCTGTTAGTTACAGTTTAGGGCTAGTTGCGGTAACTCCGAGTAGTTAGGACGGAACGGAGGGTTGGGATTAAATCTCCAACTCTCTGTTTTCACGCATGAGAGGGCTTAGGCTGCGATTTTTAGCAAGACTTACGTTTACCCTAAGTGGAAGGCGCTGACAGTGTCGAGTGGGCTCGACATTTCTGTCCTAGGTTCGTGTGTTTCCTTAGGGTTGTTAGTGTGACTTTTCCCTTTCTCTAGGGGGTGGTATTGGGTGTTCGGCTAATTTTGCTTGCCGACTCTTGGGTTGTGGCAGGTTGTGAAATTTTTAGTGGCCTCTAAGAGGGGTGGATATTGATGTGGAGAGCTGTGGCCACTGTCTGTGTGCCCTGGTTTGGGTTGGTGTGTGTGGGACCCTAAAGCTGCCACTGGCGACCCCTTAGCCCTTTTTGGATCTGATTTTGGTTATGAATTCAGATCCATGTTTTGACCACTGCCACTTACCCACGTATTAGGAATGTTAGTCCCCCTCCTGTTTTCGTTTTCTCTTTCTTTGGGCATATATGTATATGTCTTTTTGCTGTTGCAGACTCTTTCGTTGGGCATGTTGTTTTTATTGTTCGCACTTGGTGTGTTTTACTGTGCTTTAGACAGTGCTCTTTTCTTACTGTCATGCCCTTTCTTTTGCCTATAGCAGTTTGTTTCCGGGTTGGTAAACCCTTCTTTTGCTCATAATTCTAATGCTTTACTTACTCTTTTTGATTATTTCCTTGCTGATGTGTTCTTTTCTTGAATGCCTCAGGTCCAGGTTGTAGCCGGTTCAGCGGCTAGTTCTTTTGGAGGGGCTGGTTTGCGGTCTCATGGGTAGCTGAGACAGCTGATCCCGATTTTGTGAGGTAGTTCCTGACCTTTCTGTATAGACATACACACTCACCAGTGGGTTCGTGTCAGGTTGTTGGCGCCCACTGGTGGTTTCTTGCGATGCTGGGTATGAACTTAAACTGCTGTTGTTGCCTATTTGTGGTTGTTTACTTGCTTCTGGGAAGGATTTATGCTAGGATGCATGTTAGATATTTTAAACTCTAAAAGCATTATTATATGTAGTTCATGCATAGCATATCTCTAAAACAAAGACACTATATTTCCTTAGCGTAAAAAGACTACCTTTTATATCTATTATATTCACTTAGAGTCGTGCATAACATGAGTTGTCCCTCTGGGACACTTATGCTCACTAGGGTGTCAACTTAATTGAACCAAACTATTTTCTGTTGCGTATACTTATACTTTTAATTATGGACTAGCTGATCCACCGTGCCGAGGGATACGGCCAATCAACACAACCGCTTTTCTTTCATAATTAATCAACGATTTTCCTTAAACCTAAGGTCTGGAGTTTTGCCTGAGCGTGTGCAGTTATCCCCTGCACGACGTGGCATCACGGCACGTGTTTTCTCTTGCTCTGATACGATTTTATCGTTGAGAAAATGCGGGTTGTGACAGTTGGTATCAGAGGGAGGTTGCTTGAGAAATGGTCGGGCAACCTTTCCCTTGTTCGCATTAGTGGTTAGCGTCATACCATACACACACCGATATGTCATCAGCACGTCTTGGCTAAAGCACGAACACTACACTCATGAGCATAAAGAAGTATACATGGCATATTATGTAGTATGGGATGCATAATATGTGTTTGTATATGGATCCACCATAGGAGGCAACATGTGAGGGTTATGTAGTATGGGATGCATAACCTCACCACATGAATGCGGCTAGCACGTTTTCTTTTTTTCGTTGCATGGGAATGTTATGTAGTATGGGATGCATAACATTTTCATGTGTACGCCGCACATGGCATGCATTAAGGCCTTTTTAGAATGCATAGCACATCATGCATAGCATAACATTTCATAAGCACAACGTGCCAAGCTAAAGATTTGCAAGATGACATATGTACACGCATGGTTTTTGAGTCAAAAAGAATACAAATACATGCATCCATGGTTTAGGCACATGAGTTAGTTTGATGGTGGTGAGCCATCTAGGGTTAAGCATAACATCATCATGGTAAAAAAAACAACTCTCGGAGCAAGTTTAGCAGTTGAAGTTCATATTTAAGTGTGTTTGTCTGTACCAGGTAGTCTTGTTCTAGCTGTTGGGCTAGGTTTTGTCTAAGTTGGGCTAGGTTTTGTCTAAAGCTTGTGCGATTATAGGATGGCGAGACGTCCTGCAACGAGATCGACCCCCCAATCTGAGGGTGAGACGTCTAGAGCGCAGAGCGAGGCGTTGGTAGAAAACCTGCGGCAGAGTAATGAGACCTTATCGAGGCAGGTGGTGAATATGCAGGTTCAAATTCAATCTCTGGTAACAGTGATGGCAGGATGCTCTTGGGAGTCATTTAAGTCGATGTTGTTGAGTAAGTTTCTGCCTTCAGTCGAGAGGGACCGGCTGATGAATGACTTCCTTCATTTGAAGCAGAGGGAACTCACAGGTGATGAGCATGAGATTGAGTCTAATAAGTTGAGTCAGTTTGCTCCTGGTTTGGGGAGTGTTGAAGCAGATCGAGTTAAGCAATTTCTGGGTGGACTAAGAAGCGACATTCAGCAGTTAGCAAATGCTTGCGGAGCAATCAGTTATGCCAGCGTGGTTGAAGCTGCCTTGAGAGTTGAGGCCTTTGAGAATGCCAAGAATAGAGGCCAGCGGTTGAGGAAGGATAAGCGGAAGTCCAGTAAAGGGAAGAGCCCTCAGGAACCTGATGTTGTCTCGAGAAAGAAGAACAAAGAGGGTTGTAGTTTCTGTGGCCGTCCAGGCCACCCCTTGGAGAGGTGTTTCAAAAGGTTGGGAGCATAAAAGAAGGAACAGGTGCACGCGATTCAGGGTGCCCCCAAAGGAGACTTGGTGTGTGCCTTTTGTGGTAGGAAGGGGCATGAGGCTGCCCGTTGCTGGTTAAAAGATAAGGTCTGTTTTCAGTGTGGGCAGAAGGGTCATCTCAAGGCAAAGTGCCCGCAGTCCCAGCCTATTATGCAGCCAGTACTCCTCCAAGCTTTGCCACCGCCTCAGCAATTGGATAGAGGAAAGGGGAAGCTGAATGTGCTTTCGGCAGACGAAGCGCAGACTTCGACCCAGGTTATCTCAGGTTTAACTTCACCTCAGTCGTTTCGTTATGATCCCTTTGTGGTTGTAGTTTTCTTTTTAGCGTTTGTTACCTTAGATGCGCGCGCTATTAGTAGGTCGATTTAAGGTAAAGAACCGCTGGGCGCGCGTTCTCTTCGATTCAGGCACTACCCACTCGTTTGTGGCTAGAGCCTTCGTGGAGCGGTTCAGTTTGGGCCTAGATCGAGTTGTTGGTGACTTTTGCGTTAAGTTCCCCTCTGGTGACTCTGTGGTTACGGACCTGGGTGTCCTGGATTGTCCGATTTTGTTGGGGGATTTTCTAGCCAAGGCAGATCTGAAGGTGATTGACCTGGAGGACTTCGATGTTATCTTGGGCATGGACTGGTTGTCAAGGTACGATGCTGTAATCCAGTGCAAGGGTAAGCGCTTGGACTTCGTCAAAGACAACGGTCAGCCAAGGGGCCTTTATGGGTATTCTCTCCAGGAGTCTCCAGTCATTTCTGCGGTGCGTGCTCGGAAGTTTCTTGGTTCTGGCTGTTTTGCCTGTTTGGTCTCTCTGGTAGGGTCAGTTGTTGGAGTGCCGTGTTTGCAAGAGATCCCTGTGGTGTGTGACTTCTCCGAGGTGTTTCCTGATGACCTTCCCGGTCTTCCACCCGATCGAGATGTCGAGTTTGCTATTGATTTGGAGCCAGGCACGCGTCCTATTGCCAAGGCGCCGTACCGAATGGCCCCGCGAGAGCTGGAAGAGTTGCGAATTCAGCTGGATGAGATGTTGGCAAAAGGTTTCATTAGGCCGAGTTCTTCACCATGGGGTGCACCAGTGCTGTTCGTTAAAAATAAGGATGGGTCGATGAGGCTATGCATCGACTATAGAGAACTGAACAAGGTTACTATTAAGAACAAGTACCCTTTGCCTCGGATTGACGATCTGTTTGACCAACCGCGTGGTAGTGCTGTGTTTTCCAAGATAGATCTTCGTTCGGGCTATCACCAGTTGAGGATTCGGGAGACAGATGTTCCGCGGACGGCGTTCCGCTCTCGTCATGGGCATTTTGAGTTTTTAATTATGTCATTTGGTTTGACTAATGCGCCCTCAGCTTTTATGGATCTGATGAACAGAGTTTTCAAGGACTTCCTGGATAAGTTCGTGATTGTCTTTATAGATGACGTTTTGGAGTATTCTAAAGATACGGAGGAGCATGATCGGCATCTGCGGCTGGTCTTAGCGACTCTGAGAGACCATAAGCTATACGCCAAGCTGAGCAAATGCGAATTTTGGTTGCCTCAATTTTCTTTTCTCGGCCACGTGGTGAATAAGGAGGGAATATCGGTGGACCCAGAAAAGATCGCTGCTGTTATGGAATGGGCGAGGCCTGTTACTCCCAAAGAGATCAGAAGCTTCTTGGGCTTGGCTGGATATTATAGAAGATTTGTAGAGGGATTCTCTACTTTGTCTGCGCCGTTGAACAGGTTGACGCAGAAGAACGTAGCCTTCATATGGGATGGCAAGTGTCAGGAGGCTTTTGAGGAACTAAAAAGAAGGTTATGTTCAGCTCCAGTTTTGTCTTTGCCTACTGAAGATAGTGAGTATGATATATATGTGAACGCGTCGCGCGTCGGACTGGGCTGCGTATTGATGCAGGGCGGGAAGGTGATTGCGTACGGGTTGAGACAGCTAAAGACTCATGAGAGGAATTACCCTACGCATGACCTGGAGGTTGCAGCTGTGATCTATGCATTGAAATTGTGGAGGCATTTGCTATATGGCGCGCAGTGCAAGATTTTCACGAATCATAAGAGTTTGAAGTATGTCTTCACTCAGAAAGAGTTGAATCTGCGCCAGCGGCGGTGGTTGGAGTACGTGGCCGACTATGATGTTGAAATCCAGTACCATCCGGGTAAGGCGAATATGGTGGCCGATGCCCTGAGTCGGAAGTGAGTCGGAAGTCAGGGAAGATTTTCAATCTCTCCGCCGAGCGTCTAGCGGAAGAGTTCCTTTTGATGGACATTTCGGTGGGAAGCGGCGATTCGCAGAGTAGCTTGGTAGTGGCAGAACCTTCATGGTGCATCAGAAGGATGATCCCAATCTTCTGCATTTGTATCTTCGAGCTGAAAAAGGTGAATCACTATATTTCCCTCTAGATGATACGGGTACCTTGAAGTATTGTGGCAGGTTTTGCATTCCCGCAGTTGGAGATATTCGGGATATGGTGTGCAGGGAAGCCCACGGATCTAGTGTTGCCTACCATCCAGGGTCTACCAAAATGTACTATGATTTAAAGCAGATTGTCTGGTGGTATGGGATGAAGAAGGACATAGCCAGATTTGTTTCTGAGTGCTTCACTTGCAAACGTGTGAAGGCCGACCATGGGAGGCCTGGTGGCAAGCTAACTCCCTTGGAGATTCCGATGTGGGAGTGGGAGAGTATCTCGATGGATTTCATTACAGGCTTACCGAGATCTCCTAAAGGGCATGATTCAGTTTGGGTGATCGTAGACCGATTGACGAAGAGTGCTCACTTCGTACCATTTAGGATCGATTATCCGATGAGGAAGATAGCCGAGCTGTACATGGATGAGGTTATCAGATTACATGGTGTACCCGTAAGTATCATATCGGATCGAGACTCCAGGTTTATGTCTCGTTTTTGGAAGAGCCTTCAAGAAGGGTTGGGTACAGATTTGAGATATTCCACGGCTTATCATCCGCAGAGCAATGGTCAGACAAAGCGAGTGAATCAGAATGTGGAAGATATGATCCGATGCTATGTTCTGGACCACGGAGGAGCGTGGGATGAGCGCTTGTGGCTTATGGAATTTGCGTATAACGACAGTTATCAAGAAAGCTTGCAAATGGCTCCTTTTGAAGCTTTGTATGGGAGGCGCTGTAGGACTCCCTTGTTTTGGGCTGAGGTTGGAGAGAGACCCTTGTTGGGTCCAGAAGCACTCGAGGAGATGGAAACCGTTGTGAAGCTTATACGGGAAAAGCTTCGGATAGCCCCGGAGAGATATGAGAAAGATGCCAACCAGCGTAGATCGGACTTGGAAGTTGTGGTGGGGGACTCAATATTCTTAAAGGTCTCCCCGTTGATCGGAGTCAAGTGTTTTGGCAAGAGCAGGAGGTTGGACCCGAGGTATGTGGGCCCGTTTCTGATTGTTGAGCGGATTGGGATATCAGCTTATAGGCTGGCTTTGCCCGCAAATTTCCCTGGCGTGCATAATGTCTTCCACGTCAGTCAGCTGCGGAAATGTGTAACAAATGGCAGACAGGTTTTGGATTCTGTACCCCAGTTGGAGCCGAATCTTTCTTATGTGGAGGTGCCTGTCCGCATTCTGGATTCTCAGGTTCGTGCGTTGCGGAAGAAGTCTATTCCGATGGTTAAAGTTTTATGGAGGAATCAGGATGTAGAAAGCGCGACTTGGGAGTTGGAGTCGGCTATGAGGGAGGCTCACCCTCATCTTTTTCCCTGATCTTGTGCCTGGTATGTTCTGTTTTATTTATAGTTATGTAGCCTTTTTCCTGGCTCTTTCTCTCTCCTTCTTTATGGGAGTGTGGTGAGTAAAGTTTCGAGGCGAAACTTTGTTTTAGGGGGAGTGGCTGTAACGCCCCCGGTTTTTCTTTGTTTTGTTTGATATTGGATTGGCGTTACGATGACGCATTTCCGGCCCTTCACCGTTGTAGAGCGCGGTCCTTGCTCTGTAGGTTCCTTGTGTAGCCTGGTTGTAGCCAGTTGGCAAGTTTCCCCAGCTAGCCGGGGTCTGTTTTGGTGACTCGGTTGGGCCTTTTAGGAAATGCTTGTGTTTTGGCTTCGGGAGGTGTTGCCCGAGTGTGCGATCGTCGGATGTTATTTTCGACCTCACCGTTATTTTGGTTTTGGTTTTGATCGAGATACGGGATCGGTTGCTTTCAGGTCATTTCGACGTTCATCTTTGGTTAGCTGTAAGTTTGTAATGTTTGCTGTGCTGTGCGTGGTCTGTTGTGGCTGAGCTTGTATGCTGGTGCCTTGTCTCTTGTTTACTAGGAAATAGCAGGTTTCCTTTTCTGTGTAAGTTTGGGTGACACGGCCTGGGTCACGCCCGTGACCCAGGGCGTGTCGTTCTCGGGTAGAGCTCCCGTTTCTCAGGTCGACGAATTTTTGGTCGACGGGGGTTTTTGTAGGAACACGGCCGTGACACGGGCGTGTCACGGGCGTGTCCCCCTTCGGTTCGTCGAGCTGCGCTCGATGGTCGTCAGGCGGTGTTTTAGTGAGAACACGGCCGTGTCACGGGCGTGTCGTGTCGGACACGGGCGTGACACTGGGGCGTGTCTCTGTGTTCGATGATCGGCGCTCCACGATCGTCGGGCGGTGTTCGGGTTGGTACACGGCCTGTGACACGGGCGTGTCATATGGCGTGTCCCTTGCTTCGTCGAGCGGAGATCGACTTTCGTCGAGTGGGTAGGTGCGTGAGTACACGCCCCGTGACACGGGCGTGTCGGGTCGTGTCACGGGCGTGTCGGGGGCGTGTCCCGTGTTTCGTCGAGTGGAGATCGACGTTCGTCGAGTTAGTACACGCCCCGTGACACGGGCGTGTTGGGCCGTGTCACGGGCGTGTCTTGGGCGTGTTCCGTACCTTTTTCCTGAGAGTCTCGTTTGTTGACGTGAACCGTTTTTCCTCCTCATTTTTCATCGTTCCCGAGTCTGGAGAGCTTCCAGCGAAAGGGTTTTGAGAGGAGACAGTGGTTGTTTTGGCCGGCGATTGCGGGAGGGAGCCCGTTTTTCTCGGGAGTTAGCAGTTTTGGCTTGCTCTCGTGTAGATCTTCCCTTCCATGTAAGCTTTTCTTGATTTAGGGTTGATTCCAGGAATCTCTAATCATCTGATTTCTTTTTTCTTTTCCTCAAGTTTCAGCTTTGGTCTTCTAGGTGGCCGATCTTGCCGCCGAAGCCAAGCTGTGGTGCAGCTGTTGTTTTTTCCGAAGAGGTAGAGGCAAGTGGCCCCTTGCCATTGCCAAATTTATTTCTAACCCATGATCTGTTTTCATTTCTTGTGCAAAACCTCTGTTCTATTTCTTTTTCCTCCCTAGGGCAGCAGGTTGAGTTATTACATCAAGCTTTTAATCAAGTGCTGATCCTTTATCTCTTTTTCTGGAATTTTAATCAATGTTCTCTTTTTGTCGGAGGTTTAGTGTCCAGTGGGTAGCTAGAGTTAGGGTGAGGTTGCTGTTAGTTACAGTTTAGGGCTCGTTGCGGTAACTCCGAGTAGTTAGGACGGAACGGAGGGTTGGGATTAAATCTCCAACTCTCTGTTTTCACGCATGAGAGGGCTTAGGCTGTGATTTTTAGCAAGACTTATGTTTACCCTAAGGGGAAGTCGCTGGCAGTGTCGAGTGGGCTCGACATTTCTATCCTAGGTTCGTGTGTTTCCTTAGGGTTGTTAGTGTGACTTTTCCCTTTCTCTAGGGGGTGGTATTGGGTGTTCGGCTAATTTTGCTTGCCGACTCTTGGGTTGTGGCAGGTTGTGAAATTTTTAGTGGCCTCTAAGAGGGGTGGATATTGATGTGGAGAGCTGTGGACACCGCCTGTTTGCCCTGGTTTGGGTTGGTGTGTGTGGGACCCTAAAGCTGCCACTGGCGACCCCTTAGCCCTTTTTGGATCTGATTTTGGTTATGAATTCAGATCCATGTTTTGACCACTGCCACTTACCCACGTATTAGGAATGTTAGTCCCCCTCCTATTTTCGTTTTCTCTTTCTTTGGGCATATATGTATATGTCTTTTTGCTGTTGCAGACTCTTTCGTTGGGCATGTTGTTTTTATTGTTCGCACTTGGTGTGTTTTACTGTGCTTTAGACAGTGCTCTTTTCTTACTGTCATGCCATTTCTTTTGCCTATAGCAGTTTGTTTCCGGGTTGGTAAACCATTCTTTTGCTCATAATTCTAATGCTTTACTTACTCTTTTTGATTATTTCCTTGCTGAGGTGTTCTTTTCTTGAATGCCTCAGGTCCAGGTTGTAGCCGGTTCAGCGGCTAGTTCTTTTGGAGGGGCTGGTTTGCGGTCTCATGGGTAGCTGAGACAGCTGATCCCGATTTTGTGAGGTAGTTCCTGACCTTTCTGTATAGACATACACACTCACCAGTGGGTTCGTGTCAGGTTGTTGGCGCCCACTGGTGGTTTCTTGCGATGCTGGGTATGAACTTAAACTGCCGTTGTTGCCTATTTGTGGTTGTTTACTTGCTTCTGGGAAGGATTTATGCTAGGATGCATGTTAGATATTTTAAACTCTAAAAGCATTATTATATGTAGTTCATGCATAGCATATCTATAAAACAAAGACACTATATTTCCTTAGCGTAAAAGACTACCTTTTATATCTATTATATTCACTTAGAGTCGTGCATAACATGAGTTGTCCCTCGGGGACACTTATGCTCACTAGGGTGTCAACTTAATTGAACCAAACTATTTTCTGTTGTGTATACTTATACTTTTAATTGTGGACTAGCTGATCCACCGTGCCGAGGGATACGGCCAATCAACACAACCGCTTTTCTTTCATAATTAATCAACGATTTTCCTTAAACCTAAGGTCTGGAGTTTTGCCTGAGCGTGTGCAGTTATCCCCTGCACGACGTGGCATCACGGCACGTGTTTTCTCTTGCTCTGATACGATTTTATCGTTGAGAAAATGCGGGTTGTGACAATGAATCATCAAATGGAGGTGATCTGTGGTATGTTAGCCCTCTTTATGGACAACCAACCTCTTGTGCCACAAGGTGAGCTCAGGCTACCCAACTGATGCCAACATTTAGAGGAAGATGATTCTCACGATGAGTCCCCATGAGCACGACCACACAATCGATGGCTCGAATGAGAGGTTGATATTACAAGGTCAATTAAGATTTATGCACCCACCTATGATGGGATGGGTGATCCCCAAATCTTCCTTCACTGGCTGACCGACATGGAGTGTTATTTCGAATGGCACAAGTTGACGGACCTGCAAAAGGTCTAGGTTGCAAGGATGAAGTTATCTGGCCATGCAAAAATTTTCTGGCTCAATGAAGAGCGACGAATAGGGACAGGACATGACGTACCACTTGTAGGTTAGCTAGTTATGAAGAACCTCCTGTTGGATAGGTACGTTCCCAAGTACCACCGCACACAGATGTTCGACGACTTAGCCTCGTTACATCAGGGCTCTAAATCCGTTACTGATTATATGGGTGATCTGGATGACATGATGATCCATTGTGAACTGCAAGAGATGCTTGAGGTGATATTGTCCAGGCTTCGCAAGGGGCTTCACTCGGATATCCAGAGGAAGCTCCTCTGCTGTGGACACTCAAATCTGAGCACGAATTTCAATGCCACCCTAGACATTGAAAAACATTTAGCCTCTAAGGTTCATTCCTGTTATACCCAACATAAGGGTGAGGCCACATCGGGTGATTCCCCTTCTACCTACCAGGATAAGGGCAAGTATAGGTCCAATGATTCTAAGTTGGTAGTGATCATGGCTAGGAATGTTAAGAGCCCCCAGAGTGAGCACATTACTATAGGAAAAATTAGCAAAGCCGACGCTACCTGTTACACTTGTGGTATTCAAGGCCAATATGCCTTTGATTGCACAACTAAGACTAAGGTGTTGAAATTTGTGAAGTGGAAGTGGGTGATGGGCAGGCTGGGCGGACTGTGCAGCCTGAGCGGTCTGAGTCCTCGGCCTAGGAGGACTGCTGGTTGTGGTCTCGGTGTCATGGTCTTGGTGGCTTAGCTATTCCTAAGGAGCAGCCTGTGCGGCTTGGTGTGCGTCCTGAGCAGTCTATTATGTGCTAGATGGCCTATGGCCAAGGAAGTCAGTTTTCTAGCAGAGCGGCCTGAGCGGACTGCGGTTCGCGGACTGTTGGTGTTTCTCTGCTAGATCTGCGGACTTGCAGATTAGCAAGATGTTGTGTAGCCAGGCGGATTGGAGATTGTATCAGCGGGAGTCTTTGCGGACTAGTTGAGTCCGCGGTGTCCGCGGTTGCAGACTGGCCTTGGAGATCGGCTGTGGCCTTTGTCGAACTCTCCGGTTTTGCAGCGGGTGTTTGCTGCTATGGATGGCTGCGCGGACTGGTGTCAGAGTCCGGCAGTTGGCTGTTGTTGGCAGCTGTGCGATTAGCGCTTGCGGGCTCTGTCTTATTCCGCGGTGTGTTGGCGGACTTAGTTTTTTTGGCATCCACGGTGTCCGCATCTGTGTTGGAGAGGTGCTTTGGCTCTTGCCGAGCTCTCCATGATGCGGTGGATGTTTTCATCCATGTGGCGAACTGTCCTGCTGAGTGGCGTTCTGGATCTTCTATGTCTGTCGTGCTCGTGTCAGCCCCCCCGGCACATCTACAGTAACTGAGTGAACAGTAAGTGGGGCTTGGTTAATTATTGCGGACATGATTTGTCTCTCCACGCGGGATGAGTTGAGCTGACAGTTTGCTGTGTGCAGGTCGCGCGACTAGCATTGAGGAGCCAGGAGTTTGGTTTTGACTTCGGTCAAGTTCAGTGAAGTGTGCGGTATCTACGGTCTCAGCAGGTCACTTCTGCGGCTTATCAGTTCTCTGCTTCAGCTTTTCCAAGTTCCAATAACCTGTCCGCCGGTCTCAGGCGGGTAGGTGGTATGTGCATCAGTTCATCAGCAGTAGGCGAATAACAGTTTGTCTGCACGACCTCGCGGTCTCGGCGGACTCCGTGTTCTATTCAACTTGTAGTAGTAGCAGCTTGGGCGGCTTCGGCAACCTTGGCGGACTGGGCGGCCTCGGCGGTCTGCAGTTCTGTCTGCCCGGCTTGTTTTGTGCTTTTTGTTTTATCTTGTGCACTGGCGAAATCATGTCTCGCAATGTATACCTCGTCTTGTAAAGAAGTGTTAATGAATATAAGATCTGCTTGTTCTTCCATTTTCATTTGGTGTTGAGCTTGCACCTTGGGTTTCCGCATGATCAAAGTGTGAACTGGATAGTTCTGAGAATATTAATTTAGCTTTAGATTATCTTGCTGAACACCTTGAGAAAATTCAACATGGTATCAAAGCCAGGTTCAGTTGCTTGAGCGGTGATCAACTTGTGTTGTTGCCTTGTTGTTGCTTTGTGCTTCTGGTAGCTTAACCAAAGTTTGTTGCAATGGAAGTGAGTTATGCAAGAGGTCTTGTTATTAAACTCTTAACGCTGACTAACTTCAAGAAGTGGAAGTTGAAATAATATGTGTCTAACCACCTAGAGGGGGGGGGGGGGTGAATAGGTGTAATGTTTCTTTTAATTAAAAGGCAGATAAACTGTTTTGTACTGTAAGCAGCAACTGCAAATTCTACAGCTATCACAACACAGCCACCACAAAAACAAACATTCACAGAGTGCACACAGTGTTTATAGTGTTTCCCCAAGGTCTGGGTACATCAACTTTCCCCCTTTGCCTATCTATCAGTGTACTAGATTCGGCCTAACTTCTGCACTTCTCCTCAGATCCTCAGATCTTACAGCTCAGAACCCCAAAAAGGTTCCTACAACTCAGAGTGTCCCCACTCCTACAACTCAGGCTCAAAGTCCTACCACTCAGTCTTCAATAAGACCTACACTCAGGATAAACAGCCCTACCTAAGCCTTCAACAAGGCCTACACTCAGAGAATTGATTCTCCTACACTCAGGCTCAAAAGCCCTACCTCAGACTTTATAAGTTTAGGCTTACAACTCAGATCCCTTAGGATCCTACAAAAAGATAATAAAATGTTTTAGATCACCACTCAGTTTGAGAGAATGAAGAGGGTAACCTTCTTGATCAGTTCTTGATAGCACTGATTCCTGAGATCAACTTTGTCTTTGCTTTCTTCAACGCTTCTTGAGTCTGAACTCAGTAAAAGTTGATCTTTTTGAAGTAGACCGGGTAGCAACTTCCTTCTTAGGATGGAGAATTAAATCTGGATCCTTCTTTGCAGTCTGGTTCAGAACCTGCTCCTTAAGAGATTTGATTAACAAGTCTCTTTCTTAATTTTAGATACTGGAGTTCTCTCTCTCCAAGTAAATCTGAAATTTCTTCAAAATACTGATTTACAGTTTTCTCTGGATCTGTATTATTCTTCTTAAATTTTAATCTTCTGATTGATACTTGATCGATTCTTCTTTTTTTTTGACTTCTTCTTTTTTGTTGAAGGAGAAAGGCATTTATATAGTCTTCCTCCAAGGTAATCGGCTGATCCAGTTTCTAACGAACCTCTGACAGTTCTGACAGTTGCAGTAGACCGGCTGAAATGGTAGCTGTCAAGTCATCCAGTCACTTCTTGAAAATACTGTCTCTGTCTGAAAGAGTCGAAACTGATCTTCATTATGTGTCGACACAAATAGACTAAGTGTCGACACAAGTGGACTAAGTGTCGACACATGCCTTGGTGGTGTCGACACAACTCCTTCTGTTGTTGTACCAGCTACTTGACACTACTTCTATTGAATGTGTCGACACTGATTGAGTGTGTCGACACAAGTACTTCTTCTTTAAAACTTAGTTGAATTCTGCTGAGTGTCGACACATCTCCTTTGTGTCGACACAAGTACTTCATCTTTAACAATGTGTTGAAACTTGTTGTGTGTCGACACAAGTCCTGTGTGTCGACATAGTTGATATCGACAATGCCTTCAGTGTGTCGACACAGCCTCCTGGTGTCGACACTTTTGATGTCGACTAAGCTTCTCTGGGTGTCGACACTGCCTCTAAGTGTCGACACTATTTATGTCAACTATTCTTCACAGTGTTTCGACACTGCCTGTATGTGTCGACACATTTCTTCTGGTGTCGACACTGCCTTTCCTGGTGTCGACACAATTTACTCCAAGTGTCGACACTGCTTCTCTAGGTGTCAACACAAGCCTTTATGAGTGTCGACACTGCTTCTCTAGGTGTCGACACATGGACTTAGAATATTTCCTGCAATCCTGTAGTTACTTAACCTGCACATATAAACTCAAAACACATCAAATACACCTTGATGCATATCATTGAGTAGGGTGAGGCTTCTTCAAATCTGGTACACATTTTCCAGTGTACCCAACAATCTCCCCCTATTTGGAGAAGTCATAACCCTTAGTCAATGATATACACCATTCTTAACAAATACATAATATGATGTATAACATCATTATATGACAGGGTAAATACTGAAACAAAACATATAAAATATTTCATCACAGAGTACTAATGCTATCACAATGAGTATTCATAATAGTTTTGTTTATCTTCCAAAAGTTTCTAAAAGTTTACATTGATTTTTACACAAAAGATTACAAAGTTGTAAACTTAAGAAATTCTAAACTAAGGCTGCTCTGGCTCCTTGATGACTATGCCCTTGCCAGATTGAATCTTGGCTTGAACTGGAGCATCAGTGTCATCAACAGGCTTCTTGCCTTTTAGATCTGTCTTTTTCAGCTCTTCAGCCCTTATCTTCTGTCTCTCAAAGTAATGATAAGGCTTAGGGAAATACTTGCTAGGCTCCTGTGCATTAGGAGGTAGCTTCCCAAGTTTAGCCTTTCTTCTGTACTGAACAATAGCCTCTTGCCTGGCTTCATGTTCCTCCACTCTTGTTCAGAATACCATTTAACCCTTTCTCGGATATTATCCTTTGCAGCTTTCCAATCAGTTAGAATGATATTTCTAAATGTTCGGCTCCACTGCTCAAAATCAGGCGTTAACTCAGCCTGTTCTCTGAACCTCTTCTTAGACAGTTGAGCTTCTTGCTCTTTAGTCAATACTTCCTCATGTACAGGCTTATCTACTTTCTCAAAAATAATATTCTTATTACCCTCGGGAGGGCAATACATAGATTGTACCTCCTGATGTATCATGTCAAAATCTGTTGGAGGGTAGATCACTTGAGCCACTTCAGCTTGCTCTCCTCCAAAAACAGCAGGGTGGATACAATATTCAGCAACATTATCATCATCACACAAGGGTGGATATCCAAGGGTGGATCTGATGCTGTTGGAAATCCATTTATCATGGTCAGAGCCTGCTTTGACTAACACCCTCTCCCCCTTTATGACTTCTCTTTCTATATGATCCCTAAGATCATCCTTCTGAAATCTGACTTGAGCATTCAGATAATTAACTCCATCATTATAAAAAGGTTTTAACTTCTGGAGCTTTGCAGTAATATCCTTTTGAGAATCTTCAATTACAGTTTTAACAGCAGTTAGGCTTTCTTGTAATTTCTTATCAAATTCTTCTTTGGTAGTAGCACTTACTGCAGTCTGTGTAGTAGCTATATTTTTCATTTCTGTGACAATCACATTATGTGATTCAGTCAAGTTCTCATTCATTCTTATTTGATTTTCTAAGACATATCCTTGCTTGACTGCCAAATCATCAACTTGTGTCTTTATCTTCTCTTGATGAGTAGCAAGATACACCACTGCATTGCCTCCTTTGTTAAAGCAGTCAGTCATTTCCTTTTTATGTTGATTCACTTCAAATCTTATGGACTTGATGTCTTGAGCCAAGGAAAATTGTAACTACTTATGGTGCTCATCCATATAAGTTTCCATAGCTTTTCTTTGCTCATCCATTTTTATTTGCAAAGCCACCAACAAAGAACTATAATCAACAGTTGGGGCAGGTTGTGGAGCAACAGTTTGTAAAGCTTTCTTGTAGGTCTGGCTTCTCCTTTTGAAAACCATAAGTTTTCTCTTCTTAGCTCTAGCAGCTTCTTAATCCTCAGAAGTAGAAGTACTGGCAATGTCTACCCTTTCCTTAGGACTAGGAGGCAATTCCTTCTCAGTCCTGGGTGGCTCCCCCTGTGTCCTTCGCTCCTCATTCTCATTTATACTTTGCTCCTCTTCATTTCTTGCAGCCTCCTCCTGAGACCTAACATGCTCCCCCTAAAGATCTACCTGCTCCCCCTCAAAAACTACATTCTCTCCCTCAAAATTAGTTTGTACCAAATCAGGGAACAACTCTTCTAGAGTAAACTCATGTTGAGTAGGGACTGGAGAATATCATATCTCAGTAGCATTAACAGCAACTGATGTCTCTTCTATGACAACATCTTGTGGTTGACTATGTAACTGAGTTTGCTGATCAACATCGATTAAAGACTCAGTTAATACTTCTTCCTCAATATGAAAAATTTATTGATTAACTTCATTGATTACCTCTAGAATTGTTTGAGTTGCCATTTCACTGTCTAGGTGAGTTGGCTCTTCTACATGCTGAGGCTCCCCCTGTAGTGGATCCAGGTGAATGGGACTAGCAGATGGTAGCTCCCCCTGCCTCAGAGCATCTTCATCCCTTACAGGTGACCTTCTAGTAACATCAGCTTCTTCCTCATTTGAGCTGAAAACTACATGTTCCTCTGAACTACTGGAGGATTCAGAAGCCACTATGGCTTTCTTCTTCTTCTTCTTCTGTTGAGGAACTTCCTTTTCGGGAGTAGGCATGTCCTTTGTCAACACCCTATCCCACCTTGAGATAATCCTAACATCCATTCTCCTCATGTGATTTATCTTAGAACATGCATCTTGATTCATCACTTCTGGCATAGTTCTAGCTAAGTATAAACTCATGATCCTACCCAGATTGGGCTTCTTCAGACTTTCCTTAATCTTGTCAAACATCACTGCTGACCAATCAGTTTTGAGCTTGAAAATGATTCTAGTCATTAAACTAAACATGTGAGCTGATATTCTATCATGCTCACCTGGCTTGCTCAGAATCACCTTTCCTACTATTTCAAACAAGAACTTGCCTTGCATGTTCATGCCTTTCCTATTAAAAACTGATCCAATCTTCATGTTTGAATCAAGTCCACACCATTTCAGTGCTTCCCTGGTCTTAGATGTAGATACATCTTCTTCCTCTTTTGTTCTTGGTAGATGCAGAACCTTTCTTAGACTTTTCTGGGTGAGTTTTACTTTTGCTCCATGGACTTTGGATTTAATCTTGAGTCCAGTCTCATCAAGGGTAGCTGCACTAAAGAATTCGAGTACTTCCTTCTTCCAAATCTTGATGGGCTCAGAAACTAGATACTCCAACCCAGTTTCTGCAACTAGGGTTACAACACCTTGAATTTCTGGTTCCGCATCGTCAAAGGCATGTCGTACTAGCTCATAACCTTCATTGATGTTCTCTTCTAGCTTGGGAGCCATTAGGGTTTTAAGAAATCTTGAATTTAGAGTAGAGAGATGTCGACACACAAGTTTGTTCTCAAAACTATGGAGAGCGTGTCGACAAACAAGGTTGAATACCTATTTATACCTTTCTAAAATCGAAGATGAAAAGGCGCGTCAAAATACTCTAAATGTGTCGACACTGTTGAAAAGTGTCGACACTGTTGAAAGGTGTCGACACTTACTTCTAATGTCTCGACAACTATGTGTCGACACAATTATAGTCGACATAATATATGTGTCGATACTTATACATCTCAGGTCGACGATTAGTCGAAACTCTACTCGACGAAATTAGTGTTAAACCTAAGTGTCGATACCACCCTGGATGTGTCGACACCTACTTTGGATGTGTCGACACCATTTCTCTGAAGTGTCGACACAGACTTCCTAGATGTGTCGAAACCATTTGTCTGGAATGTCGACACCAGTTCTATGTGTCGACACAGACAACTCCTTATGTCGACACCATTTTACTTGGCCAATTTTATGAAACTATTCTAAGTTTAACATTCCTAATTCAATTTTAAACTTATTGAATGTGATTTCATCTAGGGGCTTAGTAAACATATCAGCATTCTGATTATCTGTTTTAACATATTCTAAGGAAATGTCTTCCTTCTCTACATGTTCTCTAAGAAAATGGTATCTAATTTCTATGTGCTTAGTCCTACTATGTGAGATAGGATTATTTGCAATAGAAATGGCACTTGTAGAATCACAAAACAAAGGTGTTCTACTTACCTGAATACCATAATCTTCTAGCTGGTGTTGAATACACAATAGCTGTGCACAGTAACATCCTGCTGCCACATACTCTGACTCAGCAGTGTAGATTGCCACACTTGTCTGCTTCTTACTACTCCAAGACACTAGTCTTCCTCCAAGAAATTGACAGGTTCCTGTTGTACTTTTTCTGTCTTCCTTACAACCTGCAAAATCTGCATCTGAATAACCTGTTAGTAGAAAATCTCTATTCCTAGGGTACCAAAGGCCTAGATAAGGTGTGCCCTTAAGATATCTCAAAATCCTTTTGACTGCAGTCAGATGAGATTCTTTAGGGTATGCTTGGTACCTAGCACAGAAACATGTTGCATACATGATATCTGGTCTACTAGCAGTCAGATATAATAGGGAGCCAACTATCCCTCTATACAAAGTTTCATATACAGGTTTCCATACATCATCTTTGCTTAGAGATACACTTGACCCCATAGGAGTCCTCATGGCAGTGGATGATTCCATACTATACTTCTTTATTAACTCTAGGGTGAACTTAAACTGGCATATGGACAAGCCATCTTTAGTCTGTATAACTTGGAGACCCAAGAAGAACTTAAGTTCCCCCATACTGCACATTTCAAGTTTTTCTTGCATAAGTCTTGCAAACTTCCTGCAAAGATTACTTTCAGTAGACCCAAATATTATATCATCAACATATATTTGAACTAGTATAATCTTACCTTTAGATTCCCTAAGGAATAGAGTCTTGTCTATTTTCCCCCTTGAGAATTTGTTCTCAATGAGGAAACTAGATAGGGTTTCATACCAAGCCCTTGGGGCTTGTTTCAACCCATATAATGCTTTCCTAAGTCTATAGACATAATCAGGTTTGAGAAGATCAACAAAACCTGAGGGCTGCTCTAGATAGACTTCTTCCTTTAAATTTCCATTCAGGAATGCTGATTTCACATTCATTTGAAATACCTTGAACCCTTGATATGTTGCATAAGCAAGGAACATCCTGATTGACTCCAGTCTAGCTATTGGAGCAAAGGTTTGATCAAAATCAATACCTTCGTCCTGCCTATATCCCTTTGAAACAAGTCTAGCTTTATTCTTTATGATGATTCCACTATCATCCAATTTGTTCCTAAAGATCCACTTTGTTCTAATGATATTGTGGTCTTTGGGTTTTGGAACAAGCTTCCAGACCTTGGACCTCCTGAACTGATTCAGCTCCTCTTGCATGACATCAATCCAATAAGGGTCTAGAACTGCTTCTTCAAATTTCTTTGGTTCCACTTGGGATAGGAAGCTGGAGCAAAGAATAGTGCTCAGATTCCTTCTTCTTGTTTGCACTCCTTGTCTAGGATCACTAATTATCTGATTGGCTGGATGATCCTTTAAGTGTCTATGTGCTGGAGGTAGTCTTTCTTCAGGTTGAACCCATCCATCCTCTTCATTTAGCTGCACCTCTTGGTCTTCTTCAGCATCTAGAGAGTCTTGTACTCCCCCTGGACAGCAGCCACCATTTGCCACTTGCTGACTTGCAGTAGAATCTTCTGCAATGGTAAGCTTGTCCATCCTCTCAGTTATACCTGTAGATCTGCAAACACTACTTGGCAATTCACTGTTAATGAGCCTTGTTTCATCAAAGACTACATGTACAGACTCTTCTACAACTTGAGTAACCAAGTTGTAGACCCTATAAGCTTTACTGTTATTGCTGTACCCAACAAAGATCCCCTCTTGGGATTTGGCAGCAAACTTGGTTAGATAACACTTGCCATTGTTAAGTATATAGCATTTGCAACCCAAGATCCTGAAATAGGATAAATTTGGTTTTCTGCCCTTCACGATCTCATAGGGAGTCTTTTTGTGGCTCTTGGTGATAGAAGCCCTATTGATCATATGACATGCAGTATTTACTGCCTCAGCCCAGAAATACTCTGGGAGAGATATGTCACTCAATAGAGTTCTACCAGCCTCTATCAATGTTCAATTCTTCCTTTCAGCAATACCATTTTGCTGTGGTGTTCTAGGTGAGGAAAATTCCTGAAAAATCCCAAATTCTTCACATAGTCTTGTCATACTTTCAGACTGAAATTTAGTACCATGGTCACTTCTGATTTTGACCACTGTACTGTCTAACTCATTCTGAATTTGTTTAACAAAACTATATAAGACAGTTGGGGTTTCAGACTTTTTGTTGGGTAATGTATCCATAATTACCTGGATTTGAGGAAGCCACCTGTCAAGCTAAGATGAATTCACAATGTATTTGATAAAATCCTTCAAGTTGTGCTTGCAGTTATTCCTCGCTAAGTACACACCAATGTCAGGGTGTAGTAGGTCAATATACACGGGTATGCGCGACGTAATCCCTCGTTGAGCAGATCAATGTGTTGGCCTACGTGTACTCTCTCTATTGGAGTGTACTTATCTTCAAGTAGAGGGCCGTGACAATGCAAGAGCAGACAAGGAGCAAGGATGGGTCAAAGAGCAGCTTATGGGTGGAAAGACGAAAAATCGTCTAAGTAACAATCGACGAGAATCACTGGCTGATTCTCGCTGTCTCTATCCGGCGACATCAAAGCGTGCAAATCTGTCGCTAAGTCATAATCGTCGAGAATCATCAAGTGATTCGGCGAGAATCACTAGTGATTCTCGCCGAATCGTCGAGAATCACTGGCTGATTCTCGCCGACTCGTCGAGAATCACCTTCGATTCTCGTCGATTTTGACTTGGGCGATTTTCTGGATCCCGCTGGACCGGATCAAATGTTAAGGCTCTGTTTTGGACCGGTTTTAGGGTTTCTTCTGGTGGGACCCACAACGGTCATAAAGAGGTATACTACTGTATAAATACTCGCGTATTTTTGAACAGTAATAAGAGACAAAAAACGAATACTCCGAGCCGGCCGACGTGACCTAGATCGCGAACCCTGCTCCGCCGCCGTCGCTGCTCGTGCAAGTGGATCACCGACTTTGATCATGGTTTCTTCCAGGTCTCCCGGCGATAGAAGCTCAGCCAAGCACAGCGTCTCACGCGTCTAACTAGAGATCCTTTATCTCTTGATTCGTAGATCGGGAAAACCTTCCCTTTCCGAATCGATCGAGACGATTGATCCTAGTGTGATCATTGGAAGACCTTGCTAGGTTTGCTACGAAGATTGAATCTCCAAAGAACAACAGCAGCACTCCGTTGTCGCCGCAGATCCCGAGAACTAAGCCGCCGCCCTTCTTGCCGCCGCCGGTTTCAGGGAGATTCTCTCCAAGTGAGATCTAGGGCTGTGGACTCTTCGTTGACTTCAAGAACACGTCATCGAACGAAGAGGGACACCTTAGTCTCCATAAGTTGTTTGTATTTCTTGTACATTCTATTTTCATTTTTGTTGTAAAGGAACGTTGGTTCCAAGTTGTAAGGGTTCGGTGCAACCCGTGTTGTGGGAGTAGTGACTCCTACGTGTGGAAAGGTTCCTTCCGTTAGTGCAAGGATTGGATTTCAATCCTGTTGGTGAAGTGACCGAGTCGTCCCTGGTTGGGAGATAGGTCGAAGGGGGAAAGTGGATGTACCCAAATCGGGGAACCACTATAAATTGCTTGTGTCCTTTCTGTGCTGTGTTGTTTTGTTTTCTTGTGCAGGTACAATTTTAATTCCGCAAAAACGCTGCAAGACACCTATTCCCCCGCCCCCATAGGTGAAGGTAGTTGACACTAGGTGGACTTTCAAGTGGTATCAGAGGGAGGTTGCTCATCAAATAGGTTAACACCTTGAGTAGAATCCTTCCACCAGTGTCAAAAGCATGGAGCTGGATCATGGGATCTCTCCACTAAGACTTCCCACGTGCACTAAGGAGTATTATCCCGTCTGGAAGATGAGAGTGTCCTATCACCTGGAGGCTATCGATCCTCGAGCATCTGTCATCTTGGAAGAGGGTCCATTCATTCCTATGAAGACCTCCGGCTCTGGAAAGGATATCCAAATCCCCAAGTGTATTACTGAGATGTCGGAGACTGAACTCTCATTATTTAATCTGGACAAGATGATTCGTCAGATCATCATGGATGTCTGGTCTGGACCTTCTCGATCTAGATTGGAAAAGTGTGGGACGGCCAAATCTATGTGGGTAACCATCTCAGATCTCATGTGGGGATCAAAGAAAGTAAGGATCTGCTGTCAGCAAGAGGATGAAGCCTATGTGGGGGTCCTCGCCTCTGAAGATGAAGGCAAGGATCAATCGGACAGCATCAGGGCTCCGGTGTCCTTGTTAGAGACTGAAGAAGAAATTGAGGAAAGCAGTTCTGATAAAGCTGACACAACGGTCTCTGGCGATAGTGACAATAACTCTGAAGAGCAGGTAACTTCTTCATCTTGCCCCTTTTCTCTTGAAGTTCCTGAAGACAGGAATTGTCACCCTTCAGAAAATCCTGATTCCCTGAAGAGAGCCCTTCAGAAAAGCAACCTACCTGTTGAGGAGCAAGCTCAGGAGATTGCTCGGCTGAAGATCTTGTTGGTTCTCTAATTGGCATCCAACAAGGTCAAGGACTCTAAAATCTTAGATCTAGAGAGTAGTCTAGAGAATGAGAAAAGGATAGTATCCAACTTTTCCAAGGTTGATGCTATAAAGAGAAAGGAAGAAAATGGGTGGATCTCCCGAATTATCAATTCATGGAGAAATGGGGAAACGGTATTCAGACCCCCCACTCCAGGCAGGAAGGGTACTCATCATGCCTTCAGGTATGATCACAGGAACAATCGTGGTCACTGCAAGGGTGATCTGCCCTCATGTGGAGACACCCATAGTGCAAGGGCTGTCATGGCCTCCCTGGAAAGAATACCTAAGGCTCATTCTGAACCCTTTGTATTCTCGGCCACTGACCCAACTCGACTTGAATCTGCTGGTATCAGCTCTCACTGCGCTTGTCACCACCCTAGGACACAGGAAAGGGAGATTAGAAGTCATGCAGTTAGTTCTCATGGGGCCTCTGGAAGGGTGCTGACTGAAAGGAAGGCACCACCTCCCAGGCCTCATGACGCTCGCTACATGCATTCCTTCCAACCTTCCAAGTGTCATGGTGGAAGAAGAAATTTTGTGAGCAGATCCGGCTCTATCCCGTTTGGACCTAGGACCATGACTACCTCAGTCACTGGATCAGGTCAGAAACGGAGATACAACATTCACACGTGTTGGTGCTGTGGCAAGGTGGGACACTTTGCTATAGACTGTTGGCAAAACCCCTCTGTGTCAAGGGCAAGGGCTTATCCACATCTTCTGGGCAGAGGTAGTCTTCCTGACAGGATTTCTGAGGGAAGGCATTCGAGTTTTCATGCTAATAAGAACCTAGGATCCAATACATGTTGGGTTCCTAAGGTAAGGTAACACTCTTTTGCAGGGTAGTCTAGGTTCCCGTAAATATAATGGGAACTAGACAGAAGATGTTTCAAGAATGCATTGGAACAAGTATCTGGAATAACAGAAGCACTATCTACAATAGTATACTCAAATTGAACGCCTGGTATGCTTTAACCCGAGGGGCTGAATGATAAATCTTATAATCCCAGGTATTTTTGATCAGCTCCAATACTTGAGTCATATTGTGTCGACATTTACATATATATATTTATATATATACACATATATGTGTGTACACCTAAGGAAAGGTTAACACTGTAAAAATAACCCTTAGATACATTATTAAAGATTTATCTGTAAATTCACTGGTAGATTCGAGAATAAACATCTATAGGCATAAATCAGTTCACAGAAAATTAAAGAAGTTACGTCATTGGAAATCACTAAAACTTACAATTGACATCAAGAAATGTATGGAAAAACCCCTTTCAAACACTAAATAGATTGGTATTAAGAAATATATATATTTAGAAGATTTTTAAACCGTCTTAATATCACAAGATTTCGAGAATCCGGCATGACTCTTAACCCGTAGATTTCTATTGAAGAATCCCTTTTCGATTTAGAAAAACTCCCGCCGATCCCTCGTATTTCACATTTCGCACGAAAACCCGTCGATATCCCACAGGAATCCCGCCTCCTCTTCCGTCGATACCCCGCAGGAATCCCGCCGCTTCTTCCGTCGAAATCCCGTAGGAAACCCGCCGACTCTTCCTTCCGTAGACCTCTCGACTCGTCCAGGTATTTCTCTGCGGCTTCGATCAAACAAGTGAGCTCCTCCAGGTTTTCCGTCGTCTCCGTCGACTCTCACCTCCTCCGCTTTTGGGTAACCACCTCTTCACCCCTACAGTGACTTACTATTAGTGTAGCTTCCTTCTTGATTTCTGATTAGGCATAGACTTGGGATTCCCTCCCTAGGTTTGCAATGGCTCCAAGGACAACCGCCGGCCTGGTCACTGGATGTGAGTTGGTTCGGACCGGGTTCTCACATGCCTCGGATGAGTTCAAAAACATCATCATCATGCTTGAAGAGGCTGGACTCTCTTTTATACTGGAGCACCCCTGCAAAATTTTGGACAAGGAAGTGATAGAGTTCTTCGCAACCGCCAAACTTCGGAATGAAGACTCTATCATCAAGAGTAAGGTTGCAGGTGCAAGGATCAAGTTGTCTGCAAGCAAACTGACCCAATACTTGCAGCTCACTAGTTCTGAGCACAATGATTATCTGGAGGAACATGATAAAGCCAGGATATTGTTATTCTGTGGACTAGCTAGAGGGACCAGATCGATAAAGCGAAAGGAAATGAATGAGGAGGGGAAACTTTTGTCCGACATCATTGGGAAAGTACTGATATGCAAACCCGGCTCACATGACCACATCTCAGCTGACATGTTCTAGATCCTTGTGGCGATTGTCTGCAGAAAGAGATTCAACTGGGGGGCTATGCTTTTTGAGAAGATTAAGGACACTCTCAGATCTCCAAGTTTTGGAAGAATCATCAGCCTATACCTCAATCAGTTAAACGGAGATAGGTTCGACATGATTAAAGGAGTTCCATTGCATTATTTGAAGAAAATGGACTCCAGCGTATTTGACAGATGGGAGCGACATATCGGGCAGGCTGTAGTGGTAGTAGAACAAGAAGAATCTCTTGCCGAGGACAGAACTGTAGCAAATTCCGTGGATATTCCCAGTGAAATTCCTGATGCACTGACTGTAGGAATTGAGGGGGAGCCTCTACCCGCTTCTGCTAATATCATATCTGGCATCTCTCAGATAGCTAGAGATGCAGTTGCGGATCTGCAAGAAGAAAGTGAAGATGTGGTGGAAAATGAGGCGTCCCTGAACGTGAATGATCTAGGAGCCGGAGATGATACAGTTGAGAATGACGTCATGGATGATGAGGATGAGGAAGAAGAAAATGAGAGACAATACGTAATGGAGCCTCGGGACGACACTGAAGTTCCATCTGAAAAACAAGCTCCTGAGATAGTTCCTGAGAAAACTAGTGCAACAGTGGAGGGGGAGTCCTCTCAGCAGAGGCTGCTAAGTACTTCTAAGAAATCTACTGGGGCTGCAAATATTCCCCCTATAGAGACTGTGCAAGTGTCCATCTCTACAAGTGAATCTGCTGAAGGGCAAGGCCAAGGAATGCCTCAGGGTCATGCACCACGAGCTGATCTAGCTAATCTCACAGTGAATGTTATTCAAGGTATAGTAGATGAGCTCAAAGTGTCCTTTGAGCAAGCTCAAAATAAAGAGTTAAAAGAATTAAGAAATCTGAGAATCTAATGCTCAAGAACATTGTGGAAATTAATCACAAACTGGATTTGATGGAAAAGAAGTTCGAAGACAAGTATACAGTAGCCGACAAAGCTGTAACTCTTCTTATGGAAGGATTGAAAAAGAACACAGATACACTCGCAGTCGTTAATCAGAATGCTCATGTCGTGGCAAATAACATCCAAAAATTTGATACCAACATGGTGACTCTTAACAGCAATCAACAAGCCTTGATTACCGAGTTCTCCAAGACTACAAAGCACATTGATGAGTCACTGCATTCTTATGCAAACTCCATTGCCGTCGAAGCCAAAAAGGGGGAGCAAGAATATACAGCTAAGATGGCCGAGCTTCAGGAAATCATAATCAAAAATTTTGAATAGTCAAACATATATGTTTATGACAGTTGATGGTGGATGCTCAAAAAGGTGCTAGGCACCAATATCCCTGAACATCCTGAGGGTAATCCTGCTCCTGAAAATAATACTGTGGCTGATGAGGGAGCAAGTGCTGAAGAAGTTCCTTTAAGTGAAGCTGATGCTTAAAGGGCTGCTAGGGCCACCTCCAAAGCAAAATTGATGGCCATGTTTGACCAAGGAGCCCTAGCAAAAGCTAGGGACAAGAGAAATTCTCAAGAAGGGACATCTAAGGAAACGTAAGCTGAAAAGAAAATCAGATTGAAGGAGGATGAAGTAAGGAACGAAAAGTGGAGTTCGGTATCAAAGAGTATTATCTTGGACACGTTCTGGCTACAAGAAAAAGGGGAAATCAATCGGAACGACGTATACAGCCAGCATGAGTGGGAGCTGCACAAGACATATGAAGCAAAACGGAACATCTTCTTCAGGACCAACACTGCGGCAGATAAAGCTCCTCCTCCCAGATACTATCCAAAGCCCAAGGAGTACGTTGAGAGGCAAAGAAAGAAGTTCCTGGCTCAAAAACACAAGGATGACCTAGCCAAAGAGAAATAGACATAAGTTTATAGCTTGTCATTTTCTCAAGAACAAATTTATCTTTTCTTATTGTTATATGAATAATTTTGGGAATATATATATATATGTATATGAATTTATGATTGACTCAAGCTTTGATCTGTTTGCCTTTATTTCCTTGTGCCGTATCTTTAAATTCTATATGCTATATATATTATCTGGATGGTGGTATTCATCTTAGCTAGTAGGATTTTGGCTTCGTCAAATAGGGGGAGATTGTTGGGTAATGTATCCACAATTACCTGGATTTGAGGAAGCCACCTGTCAAGCTAAGATGAATTCACAATGTATTTGATAAAATCCTTCAAGTTGTGCTTGCAGTTATTCCTCGCTAAGTACACACCAATGTCAGCGTGCAGTAGGTCAATATATACGGGTCTGCGCGACGTAATCCCTCGTTGAGCAGATTAATGTGTTGGCCTACGTGTACTCTCTTTATTGGAGTGTACTTATCTTCAAGTACAGGTCCGTGACAATGCAAGAGCAGAAAAGGAGCAAGGATGGGTCAAAGAGCAGCTTATGGGTGGAAAGATGAAAAATCGTCTAAGTAACAATCGACGAGAATCACCAAGTGATTCTCGTCGATTCGGCGAGAATCACTAGTGATTCTCGCCGAATCGTCGAGAATCACTGGCTGATTCTCGCCGTCTCTATCCGACTACATCAAAGCGTGCAAATCTGTCGTTAAGTCATAATCGTCGAGAATCATCAAGTGATTCGGCGAGAATCACTAGTGATTCTCGCCGAATCGTCGAGAATCACTTGCTGATTCTCGCCGACTCTTCGAGAATCACCTTCAATTCTCGCTGATTTTGACTTGGGTGATTTTCTGGATCCCGCTGGACCGGATCAAATGTTAAGGCTCTATTTTGGACCGATTTTAGGGTTTCTTCTGGTGGGACCCACAATGGTCATAAAGAGGTATACTACTGTATAAATACTCGCGTATTTTTGAACAGTAATAAGAGACAAAAAATGAATACTCTGAGCCGGCCGACGTGACCTAGATCGCGAACCCTGCTCCGCCGCCGTCGCCGCTCGTGCAAGTGGATCGCCGACTTTGATCGTGGTTTCTTCCAGGTCTCCCGGCGACAGAAGCTCAGCCAAGCACAGCGTCTCACGCGTCTAACAGAGATCCTTTGTCTCTTGATTCATAGATCGGGAAAACCTTCCCTTTCCGAATCGATCGAGACGATCGATCCTAGTGTGACCGTTGGAAGACCTTGCTAGCTTTGCTACGAAGATTGAATCTCCAAAGAACAGCAGCAGCACTCCGTTGTCGCTGCAGATCCCGTGAACCAAGCCGCTGCCCTTCTTGACGCCGCCGGTTTCGGGGAGATTCTCCGAGTGAGATCTAGGGTTGTGGACTCTTCGTTGACTTCAAGAACACGTCATCGAACGAAGAGGTACACCTTAGTCTCCATAAGTTGTTTGTATTTCTTGTACATTCTATTTTCATTTTTGTTGTAAAGGAACGTTGGTTCCTAGTTGTAAGGGTTGGGTGCAACCCGTGTTGTGGGGGTAGTGACTCCTACGTGTGGAAGGGTTCCTTCCGTTAGTGCAAGGATTGGATTTCAATCCTGTTGGTGAAGTGACCGAGTCGTCCCTGGTTGGGAGATAGGTCGAAGGGGGAAAGTGGATGTACCCAAATCGGGGAACCACTATAAATTGCTTGTGTCCTTTTCTGTGTTGTGTTGTTTTGTTTTCTTATGCAGGTACAATTTTAATTCCGCAAAAACGCTGCAAGACACCTATTCCCCCCCCCCCCCCGCCCCATAGGTGAAGGTAGTTGACACTAGGTGGACTTTCACTTTTGTCTTAGGAAGAACACCCAGGAATATCTTGAATAGTCATCTACAATCACAAATGTGTAGACCTTCCTACCAAGACTGTGAACTGGCATAGTACCAAAAAGATCCATATGCAAGAGGTATAGACACCTCACAGAATCCTTGTTTTCAAGGCTATGAAAGGAGAATTTAGTCTGCTTGACTTTTTGACAAGCTGAGCATATCCCATCCTTAATACACTTAACTTGAGGACCATTCCTCACCTACTCTTTGCTAAAGAGTTGGTCAATAGTCTTGTAATTTATATGGGCTAGCCTCTTGTCCCATTTGACACAATGAGAGACTCTCTCATCAGCTACAAGATAAATAGGAGAAACATTATTCTCACACACAAAGTCAAGACAGTAAACATTCCTTTTTCTATAGCTTGTCAAAATGATCTTTTGATCACTTGACCTTTTGATATGACATCCATTCTTGACAAATGAGATGTCATATCCTAAATCACTCAGCTGACTTATGCTAATGAGGTTGTGTTTCAAACCCTTTACATAAGCCACTTTAGTAATTGTAATCTGATTACTAGAAATGTTACCAAATACCTTGATGATTCCTTTTTCTGTACCACCAAAGGTTACTTTAGGGACATCCTTGATAGGTGTGTAGTCCTTCAGCAACCCCCTTATTCCAGTCATGTGTTTGGAACATCCACTGTCCAAGTACCATATAGGGGCATGGCCACTTGGACTCACCTGCAAAATAGATTACTTAACCTTGGAACCCAAATAACTCTTGGGTCCTTGGTGCAAGTTAGTCTGACCTTTAACAAAACTACCTGTAGCTCTTCTAGCAGGCAGTTTGCTGCTCTCTTTGACACTAGAATTGTACCAACAATCTAAGACAAAGGGGCCTATCTTGCCACAAAACCAGCACCCAAACCTGTTGTACCTTTGTTTAGGTACTACTCTGGATGAATTATCTACAGCAGGCTTCTTGGTTTGTGCTAGGGCTTTGCCTTTAGATTTGAACCTTGCAGTCCAAGCAGGTTTTTTAAACCCCAATCCAGCCTTACCCTTTTGAGGTATAAACTCATCTATCAAGGGTAAAACAGATTTAGGTTTAGAAAAACTAGCAACTATCTCTTTCTCTTTCTGAAGTTTAACCTCCAGATTTCTAATTTGATCATTCTTAAATGTAATAGTACCCATCTGAATAACAGTAATGTTTTTCAGTCTGGCTATCTCATTTAGTTTCTGATCTAACAACTTGTGTGAATCAGCAACAGCCAATTTAAGACTAGCAATCTCCTTTGCCTGAGTTTTGGCCAAGGTTTTGCTTTTCTTCAAGGCCTGCAACAAGTCCCTATATTCATCAATTAACTGATGAATATCTCCTTCAGATTCAGACCCACCCACATCACTTGATGCAGATGTATCTGACTCTGACTCAGTACTATAAATTGAACTAAAAGAACAACTTTGTACCTTACTTTGTCCAGGATGATCCAGGTTCTTGTCTCTTTCAGATATAACCATCAGTCCCTTGCACTGATGGTCTTCATGCTCATAAATTGAGTTCATTTGCTGCATGAACTCATCTTCTTCCTCTTCAACAAATAATCCAATGTAAGCTTCAGCTTCTGATTCTGTTTCTGAAGATGACTGATCTGTCAGACTCTTATCTTTCTTAGCAACAAAGGACTTTTCCTTTTTGATCTTAACCTGAGTCTTCTTTTTGTCAGCTGACTCCTTCATCTTTTCAGGACAGTCAGCCACTACATGTCCTTGTCTATTGCAACAATAACACATAATTTTTGAAGATGTAGCTTTGCTTGGCTTGGACCTGCTCTTGTTATTCCTTGATGACTTTCTTTTCTGATAGTAGTCATCTTTTGGCTGAGAAGAGGATGGCTTAGACCTCCACTACTTCTTCTTCAGAAATTTTTGAAAATGCCTAGTAAAAGCAGCAAAGTCTTCATCACTTTCACTGCTATCTAAATTCTTGCTATCTGAATTATCTGTGACATCCTCAGCAATTATTTGAGGTGGAGATGGAGACTTGCTTCTATACTTCTTAGTGGCTTCAGTCTTGAAGGCCACAGTCTTTTCTTTGTGCTCCACTCTAGTATTCTTCTCTTCCTCCTTTCTAGCCATTAACTGCATCTCATAAGATAGTAGTTTACCAAACAAAGTTGGAGGAGGTATATCAACTAGTTTGGCCACTTCCCTAATGGCACAAATCTTGGTGTCCCAGTCCTTAGTCAGGGATCTTAAGAACTTGTCATTCAGCTCATAGTTGTTGAAGTCTCTTCCATAGGGCATCAACTCATTAACTATCCTATAGAACTTCTTGTAACATTCTGTAATGCTACCAGACTTTCCTTGTCTGAAGCTTTCATATTCTTGATTTAACATTGACTTCCTATCTTGTCTTACTTCCTCTGATCCCTCCATATAGACTATTAATGCGTCCCACATTTCTTTGGAGATTTTACAATGAATTAAGTTCAGAAATGTTGAATCATTAATGGCACTAACAATTATATTCTGGGCTCTCTTGTACATTATGGCCAGGATGATTTCATCTTTAGTCATTTCAGAGAAGTCCTTGGGAATTTTCTGATTTGCATCCAGAATGGATATCTTCATTGGCACATATGAGCCTTCTTTGACTGCAATATATATCCTTGGGTCAGAAGCTTTCATAAAGAGTCTAACCCTCTCTTTCCATATGCCAAATATCTTTTTTCTACATATTGCCAATTTTATGGACCGCAGCTCTTTGTGATTCTCACTAGAACCCATTTTCTTGATTCTTGTTTGTTCTGAATCTGCCTACAGGATCTTACCCAGACTGTTAAGTCCTTTTTGAGCAACCTCCCTGTGATACCACTTGAAAGAATATGTGTCTAACCACCTAGAGGGGGGGGGGGGGTGAATAGGTGTAATGTTTCTTTTAATTAAAAGGCAGATAAACTGTTTTATACTGTAAGCAGCAACTGCAAATTCTACAGCTACCACAACACAGCAACCACAGAAACAAACATTCACAGAGTGCACACAGTGTTTGTAGTGGTTCCCCAAGGTCTGGGTACATCCACTTTCCCCCTTTGCTTATCTAGCAGTGTACTAAATTCGATCTAACTTCTGCACTTCTCCTCAGATCCTCAGATCCTCAGATCTTACAGCTCAGAACCCCAAACAGGTTCCTACAACTCAAAGTGTCCCCACTCCTACAACTCAGGCTCAAAGCCCTAGCACTCAGTCTTCAACAAGACCTACACTCTCGCTAAACAGCCCTACCTCAGCCTTCAACAAGGCCTACACTCAAAGAATTGATTCTCCTACACTCAGGCTCAAAAGCCCTACCTCAGCCTTTATAAGTTTAGGCTTACAACTCAGATCCCTTAGGATCCTACAAAAAGATAATAAAATGTTTTAGATCACCACTCAGTTTGAGAGAATGAAGAGGGTAACCTTCTTGATCAGTTCTTGATAGCACTGATTCCTGAGATCAACTTTGTCTTTGCTTTCTTCAAGGCTTCTTGCGTCTGAACTCAGTAAAAGTTGATCTTTTTGAAGTAGACCGGGTAGCAACTTCCTTCTTAGGATGGAGAATTAAATCTGGATCCTTCTTTGTAGTTTGGTTCAGAACCTGCTCCTTAAGAGATTTGATGAACAAGTCTCTTTCTTAATTTCAGATACTGGAGTTCTCTCTCTCCAAGTAAATCTGAAATTTCTTCAAAATATTGATTTACAGTTTTCTCTGGATCTGTATTATTCTTCTTAAATTTTAATCTTCTGATTGATACTTGATCGATTCTTCTTTTTTTTTGACTTCTTCCTTTTTTTTTTGAAGGAGAAAGGCCTTTATATAGTCTTCCTCCAAGGTAACCGGCTGATCCGGTTTCTAACGAACTTCTGAAAGTTCTGATTATTGCAGTACACCGGCTGAAATGGCAGTTGTCAAGTCATCCAGTCACTTCTTGAAAATACTGTCTCTGTCTGAAAGTGTCGAGACTGATCTTCATTATGTGTCGACACAAATAGACTAAGTGCCGACACAAGTGGACTAAGTGTCGACACATGCCTTGGTGGTGTCGACACAACTTCTTCTATTGTTGTAACAGCTACTTGACACTGCTTCTATTGAATATGTCGACACTGATTGAGTGTGTCGACACTGATTGAGTGTGTCGACACAAGTACTTCTTCTTTAAAACTTAGTTGAATTCTGCTGAGTGTCGACACATCTCCTTTGTGTCGACACAAGTACTTCATCTTTAACATTGTCTTGAAACTTGTTGTGTGTCGACACAAGTCCTCTATGTCGACATAGTTGATGTCGACAATGCCTTTAGTGTGTCGACATAGCCTCCTGGTGTCGACACGTTTGATGTCGACTAAGCTTCTCTGGATGTCGACACTGCCTATAAGTGTCGACACTAATTTTGTCAACTATTCTTCACAGTGTGTCGACACTGCCTGTACGTGCCGACACATTTCTTCTGGTGTCGACACTGCCTTTCCTGGTGTCGACACAATTTACTCCAAGTGTCGACACTGCTTCTCTAGGTGTCGACACAAGCCTTCATGAGTGTCGACACTGCTTCTCTAGGTGTCGACACATGGACTTAGAATATTTCCTGCAATCCTGTAGTTACTTAACCTGCACATATAAACTCAAAACACATCAAATACACCTTGATGCATATCATTGAGTAGGGTGAGGCTTCTTCAAATCTGGTACACATTTTCTAGTGTACCCAACAGAAGTCGTACATGAAGAGTTACCTTCTGGGCGAGGAGCTATGGGAGGTCGTCGGTGGTGATGACAGACAGGAAGTTACTGCTACGTTTGGTACTGCTGAGATGGTGATGCTTTGGAGAAAAACAAATACAAAGTAGGAGTTTGTTCTCAAGAGGGTTGTTTCACCAGAACTGCTTGATCACATCATTGGATGTCAGTCTGCTGCTGATATTTGGACAACTATTGATGAGTTGTTCAATAGGAAGAATGTATCGAGTCTTCAGTTTCTGGAGTATGAGTTTGCTAAGACAACTCAAGGTGACCTGACCATCTCAAAATTCTTTCTGAAGATGAAGAGCTTGTGTGTTGAGCTATCAGCACGTGATCCTGATGAGCCTATCTGTAAGGATAAGATGAAAAGGCACATAATCCGCGGATTGCGGAAGGAGTATGTTGCCTTTGTGACATCTGTTCAAGGCTGGGCTACTCAGCCATCTCTGCTGGAGCTTGAGAACCTGCTTGCTTTGCAGGAAAGTTTGGCAAGGTAGATGGTTGATGTCACTGTCACTGAGGAAGACAGTGAAGCTCTCTTATCAGGTAATAAGAAGAAGGGATGGGAAGGGAAGAAGAAGAAGTCTGCTGTTCAAAATTAGCCTTCAACTTCTTATCAGTTAAAGAGGAGCACTGCTCCTAAGAAGGATTGGAAGAAGAACTTGAAGTGCTACATGTATCATCAGCGGGGACACTTCAAGCATGACTGCAAGGTCAAACTGTAGCCTGGGCATGCTGTAGGAAAGGAGGAAGCTTGCTCAACTTCTAAGGAAGATGGATGGGGTGGAGATTTCATGATGGGCACTTATGTCCATGCCTTGTCCGCCGTGGACTTCAACGATGAGTGGATCGTGGACTCCGGGTGTGTTCATCACCTCATCGGAGACAAGTCGAAGTTCTCTTCCTTGCAGGCTTACTCAGGTAACAAAGCTATCATAACTGCTGATAATACTGTTTATGTAGTAGAGAAGGAGGGAGTTGTGTCATTGGGTTGTGATAATGGGCCACTCACGTTAAGGAGTGTGCATCTCGTATTGTAGTAAGAAGCAGGACTCAGTGTCCATCTCCATTATAGAGGCAGAGTATAAGGCGTCGGCGTTGGCTGCTCGCGAAGCCATCTGGTTGAGGAGGCTTGTAGAGGATGTTCATAAGGAAGTGCAAGGTCCAACTTTACTCCGGGGTGACAATGAGAGTGCTCTCAAACTGGTAAACAATCCAGCATGTCACGCAAGGACCAAGCATATTGAGATCGAGCACCATTTCATAAGGGAGAAGGTGTTTGAGGGATCTCTTATGGTCAGGCATGTTCGGAGTGAAGATAATCTTGTTGATATCTTCACGAAGCCGCTATCGAAGGGGCCATTTCAGCGGTTACGGAGCTTGCTAGGCTTGATCACCATTTCTCACTTCAAGGAGGAGTGTGCGGCCTGAGCGGTCTGAGTCCGCGGCCTGGGCGGACTGCTGATTGCAGCATGGGTGCCATGGTCTTGGTGGCTTGGCTGTTCCTAAGGAGCGGCCTGTGTGGCCTGTGCGGCCTGGTGTGCATCCTGAGCGGTCTGTTGTGCGGCCTGGTTGGCCTATGGCCAAGGAAGTCAGTTTTCTAGCAGAGCGGCCTGAGCGAACTGCGGATCATGGACTGTTGGAGGTGATCTTCTAGATCTGCGGCCTTACAGATTAGCAAGCAGTTGTGTAGCCAGGCGGATTGGAGATTGTATCCGCGGGAGGCTTTGCGGACTGGCTGAGTCCGCAGTGTCCACAGTTGCTGACTGGCCTTGGAGATCAGCTGTGGCCTTTGACAAACTATCCGGTGTTGCAGCGGGTGTTAGCTGTCGTGGAGGACTGCGCAGACTGGTGTCAGAGTCCGGCAGTTGGCCGTTGTTGGCTGTTTTACGAGTAGAGCTTGCGGGCTCTGCCTTATTCCGTGGTGTGTTGGCGGACTTGGTTTTTTTGGCGTCCACAGTGTCTGCATCTGTGTTGGAGAGGTGCTTTGTGTTGATGCGCGAAAACGGCACCAGGGGAAAGGCTATCACTGAGGAGGGTGCTTGGCCTCACAAGCTAGGTGAGGAGGAAGGAGAAGGTTGTGGAAGGAATGGGAGAGGCTTGAGAGAAGAGGCGAGCCTTGATCAACAGGGAGGGTTGATCAAGAGAGAAGGAAGAGGGAGACCAGGAGCGGTCGAGCAGATAGTAATCGCAACAGTTGCGCTTGCAGGTTGGTTGCCGAGAAGAGCTGAGCTGAGGGCAAGACTTGCTGAGCAGAGGAGCAAGGCTTGCTGAGCAGAGGAGCAAGGCTTGCTGAGCAGAGGAGCAAGGCTTGCTGAGCAGAGGAGCAAGGCTTGCTGAGCAGAGGAGCAAGGCTTGCTGAGCAGAGGAGCAAGAGGGGAGGGAGCCGCTAGCAGCGGCAACAACACACTTCGCCCGTCGCGGCCTAAATGCCACTCCTGCGACGGGCTTTCCTTTGATTAATAGCTAGAGATTACAAGCTTACAAGTACACCTTCACAACAAAATCATTAAAGGGTACAAGGAGAAGCTGGCGGCTAAAGGAGAAGAAAGTGCCAGAAGCAGAGAGGAGAAGCTGCCAGAGACTAAGTAAAAGAGTCTGCCAGCTGCTGGAGGACTGGGAAACTGAGTCTGCAGAGTCGGCTGGCAAGCTGCTGAAGAGCTGTGGAGGACTGCGCGGACAGGAAATCTGAGTCCGCAGGGCTTGCTGGAAGGCTGATGACGGGCTGCGCGGACTGGAAAATGGAGTCCGCAGGGTCTGCTGTCAAGACTTGTCTTCAGCTCCACGATCCCTAAATGAGAGGCTTCAGGGGGTATTTATAGGCCCAGGGAAGTTGATGAAGAAGCGGGGCCCAGTGACATCAGCATGACGACCTGCGCAGACTCCGCGGACTGAGCATTTGCGTCCGCACATTGACTGATGAAGCAAGCGGAAGGAAGCACCTGCAGAGAACTGGAGGACGCCCCCTAGCGGGCGACCGGGGCGGACTCCGGGAGGAGTCCGCCCGGCAGGCCGGAGGCCGCCCCCTAGCGGGCAGCCTGGGCGGACTCCAGGGGGGGTCCGCCCGGCTGGACGCCGGGGCCGCCCCCTAGCGGGCGGCCTGGGCGGACTCCAGGGGGAGTCCGCCCGGCGGGCCAGGCCGCCCCCTTGCGGGCGGCCGGGGCGGACTCCAGGGGGAGTCCGCCCGGCTGGGCGCCGGGGTCGCCCCCTAGTGGGCGGCCTGGGCGAACTTCAGGGGGAGTCCGCCCGGCTGGCCAGGCCGCCCCTTGCGGGCGGCCGGGGCGGACTCCAGGGGGAGTCCGCCCGGCTGGGCGCCGGGGCCGCCCCCTAGCGGGCAGCCTTGGCGGACTCCAGGGGGAGTCCGCCCGGCGGGCCAGGCCGCCCCCTTGCGGGCGGCCGGGGCGGACACTAGGGGGAGTCCGCCCGGCTGGGCGCCGGGGCCGCACCCTAGCGGGCAGCCTGGGCGGACTCCAGGGGGAGTCCGCCCGGCGGGCCAGGCCGCCCCCTTGCGGGCGGTCTGGGCGGACTCCGGGGGAGTCCGCCCGGCGGATGCCGGGCCGCCCCCTTGCGGGCGGCCTGGGCGGACTCCGGGTGGAGTCCGACCGGCGGATGCCGGGGCCGCCCCTGAGCGGGCGGCCTGGGCGGACTCTGGGTGGAGTCCGCCCGGCTGGCGGACAGAGGCCGCCCGGGGAGGGCGGCCTCGACGGACGGCGGCAGGAGGCCGCCGCCTCCCGGGCAGTAGGGAGGTCGCCTCTGGTGGGCGGCCTCGGCGGACGGTGGCTGGAGACCGCCGCCCCCTTAGGCTGACTAGAAGGTCACTCCCGGTGGTGCTGTTGGCTGACTCCTGCAAGGAAAAGCACTGCACGATTAGCGGACCTAACCGCATGTCCCGCGAGGGTGAGCTATGGGAATAGCCCGTCGTCCCGCAGGGCACGCGGTTGCAAGGAAAACTAGGCGGACAGGGAAAACTGTCCGCCTACGCGGGGACTTGTCGCGATCGAAAGGGCGAACCTAAGGGTCGCGACTAGCCAGCTGGCAACATTGGGAAGGATCGCCGATTTCTGTGTTAACATAATCCCCGCACTTTTTCAAGTTCCGAAGGGGGCTTCGAAAAAGTTGGAGACCCACGAAAATCGTGATCCACCCCAAAGGGAAGGGAAGGAGAGGCAAGGAGAGATAGGACCTGAAGTCTCTCCTTTCAAGCTTGGTGTTTCCTATTTATCTTCCTGCAAGAGGAAAATGAAGGGTAAGCACGTATGGGTGGTACATCGAGTGTGTACCTGAGTTTGCTTTTGCAAAACGAAGAAGGCGTGTCTTCCGTTTAGCTCTGCAAAACTAAAGTGAGGGACAACAGAAATACATAATAATCTTGCAAGTACCTGATAGAGGCTTGCAAGCACCTGTTATTCTCTGCAAAAAGAGAAGGAAAAAGAGTATACAAGGACAGAAAAAATGAGTTACAAGTACCTGGAAGGAACTTGCAAATCTTTGGTGGTCTCTGCAAGAGAAGAGTTAAGAGTACGCATAGTACATGAAAGTAACTTGCAAGTACCTGAATGGATCTTGCAAGTGTTGGTGACCTCTGCAAGAAGAGTTAGAGGCAGATATTGTATATAGAGATAAGTTGCAAGTACCTGAGTTTGACTTGCAAATGTCTGCTAACCACTGCAAAGTAAAGAGTGAGCAGCAGAGATGAAGTAATGATTTAAACTGCAAATACCTGGATGAGGTTTGCAGGCGTCTGTTCTCTACAAAAAGTAAAGTTAGAAGCAGACAATATGCATATGAAAGGAGCTTGCAAGTACCTGTGGAGAAGGCTTGCAAAGGTTTGCTAACCTCTGTGAGGAGAGAGGGATTAGAAGCAAACAAGACGCGAGGATGACCGCACCAGAATCATAGCAAAACTGTTGATATGATTCGATTTATGATTGTTGCCATCAGACTTTGGCAAGAATAATGAGCAGCTCTGTGTATCTCCATATGATAGAGCTTGAGTAGGCAAAGTATATGGGATGAGCATAAGCAAAGTGATTGCTGAAAATCTTTTTGAGATAACCCATGAAGGTTGGTGAGATAGGGTCGATATGACAAAGTGACATGGAGAATGTCTGACGAATTCTTTGTCATGAAGCTCAGACCAATAAATTGAGCTTTAACTGTTGCTATGGCTGGGTGGACGACCAAATTAGCAGAGAAGTAACTTGACGAATTCTGCCAATCTCAACTAGATTGCAATAGCAGAGCTTGATGATCGAGGAGATTAAGTTTCTTCGGTCAATGCTTGATATCATTAGATTTCGTTGAGTAATGAATAGCTCTTTGAATCTTCATCTGTTAGTGCCTAAGCTAGCAGTGAGTAGAAAATAAGAGTAATAGAGCTTGTAAATCATCATGCGATAGAGCTCGAGCGAGCAATATATATGAACCGGGCACAAGCGAAGCGGATGTTTGCTAACCCTTTTGAGAGGTCGGATTAACCTGTTCACCTGTGAAAGAAGTCAAAAAAAAGAAGCACAAGCTATACTCCCTTGACAGAGCACAAAAGGGAGACATGCGCAAAAAAACCTAAGAAGGAAGCGACAGATGCACTGCTCTCTTGCCTCGGGTACAATCATCACTGATCAACGAGACTAGTTGCGCCAAGTGGCCCATTGCTTGTATGTGGATTGATCAGTGGAATTGTGGGAACCCGAGAAGGCGCGGATCGAGAGTACCAAAGAGTGTTCGGCCATCACAGCTGTGAGATGATCAAAGAGACAAGGCTACGCTTGATCGCCATTGCTTGTCAAGAAAAGATCACCGTAACTGTAACGTATCCTTTGCGAAGCACAGCAGAGCTAACACATGGGGCTCCCCTAGCACACTCTCTGTGTCAGATGCCGGCCAGGATCCAAAGTCCCGTATTCCTCCGCATGAGAATTGGATGGCACCCGCTGCACATATGCGAACACTACCCGCGATATGTGGTCATCACGGTCTTACACCGGAATCCAATCTCGAGGGGGCCTATAGCAAGACTCGGCGATATCTCATTGGTATAGTGATCTCTTTGGCAAAGAGAAAAGATAGAGAAGGAGCATCACAAGCAAGGAATTGTGTCAGTATGATATCCCTGGTAAAGGCTTTATTGAAAAGCGAGAAAAGAACACTGAGAAGTGTTTAGTTAAAATGAAAATGTTTGAAAATAGAGAGAGAGCAAGGGTTGAGATAACCCATGAAGCTTGCTTGGAGTTTTGGAGGACTGTGAAGTCCGTCGCTTGCTCAGAATAGCCTTCCAAGCACACCCTCGTCGTCGGCATTGAAGTATTCAACTCCTTGGTTCACAACAAGGAGAGGAGGCTCTCCGACTTGGTTTACTCCTCTTAAGGAGCAAGGAGCGCCTGCAAGTTCTTTCCCCCTTGAAGTTGCTTGATCTGGGCGTTCTCCTTTAGGAAGCAGGTCATGCATTTTTCCCTGCCGGAGCATCTTTTGCACAAGCTGCCGGAATGCTCTGCAGTCCTCAGTTGCATGACCCTTTTCTTTGTGATAGCCACAATATTGGTCAGAGTTTCTGCTTTTCCGATCAGCAGGCTGAGGGTCCATACTGTTAGTTTCGCCATTGATAGTGTGGGTTGCCCCACCCAATGTGTTATCAACTTTAAATCCTCTGCGATGAAAATGACGTAGACAACTTCGGAAACATCCCCCTTTCTTTTCTTGCGATTGGAGACGTTTTGCGGGAGAGTTTGGAGGTTGTTTGGCAGGGAGCAAAACCTCTGGACCTCTCTTCCTCCTAGTGGGAAGTTCAGGTAACTTCATTGGGCGATTGGACGCGTACACGGTTGTTTGAGGGCTGCGTTTGCAGACACTTTCTTTCTGCCCGGAAACTTGGAACTGTACAGCGACTGCGGTCTGGTTGGATGGACAACTTGTCTGATAAGCATAGGGGCCGACTGGTAGAAGAGTTGACATACTAAAGTGTAAACTCTCCACTTCCGACTTGACTGTAGCAACTGGTGATGCTGTAGGTTGAGAGTCTAATCGCTGAACTATAATTGCTAGGGTGCCATTGATCGCTGCTATCTGCTGGGAAGTCTCCCGACGTAACAGCAAGAGGGCCTCCCAAAGAGCGTCTTCGCTGGTAGAAGGAATGTTCTGAGTGGGTTGGCAGCCTGTCATGGCTAACTGTTGCTTTCACTGTCTGATCGGATCTGAAGGTTTGTCGCGTGAGCTGTTCGATCCACGCTCACCGCACCAAATGTTGATGCGCAAAAATGGCACCAGGGGAAAGGCTATCACCGAGGAGGGTGCTTGGCCTCACAGGCTAGGTGAGGAGGAAGGAGAAGGTTGCGGAAGGAATGGGAGAGGCTTGAGAGAAGAGGCGAGCCTTGATCAACAGGGAGGGTTGATCAAGAGAGAAGGAAGAGGGAGACCAGGAGCGGTCGAGCAGACAGTAATCGCAACGGTAAATGCCACTCCTGCGATGGGCTTTCCTTTGATTAATAGCTAGAGATTACAAGCTTACAAGTACACCTTCACAACAAAATCATTAAAGGGTACAAGGAGAAGCTGGCTGCTAAAGGAGAAGAAAGTGCCAGAAAGCAGAGAGGAGAAGCTGTCAGAGACTAAGTAAAAGAGTCTGCCAGCTGCTGGAGGACTGGGAAACTGAGTCTGCAGAGTCTGCTGGCAAGCTGCTGAAGAGCTGTGGAGGACTGCGCGGACAGGAAATCTGAGTCCGCAGGGCTTGCTGGAAGGCTGATGACGGACTGCGCGGACTGGAAAATGGAGTCCGCAGGGTCTGCTGTCAAGACTTGTCTTCAGCTCCACGATCCCTAAATGAGAGGCTTCAGGGGGTATTTATATGCCCAGGGAAGTTGATGAAGAAGCGGGGCCCAGTGACATCAGCATGACGACCTGCGCGGACTCCGCGGACTGAGCATTTGCGTCCGCACCTTGACTGATGAAGCAAGCGGAAGGAAGCACCTGCAGAGAACTGGAGGTCGCCCCCTAGCGGGCGACCTGGGCGGACTCCGGGAGGAGTCCGCCCGGCAGGCCGGAGGCCGCCCCCTAGCGGGCGGCCTGGGCGGACTCCAGGGGGGTCCGCTCGGCTGGACGCCGGGTCCGCCCCCTAGCGGGCGGCCTGGGCGGACTCCAGGGGGAGTCCGCCCGGCGGGCCAGGCCGCCCCCTTGCGGGCGGCCGGGGCGGACTCCAGGGGGAGTACGCCCGGCTGGGCGGCGGGGCCGCCCCCTAGTGGGCGGCCTGGGCGGACTCCAGGGGGAGTCCGCCCGGCGGGCCAGGTCGCCCCCTTGCGGGCGGCCGGGGCGGACTCCCGGGGGAGTCCGCCCGGCTGGGCGCCGGGGCCGCCCCCTAGCGGGCGGCCTGGGCGGACTCCAGGGGGAGTCCGCCCGGCGGGCCAGGCCGCCCCCTTGAGGGTGGCTGGGGCGGACTCCAGGGGGAGTCCGCCCGGCTGGGCGCCGGGGCCGCCCCCTAGCGGGCGGCCTGGGCGGACTCCAGGGGGAGTCCGCCCGGCGGGCCAGGCCGCCACCTTGTGGGCGGCCTGGGCGGACTCCGGGGGAGACTGCCCGGCGGATGCCGGGCCGCCCCCTTGCGGGCGGCCTGGGCGGACTCCGGGTGGAGTCCGCCCGGTGGATGCTGGGGCCTCCCCTGAGCGGGCGGCCTGGGCGGACTCCGGGTGGAGTCCGCCCGGCTGGCGGGCAGAGGCCGCCCGGGGAGGGCAGCCTCGACGGACGGCAGCAGGAGGCCGCCGCCTCTCGGGCAGTAGGGAGGTCTCCTCTGGTGGGCGGCCTGGGCGCACGTTGGCTGGAGACCGCCGCCCCCTTGGGCTGACTAGAAGGTCGCTCCCGGTGGTGCTGTTGGCCGACTCCTGCAAGGAAAAGCACTACACGATTAGCGGACCTAACCGCATGTCCCGCGAGGGTGAGCTATGGGAATAGCCCGCCGTCCCGCAGGGCACGCGGTTGCAAGGAAAACTAGGCGGACAGGGAAAACTGTCCGCCTACGCGGGGACTTGTCGCGATCGAAAGGGAGAACCTAAGGGTCGCGACTAGCCAGCTGGCCACATTGGGAAGGATCGCCGATTTATGGGTTAACACTTTGGTTCTTGCCGAGCTCTCCATGATGCGGTGGATGTTTTCATCCTTGTGGCGGACTGTCCTGCTGAGTGGCGGTCTGGATCTTCTATGTCCTCCGTGCTCGCACTAGTTGCTTGGTGGGCTGCTGGACTTGGTTATTTTCTGTTACAAGTCCATGGTGTCCGCAGAGTCCGCAGAGTCCATTATTGACCAGGCAGACTGCATGTGGTCGTGGACTCTTGGCGGGTTGTAGCGTTGTTGTGGAACTCTGCGAACTGCCTCCTATGTCTGGTGCAGCTGAGTTGCGGTTGTGTCCGTGTGCTGCTTGTGTGGCGGTCTGGCGGTATACTTGTGTTGGGTGGACTGGCGCAGAGCTTGTGTTGTGCAGGATTGGCCTTGTGTACACATAGTGGCGGACTGGCTTTTTGATCCGACTCCTGGAGGTATGGTCTGGCCAAGTCCGTGCGGACTTGGAGGACAGGGTTGTGTTAGCGCGCGGGCTGGGGCAGTGACTCTATTCACAAGGGTGGTGACCACACTCCTCACCTCGCCTATAAATAGACCCCCCGACACATCTACAGTAACTGAGGGAATAGTAAGTGGGGCTTTGTTAATTGTTGCGGACTGGATTTGTCTGTCCGCGTGGGTTGAGTTGAGCTGACAGTTTGCTGTGTGCAGGTCGGGCGATTAGCATTGAGGAGTCAGGAGTTTGGCTTTGACTTCGGTCTAGTTCAGTGAAGTGTGCGGTCTCTGCGGTCTCAGTAGGTCTCTTCTGCGGCTTGTCAGTTCTTTGCTTCAGCTTTTCCAAGTTCTAATAACCTGTCCGCTGGTCTCAGGCGGGTAGGCGGTCTGTGCATCAGTTCATCAGCAGTAGGCGAATAAAAATGTGTCCGCGCAACCTCGCGGTCTCGGCGTACTCCGTGTTCTATTCAGCTTGTAGCAGCAGCAGCTTGGGCGGCTTCAGCGACCTTGGCAAACTGGGCGGTCTCGGCGGTCTGCAGTTCTGTCCGTCTGACTTGTTTTGTGCTTTCTATTTTAGCTTGTGTACTGGCAAAATCATGTCTTGTCATGTATACCTCGCCTTGTAAAGAAGTTTTAATGAATATAAGATCTGCTTGTTCGTCCATTAGCATTTGATGTTGAGCTTGCTCCTTGGGTTTTCGCATGATCAAAGTGTGAACTGGATAGTTCTGAGAATATTAATTTGGCTTTAGAATATCTTGATGACCACCTTGAGAAAATTCAACACAAGGGCTTGGCCCTTTTATAGTCGTCGATTGATCCTGCTGATTTAGTGTATGAGGCCGCCGAGGAGTCCGATCCTGAGGGTGTCCTGAGTAGCATGGAGGATGATCACCACCTCATGGTGATGAGATGTATCTTAGACACCCCACGCCGATTTGATGATTGGAAGAGGTCAAGTATATTTTCCCTAATATTTAAGAGCGGTGAGAAATTTTGCAAGCTGATTATTGATAGTGGAAGCTGCATGAACGTCATATCTGAAAATGCTGTCATGCGTATGTCTTTGGTCACGGAGCCTCATCCGAATCCGTACCAAGTAGCGTGGATAAATAAGGTAACCATCATGGTTACCAATTGATGTTTCGTGCATATCACCATCAAATCTTATTCTGACGAGATTTGGTGTGATGTGCTCTTGATGGACGCGTGTCATGTGTTGTTGGGCTACCCTTGGATTTATGATCGTGATGTGACCTATTTTGGTAGGGCCAACATGTATGAGTTCAAGAACCATGGTAGGACTATCACTTTAAGGCCGACCACCCCGAAAGAACCCGTAGGTCCGGCTATGGACACTACCGTACCAGTTAAGCGGAAGAAATTGAGCCTGATGGGTAGGAAAGAGTTTATGAAGGACTCCTTTGTGGATGGTGTGATTTATGCGTTAGTCCTTCTGAATGTGGGGAACGAATCTGGAGCTTTGGTTGAACTGCCTGAGGAGTTATGAGTATTATTGGAGGATTATAGTGATGTATACCCAGATTAGTTACCACCTACCTTGCCCCCACTTAGGAATATTCAACACGCTATAGACCTTATCCCGGGCTCTTCTTTGCCCAATCAACCCCATTATATATTACACCCCGCGGGCCATTAGGAATTGTGTAACATCCTGACTTTTATGGGCCACCAGAACCCTAATGAGCTCAATAAAAGTGACTCGAACCTCTGCCTGTGACCCCGCAGGAGGGAACCCTAGGCAGGGTATAGAGATAGGGAACTCCAATTTGAGTTTTGTTAGTTCTTGTGGCCTCGTATAGTAAATACGAGCATGTTGGAACTCGTTCCATTGAATTCCGAGGTCATATGATGGATATGGCTGTTCCTCGTATAATATCTCGAAAAAGAGATTTTTTGAATATCGAGCTAGAAACTCTGATTTGAGTTCTGTCAGTTCTTGTGGCTTCATATAGTATATACGAGCTCATTGGAACTTGTTCCATTGAATTCTAAGGTCATATGATGGATATGGCCGTTTTTCGTAGAACATCGCAAAAATGAGATATTTTGAATATCGAGCTAGAGAACTCCGATTTGAGTTCTGTCAGTTCCTATGGCCTTGCATGGTCAATATGAGTGCGCTGAAACTCGTTCTGTTGAATTCTGAGGTCATATGATGGATATGGTCGTTCCTCGTAGAACATCGCGAAAATGAGATTTTTGAATATCATGCTATAGAACTCTGATTTGAGTTCTGTCAGTTCCCGTGAGCTCTTATAGTCAATACGAGTGCGTTGGAACTTTTTTTGTTGAATTCCGAGGTCATATGGTGGATATGGCTGTTCCTCGCAAAACGTCGCGAAAACGAGATTTTTGAATTTTGACCTAGAGAACTCTGATTCGAGTTCTGTCAGTTCCTATGACTTCATATACTCAATACGAACACATCAGAACTCATTACATCACGATTCAAAGTCTAACGATGATTATAAGAATTTTGACCGTTTTAGCGTGCCGCGATGCGCAGATTTTGAATACTTAGCAAACGAACTGCGATTCGATCCCGGTCAGTAGCATTGGATTCGTATGGTCAATACAAAGTCAACTAAGTTGGTCCCGGTCAGTTTCGATGCAGAGCGGTCAAACTATGGTCAAATCAAGCTCAGTAGTGCATCGAAAAACGTGCGCATGCTAATTATGACATGACATTGAAAGAAATTGTACCTAATCACCTAGAGGGGGGGGGGGGTGAATATGTGACTAAATCTTTTTTAAACGTTTTAGGCAGATTTCAGATTATATCACAGAGTTATACCTAATTCTTCACAGCAATCAATCAGCAATCACAGAATAAACATGCACACAGTGAACACAGATTTATAGTGGTTCCCTAAGATTTGGGTACATCCACTTTCCCCCTTCGCCTATCTAGTAGTGTACTAGATTCGGCCAAACTCCTCCACTATCTCAGATCCTCAGATCTTACACTCAGAACCCCAAACAGTTTCCTACAGCTCTGGCCCAAGGCCCTATAATTCAGTCTTCTCCAAAGACCTACACTCAGCCACAAGGCCTACACTCAGCCACAAGGCCTACACTCAGCCACAACAGGCCTACACTCAGAGAAATAGATCTCCTACACTCAGGCACACAGGCCCTACCACTCAGCCTTTATAATTGCAGGCTTACAACTCAGATCCCTAAGGATCCTACAAGAAATATAGAATACAAAGTTTATACCTACAACTCAGAAAAGAGAGATGAGTTGACAGGTTCTTGATGAGTTCTTGAATGAACTCTGCTGAGATCAATCTCACTTGGCTTTCTTCAAAGCTTCTTGAATGTAGAACACAATAGGATTGATTCTCTGCAGCTGATCTTCAATCACTGCAACTTAAGATTCAGAACTAGGTCTGAACCCTTCTTCACAGCCTGGTTCCAACGGCTGTCTTCTTGGAAGGAGCTCTCTCTCTCCAACTTCTTAGATCTTCACTTGATTCTTCAATGAATAGCTAGATCTTCTTCTCTTTTTCAATCTCTTATTCATCTCTTTTTGTTGACAGAATGAGCCTATTTATAGGCCTTCTTCATGGTGACCGGCTGATCCGGTTTCTAACGGCTTTCTGACATCTCTGACAGTTGCAGTAGACCGGCTGGAATGGCAGCTGTCATGTCATCCAGTCACTTCTTGAAATATTTGTAACTGTCTAAAAGTGTCGAGACAGTCTGTCTGTAAGTGTCGACACTTATAGACTAAGTGTCGACACAAGTAGACTAAGTGTCGACACTAGCCTTCAAGGTGTCGACACAACTCCTTATGTTGTAGAATTTACTTCTCGACACAGCTTCTTCATCATGTGTCGACACTGATATTGTGTGTCGACACAATTATTGTTCTTCAGTACTTAGTTGAATTCTTGTAAGTGTCGACACAACTCCTTTGTGTCGACACATCTTCTTGTGTTGAACTTGTTAAGTGTCGACGCATCTTCTTAGTGTCGACATATGCCTTCTGTGTTGATACTTGCTGAGTGTCGACACATCTACTTGGTGTCGACACTTTTACTTAGTATTCATCGAAATTTGCTGAGTGTCGACACAGCTCCTTGTGTCGACACATTCTTCTTCTGTTGAGACTTTGGCTGAGTGTCGACAGATCTCCTTTGTGTCGACACTTGTACTTAGAATTTTGTTGAACTTTGCTGAGTGTCGACACAGCCTCCTAGTGTCGACACTTTCTTCATGTATTAAGTCTTCTGCTGTGTGTCGACACATTCTTCATTGTGTCGACACTTTCTTCATATGTTGAGTCTTCTGCTGTGTGTCGACACATTCTTCATTATGTCGACACTTATACTTAGACTCTGCTGACTTTTGCTGAGTGTCGACACAGCCTCCAAGTGTCGACACTTTCTGATGTAGACAAAGTTCCTCTAGGTGTCAACACTGCTTCTAAGTGTCGACACAGCTTCACTGGACTTTTCTTCATTGAGTGTCGATACAACCTGTATGTGTCGACACTTTCTATCTGGTGTCGACTCTGCATCCCTGGTGTCGACACAAATACTCCAAGTGTCGACACTGCTTCTCTGGGTGTCGACATAAGTCTTCTTAAGTGCCGACACTTTGCTTCTGGGTGTCGACACATGGACTTAGAAACTTTTCAGCTTTCCCTGTAAATACTTGACCTGCACAACTAAACTCAAAACACATCAAATACATTTTGATGTATATCATTGAGTAGGGTGAGGCTTCTTCAAATCAGGTACATTTAAACCAATGTACCCAACAATCTCCCCCTATTTGGAGAAGTCATAACCCTTAGTCAATGATATACACCATACATAACAAAATTACAGTATGATGTAAAACAGGATTATGCAATCAGGGTAAATTCATAAACATGTAATAAACAAAACATGTATATACTACTATCTCAGAATAATTATGTAATAGATTTTTCACACATCACATTGTTCTAACAACTTTGTCATATACATTATCCAAAAGTTTACAAAGTGTTCAAAATCAAATGATTACAACTGTAAACTAAAGATAATTCTATTCTATTTTTGCTCAGCCTCCTTGATAACTATGCCCTTCCCAGACTGTATCTTTGCTTGCACAGGGGCTTCAGCATCTTCAGCAGCAACAGGCTTCTTGCCTTTAAGATCCTTCTTCTTTAATTCTTCAGCTTTGATCTTTTGCCTCTCAAAGTAATGATAAGGCTTAGGAAAGTACTTGCTAGGCTCCTGGGCAGTAGGAGGTAGCTTTCCCATCTTTTCCTTTCTTCTATACTGCACAATGGCTTCTTGCCTGGTCTCATTCTTCCTCCACTCTAGTTCAGAAAACCACTTGTTTCTATCTTGAATATTATCCTTGGCAGCCTTTCATGCAGTCAGAATAATATTCCTTGAAGTGGGGCTCCACTGTTCAAAGTCAGGCCTTTGTTCAGCTTGCTCTCTGAACCTCTTCTTAGATAATTTAGTCTCTTGTTCTTTCAGCAACAAAGCTTCTTGTTTTTTCAATATGGCCTCAGATACTGGCTGAACCACTTTCTCTATGATGACCTTCTCAATTCCCTCAGGAGGGATATACATGGATTGTATATCAGCATGTATCATATCAAAGTCTGGAGGAGGGTAGATTACTTGAGCCACTTCAGGTTGCTCCCCTCCTAGATATGCAGGATTTATCCCAGACTCTGCAACATTATCATCATCACACAATGGAGGATATCCAAAGGTGGCTCTGATGGAATTGGAAATCCATTTTGTATGATCAGAGCGGGCTTTGACTAATACTGTCTCCCCCTTTATGACTTCTCTAACCATGTGATCCCTCAGATCATCTTTCTGAAATCTTATTTGTGCATCCAAATAGTTTACTCCATCCTTAAAGTAAGGTTTCAAACTTTGGAGTTTTTCAGTTATCAACTTCTGAGAGTTTTCAATAGCAGAAGTAACAGCAGTTATGCCCTCTTGTAAAGCTTTATCAAACTCTGCCTTAGCAGTAGCATTAGTTGTGGTCTGTCCAGCAGCTATATTCTTCATCTCTATGACAATTGCATTGTGTGAAGCAGTCAAATTGTCATTCATCCTGAGCTGGTTCTCTAGAACATAACATTGCTTCACTACAATATCATCCACTTGAGCTTTGATTTTTTCTTGATGTGTAGCTAAATAGACTACTGCATTCCCTCCCTTGTGGAAGCATTTAGTCATCTCCTTCTTATTTAGATTCATTTCAAATCTAATGGACTTAATATCTTGGGCCAGATCAAACTGCAAAGACTTATGCCCCTCATCCATATGTGTTTCTATTGCTTTCCTTTGCTCATCAGGTTTTATCTGCATAGCAACCATCAGAGAACTGTAATCTATAGATGGTGCTGGCTGTGGTGTAGGATGTGGTGCAATAGTTTGTAAAGCCTTTTAGAAATTTGGCCCCGTCTTTTAAATACTTGGAATTTCCTTTTCTTTGCTCTTGCAGTTTCCTCATCTTCAGAAGCTAATGTGCTTGCTATTTCTACCCTCTCCCTAGGTAGCTCCTCAACATCCTTTGGCTTCTCAGGCTCTTTCCTTACAGTTTCTTCTAGAATCTCCACTTGCTCCCCCTCAACTTGGGCCTTCTCCCCCTCAGCAGCAGCACTTTCCTTCTCAAAGTTTGTTTGTAGAAGATCTGAGAATAGTTCTTCTAGGGTAAATTCTTGTTAATGAAGGGGTGGAGAATTCATGATCTCATCAACTACTTGATCAGACACTACTTGATCTGCAACAGATGTGTCCTCCATGACAACATCTTGAGGTTGACTAGGAAACTGAGGTTGATAATCAGTAGATAATGTGTCAGTTATAACTGCATTCTCAATAAGGAAATCTAATTGGTTGATTTCAGTGAGTACCTCAAGTATTGTGTGGGTAGCTTGTTCACTTTCTAGAGGAGTTGTCTCATCAACTAGTAAAGGCTCCCCCTGGAAAGAATCCTGGTGTATTGGGCTAGCCTGTGGTAGCTCCCCCTGCCTCTCTGCATCATCTTGTCTTGCTGGAGATTGACCAACATTTCCTTCTGCTTCCTCATCAGGAGTAAAGACAACTTGCTCCTCAGAGCTGCTAGAGGATTCTTGAGCCACTGGGGCTGATTTCTTCTTTTTCTTTAGGGGTGTTTCCTTCTCAGGAGTGGGCATTTCCTTGGTCAAAACTCTATCCCATCTTGAGAAGATTCTCATGTCCATCTTCCTCATGTGATTGATCTTTGATCCTGCAGCTTGACTCATTACTTCTAGTATACTACCGGCCAAGTAAAGACTTAGAATCCTTCCCAAATTGGGTTTCTTCAGGCTCTCCTTAATGTTCTCAAACACTACTCTAGACCAATCATTGTTTAGTTGGAAGATTAACCTTGTCATTAGATTGAACATATAAGATGAAATCCTGTCATATCCTCCAGACTTGCACAGGATCACCTTGCCAACAATTTCAGACAAGAATTTTCCGTGGCTGTTCATTCCCTTCCTGTTGAATACTGATCCAATTTTCATCTTGGAATCCAATCCACACCATGTTAAAGCTTCCCTGGTCTTAGAAGCAGAAACTTCATCTTCTTCCTTAATCCTTGGTAGGTTTAGTACCTTTCTCAAACTCTTAGGTGAGACCTTCACCTTTTCTCCATGAACCCTTGACTTTATCTTGAGTCCATATTCGTCTAGGGTTGCTCCATTCAGAAATTCTAGAACTTCTTTCATCCATATCTTGGTTGGCTCTGAAATAAGAAAATCTAACCCGGATTTTGCAACTAGGGTTACCACATCCTTGATCTCTGGCTCTGCGTCATCAAACGCATGCCGCACCAGTTCATATCCTTCATTCACGTTCTTTTCAAGCTTGGGCGCCATTAGGGTTTGAAGAATTTGAATTGAGAGAAGAGAGGTGTCGACACACAAGTTTGGTCTCGAAACTTTGGTGAGCGTGTCGACAGATAATGTTGAAACCCTATTTATACCTTTCTAGAGTTGAAGTTGAAAGGGCGTGTCAGCAAACTTAAATTGTGTCGACACTGTTGAAAAGTGTCGACACAGACTTATAATGTCTTGACAACTATGTGTCGACATAAGTATAGTCGACAGAATATATGTGTCGACACTTGTTTATGTGTCGACACCACTTAGCTCGACACTTAGTCAAGATTTTACTTCACTAATTCTGCATAAAGTATAAGTGTTGACACCACCATGGATATGTCGACACCTACCCTGTATGTGTCGACACTAATTTTCTGAAGTGTCGACACCAACTTCCTAGATGTGTCGACACCTTTTCTCTGAAGTGTCGACACCAATTCTCTATCTCGACACAGACAACTCTGTGTGTCGACACTATTTTACTTAGCCATTTCTGTAAACTTATTCTAAGTTTATCATACCTAATTCAATTTTAAACCTATTGAATTTGGTTTCTTCTAAAGGCTTAGCATACATGTCAGCTAGTTGATTATCTGTTTTAACATACTCCAGTGAAATATCTTCTTTTTCTACATGTTCCCTTAGAAAATGATATTTTATTTCAATGTGTTTAGTTCTACTATGGGAAATAGGATTGTTTGCAATAAATATAGCACTAGTAAAATCACAAAATAGTGGTGTTCTACTTACCTGAATACTATAATCCTCAAGATGATGTTGTATCCATAGAAGTTGAGCACAGCAACTTCCTGCAGCCACATATTCTGATTCTGCTGTGGAGATAGCCACACTTGTTTGTTTCTTGCTACTCCAAGATATCAGTCTTCCACCTAGGAATTGACAGGTAACAGTTGTACTTTTCCTATCTTCTTTGCAGCCTGCAAAATCTGCATCTGAATAACCTGTCAGTTCAAAGTCTCCATTCCTAGGGTACCAAAGGCCTAGATAAGGTGTGCCCTTTAGATATCTCAGTATCCTTTTGACTGCTGTCAAATGAGACTCTTTAGGGCATGCTTGGTACCTAGCACAAACACATGTAGCATACATGATATCTGGTCTACTTGCAGTCAAATAGAGTAGGGAGCCAACTATCCCTCTATACAAAGTCTCATCTACAGGTTTCCCTGCATCATCTTTGTTAAGAGACATACTTGACCACATAGGAGTCTTCATGGTACTGGATGAATCCATACCATACTTTCTTATAAGTTCTAGGGTGAACTTAGACTGGCATATGGATAAACCATTCTCAGTCTGTCTAACTTGGAGACCCAAGAAGAACTTAAGTTCCCCCATACTGCTCATCTCAAATTGTCCTTGCATAAGTTTTGCAAACTTTTTGCAAAGACTACTTTCAGTAGACCCAAATTTGATGTCATCAACATATATTTGGACTAGTATTATCTTGCCTCTGGATTCCCTAAGGAATAGAGTCTTGTCTATTTTCCCCCTTGTGAATTTATTCTCAATGAGGAAACTAGACGGGGTTTCATACCAAGCCCTATGGGCTTGTTTTAACCCATACAAAGCCTTCCTAACTCTATAGACATAATTAGGTTGAGTTGAATCAACAAAATCTGATGGCTGTTCCACATAGACCTCTTCCTTTAGATTACCATTCAGAAAGGCTGACTTAATATCCATTTGGTAAACTTTAAATCCTTGATAGGTTGCATAGGCCAGGAACATCCTTCTGGCTTCCAGTCTGGCTACTGGAGCAAAGGTTTGATCAAAGTCAATACGTTCTTCCTGCATATATCCCTTTACAACCAGTCTTGCTTTGTTCTTAATAATCACTCCATGTTCATCCATCTTGTTCCTAAAGATCCACTTGGTCCCAATTATGTTGTGGTCTTTTGGTTTAGGAACAAGCTCCCAGACTTTGCATCTCTTGAACTGATTCAGCTCCTCTTGCATTGCCTCAATCCAATGAGGGTCTAGGATGGCTTCTTCAAATTTCTTTGGTTCAACTTGTGATAGAAAACTGGAATAGAGTGCTGCACTAAGATTTTTGCTCCTTGTTTGTACCCCTTGTCTTAGATCACCAATGATTTGATCTGCTGGATGATATCTTAGATGTCTATTAGCTGGAGGCAGCCTGACTTCAGGTTGAACTCCTTCAGCTTCTTCAACTTGCTGCACTCCATAGTCTTCTTCTGCATCAAGTGCATGTAGTAGTCCCCCTAGACAACAACCACTATCTTCTACTTGCTGTCTTGCAGTTGGTCCTTCTTCTATAGTGAGCTTGTCCATCTTCTCAGTCACACCTGTGGAGCTGCAAATACTACTAGACAACTCATTGTTAATAAGTCTAGTTTCATCAAATACTACATAAACTGACTCCTCTACAACTTGAGTACTCAAGTTGTAGACCCTATAAGCCTTACTGTTGTTGATGTACCCAACAAAGATCCCCTCTTGGGACTTGGCAGCAAACTTAGTCAAGTAATACTTTCCATTATTAAGTATAAAGCATTTACAACCAAAGATCCTGAAATAGGATAGGTTTGGTTTTCTGCCTTTCACAATCTCATAGGGGGTCTTATTGTGGCTCTTAGTAATGGTAGCCCTATTAATTACATGGCATGCAGTATTAACTGCCTCAGCCCAGAAATATTCTTGGAGAGATGTGTCACTTAATAGGGTTCTACCATCCTCAATCAAGGTTCTATTTTTCCTCTCAGGAATGTCATTTTGCTGAGGTGTTCTTGGTGAAGAAAATTCCTGAAATATCCCAAATTCTTCACATAGTTTTGTCATACTATCAGATTAGAATTCAGTACCATGGTCACTTCTTATCTTGACCACTGTACTGTTTAACTCATTCTGTATTTGTTTGACAAAACTATAAAAGATATTAGGTGTTTCAGATTTCTGTCTAAGGAAGGACACCCAGGAAAACCTTGAGTAGTCATCTACTACCACAAAAGTGTAGAACTTCCTACCTAAGCTGTGAACTGGCATAGGACCAAAGAGATCCATATGCAAGAGGTATAAACACCTCACAACATCTTTGTTCTCAATTCTATTAAAGGTGGATCTAGTCTGCTTCCCCTTTTGACAGGCTGAACATATTCCATCTTTAATACACTTAACTTGAGGACCATTCCTAACTAGCTCTTTGCTCTAGAGTTGGCCAATTGTCTTGTAGTTAAGATGGGCTAGCCTCTTGTGCCATTTGACACAATGAGAGACTTTCTCATCAGCTACAAGACACACTGGAGAAGCATTGTTCTCACTCATAATGTCTAGACAATAGACATTTCTTTTTATGTAACCAGTAAAAATGATATCTTGATCATTTGATCTCCTGATATGACAACCATTTTTGACAAATGAGATGTCATATCCTAAATCACTCAATTGACTTATAATAATAAGGTTATGTTTCAAACCTTTAACATAAGCCACTTGAGTAATTGTTATATGGGTGCTAGAAATGTTACCAAAACCCTTGATGATTCCTTTTTCAGAACCACCAAAGGTGACTTTAGGACCATCCTTGATTGGTGTGAAGTCCTTTAGCAATCCCCTAGTTCCAGTCATGTGTTTGGAACATCCACTGTCCAAGTACCATATTGGGGCATGACAACTTGGACTTACCTGCAAAACAGATTAGTTGACCTTAGAACCCAAAGAATTCTTGGGTCCTTGGTGCTGGTTAGTTTGCCTCTTAACAAAGCTACCTGCAGGTCTTCAACCAGGCAGATTGCTACTCAACTTGGCACTAGAATTGTGCCAACCGTCTATGGCAAAGTGGCCTACCTTGCCACAGCACCAGCACTCAAATCTATTGTACCTTTGCTTAGGTACAGTCCTAACTGTTTTATCTACAGCTGGCTTGTTGAGAGCTGGGGCTTTGCCCTTAGACTTGGACTTTACAGTCCTAGCAGGGTTAGTAAACCCCAATCCAGTTTTACCCTTGTGAGGTATAAACTCATCAATCAAAGGTAGAACAGACTTAGGTTTAGAAAACCTTGCAACAATGTCTCTCTCCTTCTGAAGACTAATCTCCAGACTTCTGATTTGAACATTCTTAAATGTTATAGTCCCCATCTGAATAACAATTATGTTTTTCAGTCTGGCTATTTCATTTAATTTTTGATCAAACAACTTCTCAAAATCAGTTGCAGCCACTTTGAGACTAGCAATCTCCTTTGCCTGACTCTTGGCCAAGGATTTGCTTTTCTTAAATGCTTGTAACAGTACTCTATATTCATCAATCAATTGATGAATATCCCCTTCAGATTCAGATCCACTTGCATCATTTGATGCTGATGTAACTGAATCAGAACTAGCACTAGAAATTGAACTTAAAGAACAATTTTGTATCTTACTAGGTCCAGGCTGCTCTTGGATTTTGTCACCTTCTGACAATGTCATCAGTCCTTTGCACTGAATGTCCTCTTGCTCATATATAGAGTTCATTATCTAGATGAACTCCTCTTCCTCTTCTTCAGCAAACAGTCCTATGTATGCTTCAGCTTCTGACTCAGTTTCTGAAGAAGACATGTCTGACAGGCCTTTGTCCTTCTTGGAAACAAAAGACCTTTCCTTCTTGCCCTTGAATTGAGTCTTTTTCTTATCATTAGACTCTTTCCTTTTCTCAGGACAGTCAGCAATAACATGTCCTTGTTTGTTACAGCAATAGCAAAAAATTTTTGATAAAGTTGCTTTGCTTGACTTGGTCTTTCTCCTGTTTTTCTTTGATGACTTCTTGTTCTTATAATAGTCATCTTTTCCCTGTGAAGTGGATGGCTTTGACCTCCACTGTTTCTTCTTTAGAAACTTCTGAAAGTGTCTTGTGAATGCTGCAAAGTCCTCATCACTTTCACTGCTTTCAGACTTTCTGCTTTCTGAATCATCTGACTCAGTCTCATCCATTTTTGGAGGTGGAGATGGAGACTTACTTCTGTATTTTCTGGTGGCTTCTGTCTTGAATGTCACTGTTCTTTCTTTATTCTCACTTCTTGTAGTCTTCTCCTCTTCTTTCCTCACCATCAACTGCATCTCATAGGATAGCAGTTTTCCAAATAATGTTGGAGGAGAGATATCTGCTAACTTGGCCATTTCCCTTATGACACAGATCTTGGTGTCCCAATCCTTTGTTAGAGACCTCAAGAACTTATCATTCGGCTCATAGTTGCTGAATTATCTTCCATAAGACATCAACTCATTGACAATCCTATAGAATTTCTTATAGCATTCTGTTATGCTATCAGATCTGCCTTGCTTGAAACTTTCATATTCCTGGTTTAACAAAGACTTTCTGTCCTGCCTAACTTCTGCAGAACCCTCCATGTACACTATAAGAGTATCCCATATCTCCTTAGATGTCTTACAGTGTATCAAGTTCTGAAAGGTAGCATCATCTATGGCACTCACAATGATATTCTGAGCCCTCTTGTCCATTGTGGCTAGGATTATCTCTTCTTTTGTCATTTCAGAAAAGTCCTTAGGTGTTCTCTGATTTGCATCCAGGACTGAAACCTTCATAGACACGTATGGCCCTTCTTTAACTGTGATGTAAATTCTAGGGTCTGAGACTTCCATAAATAGTCTCACCCTTTCTTTCCAGATGCCAAAAATTTCTTTTCTGCAAATGGGTAACTTCATGGATCCAAGTTCCTTATGATTCTCTGTTGAACCCATGTTTCTTGATTTTCTTGATTCTGCACTTTACTTATACTGAGTCTGCTAACAGGATCTACTCAGACAGTTAAGTCCTTTTTGAGTAACCTCGCTTTGATACCACTTGAAAGAAATTGTACCTAATCACCTAGAGGGGGGTGAATAGGTGACTAAATCTTTTTTAAACTTTTTAGGCAGATTTCAGATTATATCACAGAGTTATACCTAATTCTTCACAGCAATCAATCAGCAATCACAGAATAAACATGCACACAGTGAACACACAGATTTATAGTGGTTTCCCAAGATTTGGGTACATCCACTTTCCCCCTTCGCCTATCTAGTAGTGTACTAGATTCGGCCAAACTCCTCCACTATATCAGATCCTCAGATCTTACACTCAGAACCCCAAACAGGTTCTTACAGCTCAGGGCCAAGGCCCTACAACTCAGTCTTCTCCAAAGACCTGCACTCAGCCACAAGGCCTACACTCAGCCACAAGGCCTACACTCAGCCACAACAGGCCTACACTCAGAGAAATAGATCTCCTACACTCAGGCACACAGGCCCTACCACTCAGCCTTTATAATTGCAGGCTTACAACTCAGATCCCTAAGGATCCTACCAGAAATATAGAATACAAATTTTATACCTACAACTCAGAAAAGAGAGATGAGTTGACAGGTTCTTGATGAGTTCTTGAATGAACTCTGCTGAGATCAATCTCACTTGGCTTTCTTCAAAGCTTCTTGAATGTAGAACATAATAGGATTGATTCTCTGCAGCTGATCTTCAATCACTGCAACTTAAGATTCAGAACTAGGTCTGAACCCTTCTTCACAGCCTGGTTCCAACGGCTGTATTCTTGGAAGGAGCTCTCTCTCCAACTTCTTAGATCTTCACTTAATTCTTCAATGAATAGCTAGATCTTCTTCTCTTTTTCAATCTCTTGTTCATCTCTTTCTGTTGACAAAATGAGCCTATTTATAGGCCTTCTTCATGGTGACCGGCTGATCCGGTTTCTAACGGCTTTCTGACATCTCTGACAGTTGCACTAGACCGGCTGGAATGGCAGCTGTCATGTCATCCAGTCACTTTTTGAAATATTTGTAACTGTCTGAAAGTGTCGAGACAGTCTGTCTTTAAGTGTCGACACTTATAGACTAAGTGTCGACACAAGTAGACTAAGTGTCGACACTAGCCTTCAAGGTGTCGACACAACTCCTTGTGTTGTAGAATTTACTTCTCGACACAGCTTCTTCATCATGTGTCGACACTGATATTGTGTGTCGACACAACTTCTTGTTCTTCAGTACTTAGTTGAATTCTTGTAAGTGTCGACACAACTCCTTTGTGTCGACACATCTTCTTGTGTTGAACTTGTTAAGTGTCGACACATCTTCTTGGTGTCGACACATGCCTTCTGTGTTGATACTTGCTGAGTGTTGACACATCTGCTTGGTGTTGACACTTGTACTTAGTCTTCATCGAAATTTGCTGAGTGTCGACACAGCTTCTTGTGTCGACACATTCTTCTTCTGTTGAGACTTTGGCTGAGTGTCGACACATCTCCTTTGTGTCGACACTTGTACTTAGAATTTTGTTGAACTTTGCTGAGTGTCGACACAGCCTCCTAGTGTCGACACTTTCTTCATATATTGAGTCTTCTGCTGTGTGTCGACACATTCTTCATTGTGTCGACACTTTCTTCATGTGTTGAGTCTTCTGCTGTGTGTCGACACATTCTTCATTATGTCGACACTTATACTTAGACTCTGCTGACTTTTGCTGAGTGTCGACATATCCTCCAAGTGTCGACACTTTCTGATGTAGACAAAGTTCTTCTAGGTGTCGACACTGCTTCTAAGTGTCGACACAGCTTTACTGGACTTTTCTTCATTGAGTGTCGACATAACCTGTATGTGTCGACACTTTCTGTATGGTGTCGACTCTGCATCCCTGGTGTCGACACAAATACTCCAAGTGTTGACACTGCTTCTCTAGGTGTCGACACAAGTCTTCTTAAGTGTCGACACATTGCTTCCGGGTGTCGACACATGAACTTAGAAACTTTTTAGCTTTCCCTGTAAATACTTGACCTGCGCAACTAAACTCAAAACACATCAAATACATTTTGATGTATATCATTGAGTAGGGTGAGGCTTCTTTAAATCAGGTACATTTAAACCAATGTACCCAACAGACACCCCAACTTCGACCAGACCGCCGATGACTTGGACCTGTTTTGACTTTGACCAACATGGGGGACCCACCCTGCGGTTGACTTTTGTTCAAACCCCCATAAAAACTCATTTCTCTCTCCATCCCTCTTTCCTTAACAAGCTCACCATATGCACATTCTTTTGGCCATAAATGGGCCATTCATGTTGGCTGATATCAAGGCTAAAAGTTGACTCAAAGCCCAACTTCCTTCTCCATCCATCCACTTGCCCATCTTAGCCACTAATTTCTTCCAAGAAACACAAATCAATGTGATAACCTTTGATTGACTAGCAAGTGCACCCCTCAAATAGATGAGTGCCAGATGACTAACCATGGTTGGTGCAACCCAACCATGGTTCTCCTTGCCTTGACCAAGAATGAAGAAGGAGGGGCTCACTGAAAGAAAACGGTTGTCAACCTAAATCACCTAGAGGGGGGTGAATAGGTGAGTTGTGCGTCTTTTTGCGGAATAAAAATTTGTTAGAGCACAGCACAAAACAATCTACCAATATCACAGACGACACAAGATCTATAATGGTTCCCCAACCTAAGGTACATCCATTTTCCCTCACCGATCTAGCAATCCACTAGACTCGGCTACTCCACTATCTCGGATCAAAAATTGATCCTACCCTCGGAACAAAGTTCCTACAAACTCGATCCAAACAAAGGGATCTACACCTCGGAAGATAACACTTCCTACAAACTCGGAGTGAAAAACTCCTACACTCGGAGAAGATTTCTCCTACAAGAATAATAAAGAGTTTACAAGAATAGAAACGGTAAATCACTCAGATCTGAATGAAACGGCCAGGATCTTCTTCTTTTCAACTTTGTAGCACTTTCAGAAATCGATGAAGAGGTTATCGGCTTCGATCTGGATTTACTCGCTTTTATATAAATCGAGAGAGAATATGATCAGCGAACTCAATCTCTATCTGTAACTTTCTTCAGAATAGTCCTCTGAAAGTAGAAGCTTTGGCCGGAGAAGAAGGCGGCGGTGGCGGCTTCCGTTTTGCGAAAATAAGAGAGGAGTCGGATGGAGAATATTTCTCGAAATAGAATGACAAGAAAGCTTGGAGAATACTTAGGGTTTGTCATTTTCTGATAAGACCTTATATAGAAGAGACTAACGGTCATAATCGTTCATAATGATGTACACGTGGACCAATCATGTCGCGTGATTTGAAAAATCCCATCATAAAAAGGACTTAGTAAAATTTCGGAAAGATTCAGCCAACTACACGAGTAGGTCAATAACTACTCGAGTAGTTGAATAACTACTCAAGTATATAAAGGAGAACATACTTGGGTATATATAGATAGACTACTCGAGTATATAGAAATCAACTACTCAAGTAAGCAGACAGAACTACTCGAGTATGTGTAGAGACTTACTCGAGTACATAGAGGATCTACTCGAGTACTGGAAAAGCTACTCGAGTATATTACATAAACTACTCGAGTACATGAAGTACTACTCGAGTGGGATACTTAGAAAAATTTTGAAGATGTCAGCAACCAACTACTCGAGTAGTTGAACTAAACTACTCGAGAGGAAGTAATCTACTCGAGTAGGTGAAAGTTCTACTCGAGTAAAAGACTTAGAAAATTTCTGGAGTAGGGAAATATCAGGGTACACGAGTGACACATGATCTACTCGAGTAGGTATAATGAACTACTCGAGTATGTTTCTATCTACTCGAGTATGTTTCTATCTACTCGAGTATGTGAGTATACTTACTCGACTATATGAGTATACTTACTCGAGTCCATAACTTAGAGAAATTTTGAAGAGGAAACCCTTTAATACTCGGGTATAGAGTAATCTACTCGAGTATATAAGCATGCTACTCGAGTATATGAATATATCTACTCGAGTAGGTGACTTAGCTACTCGAGTATATTATACTCAGACTACTCGAGTAGGTGAAAGCTCTACTCGAGTAAAACACTTAGAAAATTTCTGATGTTGGAAAAACTGATTCTTTTAGAGGAGACAACTTCCAATTCCTTTCCCATAGTCCAATAGCTTGAATATGAAGTGTATCCCAATAGAGAGACCACACATGAGTCAACACCTTGGAATATGCAATGAGGGATTACATTGCACAGTTCCTGTGTTTGGTGACCCACTGTGAGCTGACATTGGTCTACACTTCCCAGTGAAATTCCTGCAAACATATAGCTCAAACCAAGCATCAAATACAACTTAATTCATCTTAGTTCCAGGGTGACTTCATCAAATCTGGGTTCATGTGGATGAAATACCCAACAATCTCCCCCTATTTGTTGAAGTCAGAACCCTTTACACTAAGGTGAATTATGGACATAAAAAAAACTAAGTCGAAAAAATATGAGCAGGTAAGCAAGGATCATGAAAAAGATAATTAGACAATAATGAAGAATTGTATATATATGCAAGTTTCCAAAAACATCAAGTCTACAATTTGTCATTTCAATCTCTCATCGTCTTTTAGGTTTAGGCTTGGGATTGCTGCTTATCCATCTTTTCTTGCTGTCTCCTTAGGTAGCTGAAAGGCTTAGGGAAATACTTAGGAGGCCTTGGAGGAGCAGCATGGTTATTTATCCCAAACTCTCTATCATGGATCTTCCTTTTCAGCATTGACTTCTCATATAACTCCCATTCCTGGGAACTGTAGTGCATGCTTCTGTTCTCATTGTCATCCATAACTAGCCTGAGTGTGTCCAAAATGAGAGACTTTGAGGTTGGAGACCAAGCTTCAGCATGTTCAGGGGCCTTGGAAGGAGCAGTCCTGCTAGCAGAGGGGCCTTCAGCATACTTCCTTTTCTTCTTGATTCTGATCCTTGGAGGAGCTTGAAGGAATATATCAGCAGGATCTTCTTCCCAGCCTGGGACATAAGTATCTGGAGGAGCAACTAAGTCTCCAGGCTTGGGAGAGAAGGTAGGTTGTTGAGGAACAGCTGGGGCAGTGACATCTGTAGCTAGAGGGTTGAGCTGATGGGGAATGATGTTTGGGTCAACTGCAAGATCTGGCAGGATCTGATTGTGCATCCAGACATCAGTGTCATATGTGTGAAATTTGACACTCTGTATTTGGGCTAGCACATCAGCATGAATGGTCTTCACATGAGCTTGCCATTCATCTGTCTTCTGAGCAGTGGATTTTTCTACCTGTTCTTTGAGTTCTTTTATCAAACCCTCCCCCTTTCTGATTTCAACAGATAGCTGGGATATGGCATCATCTTTGAAAAGGCCCACTTCTTCACAGATCTTCATCTTGTTGGCTTCATTCCTCTTGTCTAGTTCCATCTGATTGTTTGCCAGGGTGACACCTTGTTCCATAACATTGCCCACACTAGTGATAGTATGGTCAAGGGCTTTGCCACCAAGTTGGAACAGGTACGTGAGCTTGTCAGTGTTATGCTGAATATCTACAAAGCCTCTGCTCATCTCAGTCTCAAGAGCAGTTACCTTGTTAGTGACCACCTTTAAAGAGGTGTCAAAATGATGTCTTTGTTCTTGAAGAATAATGGTGATGTGTTGCAGCAAATCTGAGGAGGAGGAGACTATAGCAGCAACAGTAGATGGAGCAGCAGTAGGGAGAGAGGGAGGTACCCAAGGAGCTAGTTCTTCAATTATCACAGAGCTGTGAGCTCTGATGGTAGGAGAGAGAGCAACTCCTTCTTCTGTATCCTGAGGAAGAGAGAAGTCTAGAGTTCTGAGAGGGGCCTCAGCTGGCTCAGGAGAAGGCTCATCAGAAAGAAAAATGGTGTCTGGCTTATCTGTTGGAGGATTTGGAGAAGGTGTTGGAGTTCTGGCTGGAGAATTGGCAGGAGACTGTGCTGGAGACAAGTCCTTGTGATGTTCAGTGGTTGGAGCTGGAGGAGATAGAGAAGGAGGGGGAAGCACATATTCAGTAAGCTCTGCAATCATGGCATCTATAGCAGCAGCTGTGGACAGAAGAGTGTCTTGAGGTACTTGATCTGAAGGAGTAGCTGGACTCTGGGGAGTATGAGGTAGGGAGGGAATTTCTGGCTGAGGGGAGGGCTGCCTAACTGGGCTAGAAGGAGCAGGCTCCCCCTCACTTGGTGCACCAGAGGAGCTGGCCACATGATGAGGAGAGGGAGATGGAGTCCTGTCCTCTAAGGCTGGAACCTCTGAAAGCTTGGCAGCTTGGGCAGAATTCTTGAGCTTGAGATCCCATCACTGAATTGAAGAGATGGAGACCTTCTTCATATGGTGAAGTGGAGTCCGTTTAGAGAGGTTGAAGACTTCAGGATTTGTTTCATGAAGGAGCAGAGAGATAATTCTTGCGTAGTTGGGGGATTTCAAGCTGTACTTGATTTTGTCCAAAATCAGCATACCAAATTGGTACTTCTTGCGGCATACAATGGCTTGCATTATATCGAAGAAATATGAGGGAATGTCTCGGATGGAGTGAGTCTTGCACAGTAAGATTTTACCAATAACATCGACCAAGAATTTGCCTTCTGCATTCATATCAGACCTTTTGAAGTATTGTGCATCAGTGGAAAAACCACAGAAGAGGGCTGTTCTGTCGGAATCCTCAGCAACTAGGTGATCTTCTTCATCAACAATCGGTAAACGGAGAAGTTGAGAGACAGAGGTCTTGGTGAACTTGAGTTTCAATCCCTTTACTGTAGATTTTAGGACTTTTCCATTTCGTCGAACCTTGAGATTTTAGAAGAATTTTGCAACTTCAGGGAAGAGAACGCGATAGGGTTCTTGGAGAATGAAGGAGAGGCCGACGGTGTCGAGGAGGATGAGGAGGTTGTGGAAATCGTCGGAGAGCTCTGCAATACCCTCGATGACTAGTTCGGAGCCGACGCCGATCTTGTAAGAAGTCTCCATGGATGCGAATGACTGGAGGAATAAAGAGAGGCGGCTCTGCAACAGCGGCGAAAGCGAGTCGGTAGGGTAGGCGAAGAGACAAAGGGTACTCGAGAGACAGAAATGATGTTGAGTATGTTTGATATTTCGGAATTTCATATATATATATATATCTCTTAAATTACCGCTAATTAATTTAAAGAAAGAGGCGACATATAGCCTTTGGTGGCGAATAGAACAATTTTCAAAATCTGGGAAACAGTACACGAGAAAGAGATAGACTACTCGAGTAGGTAAAGGAGCTACTCTAGTAGGTCGACAGGAGTTACTCGAGTAGGTGGAGAAAACTACTTGAGTAAATAGTTGACTTACTCGAGTAGGTATTTAGATACTCGAGTAGGCACATCCTCATACTCGAGTAGGTCAGTACACATACTCGAGTCGGTTAATTCTTATACTCGAGTAGGTAGAGAAGAGTACTCGAGTATGTCTCATGCTTCTCGAGTTGAATTTTGAAAAAGTTGAGAAAGAATAGATTTTGACTAATCCTTTGCAATTACTTGCTTCTTAGTCATTCAGCCTTCTTTAGTCTTCTTTGTTGAGCATCCCAAGCTCTGTCTTGAAGAATGAGAACTTGGTCTTGTCCAGCGGCTTTGTGAAGATATCTGCAACTTGCCTATCTGTGGGCACATATTGGAGATCTATGTCTCCATGCTCCACATATTCCCGGATGAAGTGGTACCTTAGCTCGATGTGCTTTGTCCGGCTGTGGGAGATTGGATTGTTGGCTATTGCAATTGTGCTGGAGGAGTCACAGTATAGAGGAATATCCTTGAACTACAGGTTGTAGTCCTCGAACTGATTCTTTATCCATAGCAACTGTGCGCAACAACTGCCTGCAGAGATATACTCTGACTCGGCCGTTGAGATTGCGACACAGTTCTGCTTCTTGCTACTCCAGGAAATTAGCCTTCTTCCGAAGAATTGGCAAGTCCCTGAGGTGCTTTTCCGGTCGTCTTTGCTACCTGCAAAATCTGCATCTGAAAATCCAATTAGTTCGCTATCATTACTTCTTGGGTACCATAAGCCAAGATTTGGTGTGCCTTTAAGGTATCTCAGGATCCGCTTTGCAGCAGCGTAATGAGATTCCTTAGAGTTCACCTGAAATTTAGCACAAACACATGTTGAGAACATTATGTCAGGCCTACTGGCAGTAAGGTAGAGCAGGGATCCAATTATGCTTCTGTACTTGGTTTCATCAAAAGGTTTCCCTTTTTCATCCTTATCCAGAGACATAGTTGAGCCCATTGGAGTCCTCATAGAGGTTGCGTTCTCCATTCCGAATTTCTTAATTAGCTCTTTGGTGAATTTGGTCTGTTAGATGAAGATTCCATCTTCAGATTGTTTCACCTGAAGCCCTAAGAAATACTTCAGCTCGCCCATACTGCTCATTTCAAACTTCTCTTGCATAAGTTTTGAGAACTTTTTGCAGAGGTTGTTATCTGTAGAGCGAAAAATAATGTCGTCGACATAGATTTGCACTAGCAGAATCTTGCCTTTTATTTCCCTAAGAAATAATGTCTTGTCTATCTTTCCCCTTGCGAACTTGTTCTCAAGCAGAAAGCTAGACATCGTTTCATACCAAGCTCTAGGAGCTTGTTTCAGACCATATAGGGCCTTGTGCAGAAAATAGACATGATCAGGAAAGTTAGGATCAACGAAACCTGGAGGTTGTTACACATACACTTCCTCCTTTATGTTACCATTCAGGAAGGCCGACTTCACGTCCATCTGATAGACGGTGAAACCTTTGAAAGCAGCATATGCTAGGAACAACCTTATTACCTCCAGTCTTGCCACTGGAGCATATGTCTGGTCGAAGTCGATTCCTTCTTCTTGACGATAGCCTTTAGCGATGAGTCTGGCCTTATTCTTTATGATCGTTCCGTCTTCGTACATCTTGTTCATGTAGACCCATTTTGTTCCAATGATGTTCTTTCCTTTAGGTCTTGGAACCAGCATCCACACATTGCAGCGCTTGAACTGATTTAGCTCTTCTTCCATTGCCATTATCCATGATGCGTCTGAGTTTGCTTCCTCAAATTTCTTTGGTTCAACCTGTGAGAGAAAACTCAAATGAAGATTCTCATTAGTTGTACCTCTCCGAGTTCTGACACCATCCCGGGGATCTCCTATAATCTGGTCCATGGGGTGATCCTTCAGATGTTTGAGCTCTAGAGTTCTTGCGTCAAGATTATCTTCAAGCACCGGAGTGATTTCTTCGTCCTGAATGACTTCTCCATTTTGATCATCAGCCTCTCCAATGGGAGTTGGAGTGGTGATCTTAATGAACTTCTCGCCTTTGTTTTCGGACGGATCATCCAAGCTAGTTTCTTTCAGCTTTTCACCTGCATCTTCAATGAGCATACTAGACTGATTGCTTTGCAGCAAGCTCGTCTCATCAAATACAACATGTATCGATTCTTCCACCACCAGGGTTTTTCAATTAAATATCCTATATGCCTTACTATGTCTACTATATCCTACAAAAATACCTTCAAAGCTCTTTTCGCTGAACTTGGTGGTATGATACTTACCATTGTTAAGTACGAAGCATTTACAACCAAAGATTCTAAAGTAAGAGACTGTTGGTTTCCTGCCTTTCAGAAGTTCGTAAGGTGTCTTATTGTGGTCTTTGTTTATGAGTGCTCGATTTTGCACGTGACATGCAGTGTTGACGTCCTTAGCTCAGAAGTACTCCGGTAGTGAAGCATCACTCAACATGGTCCTGCAGGCCTCAATGAGTGTTCTGTTCCTTCTCTCAGCCACTCCATTTTGCTGTGGAGTACGAGGAGAGGAAAACTCATGAAAGATACCTAAGATTTCACAGAATTCTGTCATGGCCCCAGATTTGAACTCTGTTCCGTTGTTACTTCTGATTTTGACTATGGAGCAGTTGTATTCATTCTGGACTTGCCTGACAAAATTGGTAAAGATGTCGAAGGTATCTGACTTGTGTTTCAGAAAGAACACCCATGCAAAGCGCGAGTAGTCATCAACAATTACCAATGTATAGTCCTTACCTCCCAAACTTCTAATCTGCAGTGGACCAAACAAGTCCATGTGCAATAGATGAAGACATCTGTTAGAGTCTTTGCCAATAATGCTTTTAAAGGTAGCCCTTGTTTGCTTGCCTTTTACGCATGCATGACAAGGTCTGTCTTTGACGTATTTGACATTTGGGGCATCACGTACTAAGTTCATTGAAAATAGTTTATTAATGGTTTTGAAATTAATATGTGCTAGTCTCTTGTGCCATTGGTCACCAAGAGACGCACTATCTTTTGCCAAAAGACACACTGGTGTAGAGGAATCTACATAGATGAAATTTAAACATAAAATATTCCTGCTTCGAGTGCCGGATAGAATCGTTTCCATATTGTCAACGGATTTTATCAAGCACTTATCAGCATGGAACTCAACTATGTATCCTTTATCGCAGAGTTGGCTTATGCTAATGAGATTGTGTTCCAATCCTTCGACATAGGCCACATCCGAGAAGGATACATTGTTGTTAGTAATCATACCATAGCCTCTAGTAATTCCACGGTCTGAACCTCCAAAGATGACCTTTGGTCCGCTCACGACTGGAGTAATGTTCTGAATGAGGCTTCTAGTCCCGGTCATATGCCGAGAGTATCCGTTGTCCAAGTACCAGATAGGCATTTTGTTGGCCTTTGGAAATCCCTGCAATCACAATCAATTTGCCTTAGGAACCCAAACACGTTTGGGTCCTTGGTCTCGGGTTAGAGTGCTCCCCCTACGAGGGTTAGCATTATGAGCGGTCTTTCTCATATTGCTGACATGAGGGGTTGCAGCATTTCTGGAATTGAACCAGCAATCTATGGCGAAGTGACCAACCTTACCACAGCACCAACAGTCAAATCTGTTGTACCTTTGCCTCAAGATCTCCTGCTTGACCTTTTGGAACTTTGGTCTAGCAGGGGTAGCATTCTTGGAGGAAGATGCCTCATGATGATGGCAATCACATGGCTTCTTCTCCTTTATGGGCTTCTCTACAACAGGTTTTGTCTTTGGTGCCTTCTTGAAGTTATGATCATGATTGAAAGGGCCATAGCGCTGAAGAACAACTTCTTCATAAGGTGCCTTAAAGACACTTTCACCAAAGTTTTGGGGTCTAGCCCATCCTTGATAGCGGGACTTTGTCTCTACATAAGTAGGCCTAGCAAAGTGCACGTATGATGAGTCAAAATCAAACTTATTTGATGGAAAGATGACCTTTTTGAATGTGGTTTGATTTTGAGGGGCTTTTCCCTTTTATTCGGCTGAGGCCTTTTTGGCGGCCTTATTTTTCCGTTGATTCTTGTTTCTCCTAGAGGAATTACTAGGAGCTTCTTCATGGCCTAGTCCAGCTCCCTTTTCCTTCGCTGAGAATTCAGCAACGAATGGAAGAACTGTTTTGGGCTTCGAGAAACTCTCAACAAGTTTCCTTTCAGCTGCAAGTTTGGCTTCCAATCCTTTGATGATTTTCTCCTTCAGGTCAAGGTTCTCAAGAGCCTTGTTATATTCTTCAATAGTATTATTGAAGTTTTCCTCGAGGGAGTCGGTCTTTGCGACTTTCTCTCTCAAGTTGCTCTCTTCGGCTTTTAGAGATTTGATCTCTTTAGCCTGAGTCTTCACGACTCGACGACATTTGTCGTAAGCCACGATTAACTCCCTGTACTGGGCCATCAATTCTGACTCATCGTCAGAGAAGCTACCCTCGCAATCATGTTCAGAGACTTCAGACTCTGAGAGAGGGGTGTGAAAGTTTACCTTCCCAGTGAACTGGGGCTCTTGTTCATCATCTGTTTGAGCCATTAGCCCAAAGTAAGCTTCTTCTTCTTCGCTTGACTCTGAAGAGTCGGAGTCGCTAAGAGTCTTGCTCCTTTTGGCTATGAGGCTCTTCTCTTTCCTTTTCCTGTTGTGTGAGGATTTCTTGTCTTCTCTTCTGCCACCCTCCTTCTTCTTGTGAGGGCAGTCAGTAATGACGTGACCTGGCTTATTACAACAGTAGCAAATGATGTCAGTTGAAACGTATTTGTTCTGTTTAGTATTATACCTTTCGTGGCTGCTTGAGCCTTTTCTTTGTCGATCGTCATCACGCCGTGATCTTCTGTATGAGGTATCCTTGCGTTTCCATTGTTTCTTTTTATTAAGAAACTTCTTGAATTGCCTTGAGAGTAAGGAGAACTCTCCTTCAGATAGTTCAAACCCTGAGGTACTAGGTTCTGATGTTTCTTCTTCTTCATCAACTTCTGGAGCTGGAGCGGGGGAGGCAGCCTTGGTCTTTCTGGAGGTGTCTGCCTTCAGAGCGACAAATTTCTCCTTTAGTGCAGACATGCCATTCTGTTCTTCAGCTTTTCTTATATTGATTTGGAGTTCATAAGACATAAGCTTTCCAAAGAGATTTTGCGGGTCCGTTTCAGCTAGATTCCCGAACTCCCTGATGGCACATACCTTGTTATCCCATTCATTGGTTAGGGATCTCAAGAATTTGTCGTTCAGTTCTCCGTTGGTGAAGACACGGCCATACACCCTTAGGCCATTTACAATTTTGAAAAAGTTCTCAAAGGTGTCGACAATTGTTTCCTTGTTCCCTTGTCGGAACGCTTCATATTTTTGATTGAGAAGGGATCTCCGATCATCCCTTACTTCTTCAGTTCCTTCCATCAAAGTGACTAAGGAATGCCACATCTCCTTAGCTGATTGACAGTGAATCAAATTTTGCAGCATCGAGTCATCGACTGCACTTGCTATAATGTTCTTAGCTTTCTTGTCGAGAGAGACAAGTGCAATCTCGTCTTTGTCGAGATCCATTAGCTTTTTGGGAACTTTCTTGGTAGGGTCGATAGTGGACACAGTCATGGGAACGTAAGGACCTTCTTCAACGATCATGAAGATCCTTGGATCCACAGCTTCCATGAAAAAATTTATCCTTTCTTTACACATGGGAAAGTTATTTTTGTTGCACAGTGGAAGCTTGGCGAAATCTTTGCCCTTGTCCATTTTATGGTAGAATCTTTCAGACAACAGATTTGGATCTGATCAAGGTGTTAACCTTTTGACGATCAACCTCGCTCTGATACCAATTGAAAGAAAACGGTTGTCAACCTAAATCACCTAGAGGGGGGTGAATAGGTGAGTTGTTCGTCTTTTTGCGGAATAAAAATTTGTTAGAGCACAGCACAGAACGATCTACCAATATCACAGACGACACAAGATCTATAGTGGTTCTCCAAACTTGGGTACATCCACTTTCCCTCACCGATCTAGCAATCCACTAGACTCGGCTACTCCACTATCTCGGATCAAAAATCGATCCTACCCTCGGAACAAAGTTCCTACAAACTCGATCCAAACAAAGGGATCTACACCTCGGAAGATAACACTTCCTACAAACTCGGAGTGAAAAACTCCTACACTCGGAGAAGATTTCTCCTACAAGAATAATAAAGAGTTTACAAGAATACAAACAGTAAATCACTTAGATCTGAATGAAACAGCTAGGATCTTCTTCTTTTCAACTTTGTAGCACTTTCAGAAATCGGTGAAGAGGTTCTCGGCTTCGATCTGGATTTACTCGCTTTTACATAAATCGAGACAGAATATGATCAGCGAAGTTGATCTCGATCTGTAACTTTATTCAGAATAGTCCTCTGAAAGTAGAAGCTTTGGTCGGAGAAGAAGGCGGCTGTGGCGGCTTCCGTTTTTCGAAAATCAGAGAGGAGTCAGCTGAAGAATATTTCTCGAAATAGAATGACAAGAAAGCTTGGAGAATACTTAGGGTTTGTCATTTTCTGATAAGACCTTATATATAAGAGACTAACGGTCATAATCGGTCATAATGATGTATACGTGGACCAATCATGTCGCGTGATTTGAAAAATCCCGTCAGAAAAAGGACTTAGTAAAATTTCGGAAAGATTCAGCCAACTACACGAGTAGGTCAATAACTACTCGAGTAGTTGAATAATTACTCGAGTATATGAAGGAGAACATACTCGGGTATATATAGATAGACTACTCGAGTATATAGAAATCAACTACTCAAGTAAGCAGACAGAACTACTCGAGTATGTGTAGAGACTTACTCGAGTACATAGAGGATCTACTCGAGTACTGGAAAAGCTACTCGAGTATATTACATAAACTACTTGAGTACATGAAGTACTACTCGAGTGGGATACTTAGAAAAATTTTGAAGATGTCAGCAACCAACTACTCGAGTAGTTGAACTAAACTACTCGAGAGGAAGTAATCTACTCGAGTAGGTGAAAGTTCTACTCGAGTAAAAGACTTAGAAAATTTCTGGAGTAGGGAAATATCAGGGTACACGAGTGACACATGATCTACTCGAGTAGGTATAATGAACTACTCGAGTATGTTTCTATCTACTCGAGTATGTGAGTATACTTACTCGAGTATATGGCTATACTTACTCGAGTCCATGACTTAGAGAAATTTTGAAGAGGAAACCCTTTAATACTCAGGTATAGAGTAATCTACTCGAGTATATAAGCATGCTACTCGAGTATAAGAATATATCTACTCGAGTAGGTGACTTAGCTACTCGAGTATATTATACTCAGACTATTCGAGTAGGTGAAAGCTCTACTCGAGTAAAACACTTAGAAAATTTCTGATGTTGGCAAAAACTGATTCTTCTAGAGTAGCCAACTTCCAATTCCTTTCTCATAGTCCAATAGCTTAAATATGAAGTGTATCCCAATAGAGAGACCACACATGAGTCAACACCTTGGAATATGCAATGAGGGATTACATTGCACAGTTCCTGTGTTTGGTGACCCACTGTGAGCTAACATTAGTCTACACTTCCCAGTGAAATTCATGCAAACATATAGCTCAAACCAAGCATCAAATACAACTTAATTCATCTTAGTTCCAGGGTGACTTCATCAAATCTAGGTTCATCTGGATGAAATACCCAACACTCACCCCTTCCCTCTATATATTCATCCCCTCTATACCAGAGGACTTGAATCCTCTCCCCGGCCTCAAAATGACCCCAGCCACCCCCTCTTATGGAGCTCAACCTCGCCGGAGAAGCTTACCCGAGCTCCACCACCCTCCATCGCCATTAATGGCAGCACTCGTCGGAAGCCCCGAAGGCCCCTAAATCAGGTGGAAACCATCCCGTCTCCTTCCTCCCTATCTTTTGGACGCCTTGCATATGAGCTCCGGTGGTCGGAGCGCCGCCTCCGTCACCCCACTCCCATCCATTCAAACTAATAATAAAAAAGAACTCTGGCGATGGCCGGCTCCGGCAGGCCACCGGACAACTGCCAGAGGGAGCGCCCGCCAATGGAGAGTGGGCCGGGGGCGGATCCATGGACGACTGACGGTGAAGAAGACCCGCAATATGAGGTTTTCTGTACAGGCAGTTGGGGTGAGGGGAGAAAATGATAAAAATATAATATATATATTATAATTATTATATTATAAATATTATAATATTTATAAATATTATAATATTATAATTGGTATTTAATTTTCTGGTGACTAATCTATGCTCATAGGAAAAAGGTTTTGAACATGAAAATTGTTCCCTTTAATGAGAGCAGGCTACACAAAAATTTTGGGAATTTTTTAAGTTAATTTGGTATTTTTAAAAGCCTAAATAATAATTATTCATATTCAATTTGGTATTTTTAAGTTTCCAGATCCACCTTGAGTCCGCCTGTCATTGTCTCTTGAACTAGCTGTCCAATCATTATGAAAAAGACTAACTTGTATGCATGAACTTAACCATACATTGAATACAACTATGTCTATCTCATTGACATGTTTGACATCATCAAATCGGGACCATTGGGATCAATGGACCCAACAATATCTCCCTATTTGAAGATGTCAAAACCATTGATCAAGCTACTTGAGTTAATGAGATACACATTACACAGACAATAAAAGAATATTCATATTCAATTCAATGAAATGAATATTACCAACTCCCCCTGGATTACTACAGAGTGAGTTGCACCTTAGATGTTTACCTCTAAGATTGATCTTTTCTGATAGTCATCTTCTATCTCTCCCTTGAGCTTGAACAACCATAGGTAAACATGACCTCCATATCTCCCCCCTTTTGACCTCTTCAGATAGTCAGGAAGCTAGTCAAGAAGGAGCATCAGGTCTTTTTCTCCCCTTGTGTTCTCCCCTAGCTAATGTAAATGAAGCCAGGATTGCACCAGCCAATACGCCCCTTATATAGGGCTGACTTTAATATCACTTGATACCACTACTTGAGAGCACTTGAAATTCAGTATGACTAGAAATTCTCTACACCATTAGAGAAGACTACTTGTAATTCTGTAGTCCTGCAGCTGCTGATACTACTTGAGAAGAAGCATCTTCTCTCATCTTGCTTTCTACTAGGTCTGCAGAACATGCAAAAAGAACAAACCTGTACCAAGCATAATACCTTAGAGAGTACCTGAAGCTATTCTAAGTTCAACATACCCAACTCAATTTTGAAGGAGTTGAACTTTTCTTCATCTAGATACTTAGTGAAGATATCTGACACTTGCTTGTCAGTGGAGACAAATTCTAGGCAAATGTATTCTCTCTCAACATGCTCCCTAATAAAATGATACTTAATTTCTATATGCTTAGTCCTGCTATGTGAAACTGGATTCCTAGCAATAGAAATTGCACTAGTAGAATCACAATATAGAGGAGATCTACTTATCTTAAATCCATAGTCTTCAAGCTGATGTTGTATCCACAACAATTTAGTACAGCAGCTACATGCTGCAATGTATTCTGACTCTGTAGTGGAGATAGCAACACTAGTCTGCTTCTTGCTGCTCCATGACACCAATCTTCCACCTAGGAATTGACATGTAATAGTGGTGCTTTTCCTGTCTTCCTTGCAGCCTGCAAAATCTGCATCTGAAAATCCAGTTAGCTCAAAATCTATATTCCTAGGGTAGCATAGATCAAGATCTGGTTTCCACTTAAGATACCTTAAAATTCTCTTTGCAACAAAATATTAAGATTTTTTAGGGCATGTCTGATACCTAGCACAGACATATATAACATACATGATATCAGGACTACTAGCAGTCAAGTATAGAAGGGAGTCAATTATCCATCTATAGAAATACTCGTCAATAGGTTTCTCTGCCTCATCTTTGCCTACAGGCATACTTGACCCCATTGGAGTTCTCATGGTGGAGGCATTTTTCATACCATATTTCTTAATTAACTCCCCTGTGAACTTAGACTGGGATATTTACAAGTCATCATCAGTATATCTTACTTGGAGTCCCAAGAAGAATTTTAGCTCACTCATGCTGCTCATCTCAAACTTCCCTTGCATAATTTTGGCAAACTTCCTGCAAAGGTTATTTTTAGTAGATCCAAAGATAATGTCATCAATATATATCTAGACTACGATGACCTTGCCCTTAGATTCTCTTAGGAATAGGGTCTTATCTATTTTCCCCCTTGAGAATTTGTTCTCAATGAGGAAAGTAGACAATGTTTCATACCATGCTCTAGGGGCTTGCTTCAACCCATATAGAGCTTTCTTAAACTTATAAACATAATTAGGAAAGTGAGGATGTATAAAACCTGGTGGCTTATCCATATATACTTCCTCTTTTTTTTCTCCATTTAGAAATGCTAACTTCACATCCATCTAGAAGACTTTGAATCCTTGATAGGCAGCAAAAGCAAGAAATAACATTATTGCTTCCATCCTTGCAACTAGGGCAAAGGTTTGGTCAAAATCTACTCCTTCTTGCCTGTAGCCTTTTGCCACCAATCTGGCCTTATTTTTGACAATAATACCATTCTTATCTAGCTTGTTCCTGTAGATCCATTTTATTTCTATGACATTTTGTTCATTTGGTCTAGGAACCAGCTCCCAGACTCTACATTTTTTTGAACCGATTTAGCTCTTCCTGCATAGCTTCAATCCAGTAAGAGTCTTTGATAGCCTCTTCAAGCTTCTTGGGCTCTATTTGTGATATAAAGCTTGAAGATATAGCTGTGTTGATGCTCTTGATCCTTGTCTGGACATCATATCTTACATCACCAATGATTTGGTGTGCTGGATGGTCCCTCAAATGTCTCACAGCTGGAGGCACTCTTACTTCAGCTAGCTATACTGCATTGTTCTCAGCTGGCTGAACTTCATTGTCTTCAGCTGACTGCTCTTCATCCTCAACTTGTGAGTCCTAAGCTCCCCCTTTACAGCACCCATCTTCTTCCTTATCTTGTCCTGCTGGATCCAATTCCCTGATGGTAAGCTTATCCATCACATCCTTTAAACCTACATAACTAGAGGAGGTGCTTGGTAGCTCAGAGTTAATTAGGTTTAACTCATCAAAGACAACATGTATTGATTCTTATAGAACTTGAGTAGTCAAGTTATAGATCCTATATGCCTACTATTGTTGTTGTACCCAACAAATATCCCTTCTTGGGACTTGGCAACAAATATAGTCACATAGGACTTAACATTGATTAGAACATAACACTTGCTACCAAAAATCCTGAAGTAGGATAAGTTGGGTTTTCTGCCTTTCAGAATCTCATAGGGAGTCATCTTGTGTATTTTGGTGATGGAAACCCTATTAAGGACATGAAAGGTAGTGTTCACTGCCACATCCCAGAAATATTCTGGGAGAAATGTGTCACTTAACATGGTTCTTCCAGCCTCTATGAGAGTTCTATTTTTCCTCTCAGAAATCCCATTTTGTTGGGGTGTTCTTGGAGAGGAGAACTCTTGATGAATCCCAAGTTCTTCACAAAAACTTGTCATGCATTCAGACTGAAACTCAGTCCCATGGTCACTGATGAATTGTAAATATACCTATTTTTCTGTACATTAATTTAGTTGTTTTCATTTATTTTTGTCATTTTTACTTATTTTTATTCAATAAAATGCTCCAATTTTTGTAAATATTATACTAACTTGTTTTATTTTATTTTTCAGAAAAAAACAAAATCTGCATAAAAATTCCATGTCACGCCCGTGACAAATTGGTCACGCCCGTGACCAGGGCTTGACAGCTCAAAATCCCGTCAATCAGCAAATTTTGAAGAGCAAAGCTTGACACGCTCGATGACACGCCCGTGTCACCCGACACGGGGCGTGACCCAAGCCCGTGTCCACCCGCTCAACGTTTGTAGCTCGACGATCGTCGACCTCCTCGACACGTCTAGAGTCACGCCCGTGACCGAGGGCGTGACACCTCTTCCCGCTCGACGATTTTCAACTCGACATTTTCCGCTCGACGTTTGTCGAGTGTCGACACCAACCGACACGCCCAGAGTCACGCCCGTGACCTGGGGCGTGACTTCTCCACCTGGCTGACAAGACCCGCGGGATGACTTTCGGCGCAGCCCGCTCCCAGATCCACCTTCTTGACACGCCCAGCGTCACGCCCGTGACCTGGGGCGTGACCACTGCGTGACCGACACGTGTCCAGCCCGAAGTCAAATTTCCCGTCAAATCGCCGGCCGCCATCGCAAATAATACCGACACGCCCGTGTCAGAGGGCGTGTACTTGTAAAATTTCTGTCTATAAATTCAGAGCTTCTTCTTGAGTTCTTGTTCCCCTTTTGGATCCATTTTGCTTAGTAGTTATGTTGTTTAGATGATTCCAAGGGTTATGTAAGGGATTTTCTCCCCCTCTCCTTAGTTTTTATTTTTATGTAACCTTCTTTTTTATTTAATAAAATGTGTTGTTTTCTCCCTTTATATGGTTTTGGATTTCATCTAAACACTTCTCTTATGCAATCTTATTTCATTTTGTTCTAACTTATTTTTCGTTCTTTTGAAATGGGTGTGTGTGTGTATGAGTATAGTTCTTTACTTTTGTGTTTTCATTATTTTGTTTACTTAGCTTAGTTTAGTGTTAGGATTTTTTCTGCACTTTCATATCCATTCTTATAAAACTATAAAAATGGTTATAAAAATGGTTTTTGATCTTTCTTACTTAGCCTTTTTGTTATTTTTGTAAAACTTTTCGTGCTTTTAACTTTTCTTCCACTTTTTAGGCATTTTTATAGCATTATAAGAATGGATAAGTCGTTATTTTGCTTTTTCGAACACTTGCATTTTCAATTTTATTGTCAAAACTTTTTGCTCTTTTAATTTTTTCGTTCTCTTTTTATGCATTTCTACCGCATTCTAGCGGTAGAAATGTATTCGTTTTAATTTTTAGAGCATTTTCATTTTGCATTTATTTGCAAAAACTTTTGCTCCGTTTATTTTTATTTTCACTTTTTATGCATTTCTACCGCATTCTAGCGGTAGAAATGCAGTTGTTTTAATTTTTCGGTAACTTAGTTTTTTACAATTTTTTATGTATGCGCATTTATTTCCGCCTACTCGTTAAGAGTTAAATGACGCTTGCTTATTTACTTTCTGTAGAGTGCGTGAGTTTGTAATTTTCTTTATTTCCACCTACTCATTCGAGTTAAATGGCAGGTCTTAATTTTCCCTACTCATTTGAGTAGGATTTGAGTGTGTGTGTTTTCATTTATGTCGAGAGAGTGCGTGTGTGTGTTTTACTTTATGTCGAGTGTGTGCGTGTGTTGCATTTATTTAGTCTTACTCGTTTGAGTAGCACACGCTTTCTTTCACCCGCCCACGCGCTTGCGTTGGGACTCGCAATTTACAGCTTTCTTCAGTCCTACTTGTTTGAGTAGGACTTGCAATTTTCGGCTTTCCTTTACCGCTTTCCTTACTGCTTTATTTTACTGCTTTCATTTCATGCTTTCTTTATCGCTTTCTTTATTGCTTTCCTCGCAAGCCGTCCCCATTTCGATGAGTGGCTAACCGTTCTTAGCCCTCGGTATCGAAGAGCATTGGGACAGATAAAATAGCTTAAAATAATTAAATGTCTAATTTTTCTAATTAATTAAAAGTACTTAAGGTTTTCCCGGGGTTAACGACGCGTACGACCACATATCGATGTGTGGGTCCTATTTCCGTTTTCCATACGCTCGCCGAGAGGCCGTGCGTATGGATAGATCACCCCTTGACAAAGAGAGTTCCGCACTAACCCTCGAGAGAGGAGGCGCGCAAACTCTACCGCAATGGGTTCCCCACCCAATAGCGGGGTTCTTAGCGTAATGCGGGCATTAAGAGGAATCCTTCGTCGGACTAACGTTCGGTCGAATAGTCTTAGTGTTCAGGTGAGCGATAGTCCTAGAGATAGATGAGCTCATTTTAGTGGAACCTCCACGACCAAGTCTCCGTCTTAATTAATTAGAAATTTAGGAGCTCTTTTTATTAAAAGTCTATTTTAGTTCAATTATTTTTTCGGTGCCATCGAGCTAAGCTCTTCATCGGCTTCACCTTCAATCTTTCTTTTTATGCTTTCTTTTTCTGTTTTTTTAATGTCATTTTTATTATATATAAAATATAACCCGACAAGTTAATTATCGGTAAAATAATAGTCCCCTCCAGGGAAGAGTAGAAATAATCGAACCGACCCCGAGAACAATACGACCTCGATATTCCACCCGGAATATCCTGTACTACTCACGATAGGTGCACTTGCCTCCTTTCGTTAAAACTCGATCTAACCCGTTTTATATCCAAATAAATAAATACGCGCGCCCTGTTTTCTAAATAAAAAACCACTTCCGCTTTACTTAAATAAAACCGTCGGGTCGCCTCGGGACCGTAATAATTTTTGGAGTTTTTAACCCATCAAGTTTTTGGCGGCGTTGCCGGGGATTTTTCGAGTCGTTATTTTGAACCTTGAAAATCTATTAATTTTACCTATATCTATAATTATAACAAAAATTAAAAATGGCCAACAAAAATATCAAAATAATAATAATAATAATAACTATATAAAAAAATTAAATTACAAAATTATAAAACAAAAAAAAGGAAAATTTTTTTTTGAAAAACTTATAAAACTTTAAAAAAATTTAAAAAAAACCTTAAAACTTAAAATTTGAAAAAAAACTATAAAACAAAAAAAAAATACAAAAAACTAAAAACCCAAAAAAATGAAAAAAAAAACTTAACAAAAAATATTTTTATTTTCATTATTTTTTTTGAAAAACAAAAAAAACTATAAAACAAACAAAACTAAAAAAATTCGAAAAAATGAAAAACTTAACGAAACAAAAAAAAATAAATAGAAAACATATATTTTCATTATTTTTATGAAAAAAAACTTAAAACTAAAAAACCTACCTAAAAATTCAACTAAAAAAATAAAAAAATCTACTTAAAAACACTAAAACAAAAAAATATAATAATTTGATATTAACAAATGTATATATGTTTTATTTAACTTCTTTTATTTTAATTTGTTTTATTTCGTTTCATTTTGCTTCGGCACGCTTCCATTATTGTGCGCGCTAGGGGATCACATTTTTATCCCGTAGTGGTCGCTAAGGCCTTAGCTACCTTCGAGTCACCCACGCACTTGACCCCTACCGCCCGCACACTTTAGGCTGAGTTAATTTTATTTTTTTGTTTTTTTTCTGTTATCGTTTTTCTTCTTCTTCTAACAATAAATGCAGGGTTTCGACCCGGGCCTCCCCGTACTCATCTTCAGGGAAGCTTCTACCCTCTCTTTTTATTTTTGTTTTTTATAAATCTTTTAATTTGTATATTATCTGTTCCGCATACTTAGATTGCAACATTGGGGACAATGTTGAGTTTAAGTATGGGGGTGTTTTTCCTATTCTGCATTTTTTTTATTTTTCCATACTCATCAAAAATACAAAAAAATTACAAAAATTTTTTTTGTTTATGTTAAAAACTCGCATTTTGCCTTTCCGCGGCGTTCGACTCATCGAACCAACCAGCTCAATAAGAGTCTGTTCGCGGGCCGCCTTCGAGTATTTTTTTTACTTTGTATATTATTTATATATAAAAAAATTATTTCTCTTTCCCCCTATCTTCTTTGTAAATAACATTTCTTTCTATCCTCTTTCTTGTAAATAACTTATCTACAAAAACTAAAAAATCAAAAAATTTTGAAAATCCAAAAACCCTAAAAAGATAAAAATCTAAAAATCCTAAAAAGATAACAATTAAAACACAAAAAATGATAAAATCCCTAAAAAATCAAAAAAAAATGTTTTGTTAATTATGTAACAAAATAAATCAAATATGCCATTATCTTAAACCTTTTGCTTTCCAAAAATCTTGTTTCGAGTTCATTTATAAGCGAATTCTTTTAATTCTTTGCTTACTATTCGTTTATTAATTAAAATTTGATAGATTTAAGTGTCTGGGGTTAAGTTTTAAAGAATTTTTTATGTCTTATCCTTATGATAGGGAACTTGTTTTTCACCACCACTTCTAATCTTTATAAATAGAAGCTCGTTTTTTTATGTTAGAAAATAACATCCATGGATTTCAATTATTTCTATTTCATGCTTTTAGAAACTTCGGAACGTTCTTTTTAAAAAGGTTGCTCTCAAAACTTTTTTTTTATTAAAATCTAGTTTTCTTTTTGAAAAAAAATAAACCCACTTCCATTTTTTTCATGTCTTACTTGACATGTTTACCCCTATTTCACCCCTTAAAAGATCTTATGTCAATGGGAATAAGATTTCATTCCGCAAACATAGGCACCCAATATTTAAAAAGATTATATGTTATGGTGTAAGAGGATAAAATTCATTACTCCTACACATATACATTGGGTTATTTATTATTTATGAAGAAAGAAAAAAATTATTATGTGTTAGGAAAATAAGATTTCATTTTCCTAACTATCCGAAAAGAAAAAAATTGGTGGTTCGAGAAAAAAATTACCTCACCTCAATATTCAAGCCTTCTTAATAAACCACCAAACCACTTATCTCATTTCAATGATTCTAAACTTAATTTAAAATTTTTTGAGAGCATAATTTTTAAATTGAATTATTTCCTTTAACTTCTTTTAAGCTAAGGTTTTTGAAAGTCCACCTAGTGTCAACTATCTTCACCTATGGGGGGGGGGGGGATAGGTGACGTGCAGCGTTTTTGTGGAATTTAAGATTGTACCTGCACAATAAAAATAAACAGCACAGCACACAGAATACACAAACTATTTATAGTGGTTCCCCGATTTGGGTACATCCACTTTCCCCCTTCGACCTATCTCACAACAAGGGACGACTCGGTCTCTTCACCAACAGGATTGAAATCCAATCCTTGCACTATCGGAAGGAACCCTTCCACACGTAGGAGTCAACACTCCCACAAACCGGGTTGCACCCAACCCTTACAACTAAGAACCACCGTTCCTTTACAACAAAAATAAAATAGAATGTACAGATGATACAAACTACGTTTGGAGACAAAGGTGTCCCTCTTTGTTGACGACGTGTTCTTGAAGTCCACAAAGAGTCCACAACCCTAGATCTCTCTAGGAGAGAATCTCCCCGGAACCGGCGGCGGCAAGATGGGCGGCGGCTAGTTTCACGGGATCGGCGGCAACAATGATGTGCGGTGGCTGTTCTTTGGAGATCCAAACTTCGTAGCGAAGCTAGCTAGGTCTACCAACGGTCACACTAGGATCAATCGTCTCGATCAATTCGGATGGGGAAGATTTTCCCGATCAACAAATCAAGAGACAGGAGATCTCCGGTTAGACACGTGAGACGCTGAGCTTAGCTAGGCTTCTGTCGCAGGACGATCTGGGCGAAACCACGATCAACCGGCGAACAACTTGGCGCGAGCGGCGGCGGCGGCGGAGCGGAAACGACGATCTAGGTCACATCGTGGCTCGCGTATTTCTTTTCTTCTTCGCTCCGTCTACTGTTCAAAAATACGTGTGTATTTATACACAAGTATACACCTAAGTGACCGTTGTGGGTCCCACCTGAAGGAAACCCTAGTTCCGGTTCAACATATTCCCAGCGGCAGAATCCGGTCCAGCAGCTTCCAGAGAAATTGCTAAGTCAAAATCGGCGAGAATCGAAGGTGATTCTCGACGAATCGGCGAGAATCAGTTAGTGATTCTCGACGATTCGTCGAGAATCACTAGTGATTCTCGCCGAATCACTTGTTGATTCTCAACGAATATTACTTGGCCATGATCTGCTCGACGATGGGTTCGGCGAGAATCACTAGTGATTCTCGCCGAATCTTACTTGGCACCGTTTTGAGGTAGCCGGATAGAGTCGGCGAGAATCACTAGTGATTCTCGACGATTCGGCGAGAATCACTAGTGATTCTCGCCGAATCGGCGAGAATCACTTGGTGATTCTCGTTGAATTATACTTAGACGAATTTTCGTCTTTCCACCCAAGAGCTGCTCCTTGACCCATCCTTGCTTCTTGTCTGCTCTTGCATAAACACGGCCCTGTACTTGAAGTAAGTGCACTCCAATAGAGAGAGTACACGTAGGCCAACACACTGATCTGCTCAACGAGGGATTACGTCGTGCAGACCCATGTATATTGACCTACTGCACCCTGACATTGGTGGGCACTTAGCGTGGAATAACTGCAAGCACAACTTAAGAGGTTTCATCAAATACATTGTGAATTCATCTTAGCTTAACAGGTGGCTTCCTCAAATCCAGGTAATTGTGGATACAATACCCAACAATCTCCCGCTATTTGACGAAGCCAAAATCCTACTAGCTAAGATGAATAACACCAACCAGATAATATAAACAGTATTCAGAATTTAAATATGCAGCACAAGAGAATATAGACAAACAGATCAAGACTTGAGTCATTCAAAAATTCAAATACATATATATATATATATATATACATAATCTCAAGATTGTTCATATACTAACAGTAAACGTTAATTGTTCGTAAGAGAGAATGACAGACTACAAATTTTTGACTATTTTTCTTCGGCTAAGTCATCCTTGAGTTTTTGAGCCAAATACTTCTTTCTTTGCCTCTCCACATACTCTTTGGGCTTCGGATAATATCTGGGAGGAGGAGCTTTATCTGTCGCAGTGTTGTTCCTGAAGAAGATGTTACGTTTGGCTTCATAGGTCTTGTGCATCTCCCACTCATACTGGCTGTATACATTGTTTCGATTGATTTCCCCTTTGTCCTGTAGCCAGAATATGTCCAATATGATACTCTTGGATACTGGACTCCACTTTTCATTTCTTACTTCCTCCTCATTCAGTCTGATTCTCTTTTCAGCTTGTGTTTCCTTTGATGTCCCTTCTTGAGACTTTCTCTTGTCCCTCGCTTTTGCTAGGGCCTCTTGGTCAAACATGGCCATACATTTTGCTTTAGAAATAGCCCTAGCATCAGCTTCACTTACAGGAGCTTCTTCAGCATTGTCTCCCTCATCAGCCGCAGTATACATTTCAGGAGCATGAATACCTGCAGGATTTTCAGGCAAAGCGACGCCTAACGCTTGTTGGAGCATCCACCAACAACTGTCATAGACATATTTGTTTGACTGCTCAAAGTTTTTGATCATGACTTCCCGAAGCTCAGCCATCTTAGCTATATATGCCTTCTCCCCCTTTTTAGCTTCGACTGCGATGGAGTTTGCATAGGAATGCAGGGACTCATCAATGTGCTTAGTAGTCTTGGAGAATTCAGTGATCAAGGCTTGTTGATTGGTGTTGAGAGTTACCATATAGCCATCAAACTTTTGAATGTTATTTGCTATAACATGAGCATTCTGATTTACTACAGCAAGAGTATCAGTGTTCTTTTTCAATCCGGCCATGAGAAGAGTGACAGCTTGGCCGGCCGCTGAATACTTATCTTCAAATTTCTTTTCCATCATGTCAAGTTTATGATTGATCTCCACCATGTTCTTGAGCATGAGATTTTCAGATTTCTTAATTCTTTTCAGCATTTTATTTTGAGCTTTATCAAAAGAGGCTTTAAGCTCATTCACTATGCCCTGAATGACATTCACGGTATGAGTGGCTAGATTATCTCGTAGTGGAGGATCCGGAGGCACTTCTTGGCCTTGCACTTCATCAGATGCACCTGTAGAGCTGGAAAGGAGCACATCCTCTAAGGGTGGAATACTGGCAGCATCTGTAGATTTCTCGGACTACACCTCCACTCGTGCACCAATGTTCTCAGGAATGATTTCAGGTGCGTGCTTGTCAGATGGAGGTTCAATGAGATCCTGAGTCTCCAATAATTCTTATCCCTCATTACCGTCTTCCTCTCCTTCATCATCCATGAGATCATCTTCATGAACATCCTCTTCCAACTCTTCGTCAGCTGTCTCCTCTACCGCACCTCCGGCTCCTAGATTGTTCAGGTTGAGGACCTCCTCATTCTCCGGCACAGCTTCACTGTCTTCTTGTATATCTGCCACAGCATCTCTGGCCATTTGGGAGATGTCAGATACGATATGAACATGAGTGGGTAGAGGCTCCCCCTCAATTCCTGCAGTCAAAGCATCAGGAATTTCACTGGGGATTACTGCTGGAGATACGTCCTGTTGTTCTTCCACGACAGCCTGCCCAATTCGCCTCTCCCATCTGTCAAAAACACTTGAGTCCATTTTCTTCAAGTAGTGTAGAGGAACACCTTTACTCATGTCATACTTGTCTCCATTCAGCTGATTGAGATACAGACTTATGATTCGGCCAAAGCTCGGAGATCTCTGGGTGTCCTTTATCTTCTCAAACAGCAAAGCCCCCCAGTTGAACCTTTTTCGGCAGACAATTGCCACCAGGATCTTGAACATGTCTGCAGAGATATGGTCATGAGAGCCTGGCTTGCAGATGAGTACTTTTCCGATTATGTCTTACAGAAGCTTCCCTTCTTCATTCATATCCTTGCGCTTTATCGACCGAGTTCCTCGTGGGAGACCACCGAATAACAGAGTCCTGGTTTTATCTTCTTCCTCAAGATATTCCTCGTGCTCCGAGCTAGAGAGCTGCAGGAAGCGGGTCAGCTTGTTGGCAGACATCTTGATCTTTGCCCCAGCCACCTTGCTCTTGATAAGAGAGTCTTCATTTCGGAGTCTGGCGGTAGCAAAGAACTCCAGCACCTCTTTGTCCAAGATTTTACACGGGTGCTCCAGTGCGAATGAAATCCCAGCCTCTTCCAGCATGAGAATGATGTTTCTAAATTCGTCAGAGGCATGAGAGAACCCTGTGCGAACCAGCTCGCATCCAGTGACTAGCCCAGCGGTTGTCCTTGGAGCCATTGCACACCTAGGGAGGGAATCCCTACTCTACGCTTAATTAACAGTCAAAAGGGAAGCGACACTAGTGATAACGTCCAAGCACGGGTGAGGGAGAGGTTACCTAAAAGCGTAGACGGGAGTTAGTTGGTTGAAGATAATGGACACCCGCAGAGAATTTCCTGGAAGGAAGAATCGAAACCGGGAGAGATCATCGGTGAGCTTCCTGCGGGATGTCGACGGATGCCTTCACGATTCGGCGAGATACCTTCGGGAAGACCTTCGGTGGAATCTTGTGGGAATCGCGTGGGATGTCTACAGAAAGGGAAGAGTCGGCGAGTTCCCCTGCGGAGAGAGAGTCGATTCGGCGAGCTTCCCTTGCGGCGAGTTTCCCCTGCGGAGAGAGTCGGTGAGTTTTCCTGCGGAGAGCGTCCTTCGGCGGGATTCCTATGGAATATGAAGAGTCGGTGGGAATAAGAGGGATCGACGGGTAAGGGAGATTTTAACCATCTACGCTAATTTAAACATATAAGTTAATTTAAACATCTTCTAAATATGTAAAAACTTCGTAAGGCCAATCTACGCTAGTTTTCTAATTTAAGCCTGTAGAAGTTAGATCTCGAGTCTACCAGGAGAATTTCCGATAAGTCTTCATTATTGTATCTATGGTTTATGTTTACCATGTTAACATATCCTTAGATGTACACACATAAAAGTGTAAGTATAGGTATAGATATATATATACATATATGTATGTAAATGTGGATATAATATGACTCAAGTCCTGGAACTGATCAAAAGTACCTGGGATTATGAGAGTTATCATTTATTCCCTCAGGTAAAACATATTAGGAGCTCAATGTGAGTATGCCCATATAGATATCACATCTGTTATTTCAGACGCTTATTCCAATTTAGTCTTGAGCCATCAACTGTCTAGTTCCCATCATATTTACGGGAACCTAGACCACCCTGCAAGAAAGAATTACTTTACCTTAGGAACCCAAATCATATTGGGTCCTAGGTTCCGGTTAGAATAAGCACTCGACTGCCTTCCTTCAGAAAACCTGTCAGAAAGACTACCTCTGCCCCGAAAATGTGGATAGGCCCTTGCCCTTGACACAGAGGGGTTGTGCCAACAGTCTATGGCAAAGTGTCCCACTTTGCCACAGCACCAACACGGGTGAATGTTGTATCGCCGTTTCTGACCTGATCTAGTGACAGAGGTAGTCACAGTCCTAGGTCTAAACGGGATAGGGCATGATCTCCTCACAAAATTTCCTCTTCCACCGTGACACGTGGAAGGGTGGCAGGAATGCATGTTGCGAGCGTCATGAGGCCGGGGAGGTGGTGCCTTCCTTTCAGGCATCCCCCTTCCTGAGGCCCCATGAAAACTTACACATGACTTCTGACCTCCCTGTCCTGTGTCCTCGGGTGGTGAGAAGTGTTCTGTGAGCTGGTACATGCAGATTCACACCGAGTTGAGGCAGTGGCAGTGAATACATAGTGCTCAGAATGAGCCTTAGGTATTCTCTCATGAGTGGCCACGACGGCCCTTGCACTACGGGTGTCTCCACATGGGGACAGATCACCCTTGCAGTGACCACGACTATTCCTGTGGTCATACCTGAAGGCATGATGAGTAGCCTTCCTGCTTGGAGTGGGGGGTCGGAATACCGTTTCCCCATTTCTCCACGAATTGATAATCCGGGAGATCCACCCATTTTCTTGCTTTCTCTTTATAGCATCAACCTTGGAAAAGTTTGATACTATTCTTTTCTCATTCTCTAGACTACTCTCTAGAGCTGAGATTTTTGAGTCCTTGACCTTGTTGGATGCCAATTGGAGAACCAACAAGATCTTCAGTCGAGCAATCTCTTGAGCTTGCTCCTCAGCAAGTAGGTTGCTTGTCTGAAGGGCTCTCTTCAAAGAATCAGAATTTTCTGAAGGAAAGCAGTTCCTGTCTTCAGAAACTTCAAGAGAGACGGGGCAGGATGAAGAAGTTACCTGCTCTTCAGTGTTATTGTCATTAGAGCCATTGACTGTTATGTCATCCTCATCAGAGCTGCTTTCCTCACTGGCCTCTTCAGTCTCTGACACAGACACTGGAGCTCTGATGCTGTCCGATAGATCCTTGCCTTCATCTTCAGAGGCGAGGACCCCCACATAGGCTTCATCCTCTGATTGATAGCAGATTCCAGCCTTCTCTAACCCCCCCATCAGCTCTGAGATCATCACCCACATAGATTTAGCTGACCCACATTTTTCCAATCTAGAGAGAGAAGCCCCAGACCAGATATCCATCATAATTTGACGAATCCTCTTGTCCAAATTAAATAATGAAAGTTCCGTCTCCGACATCTCAGCAATGCACTTGAGCACTTGAAATCCAGAGTCGGAGGTCTTCATAGGAACAAAAGGACCCTCTTCCAGGATGAAAGATGCTCGAGGATCGATAGCATCCAAGTGATACGACACTCTCATCCTCCAGACGGGATAAAACTCCTTTGTGCATGTGGGGAGTCTTAGTGGCGATATCTCATGATCCAGCTCCATGCTTCTGACACTGGTGGTAGGATTCTACTCAAGGTGTAAACCTTTGATGAGCAACCTCCCTCTGATACCACTTGAAAGTCCACCTAGTGTCAACTATCTTCACCTATGGGGGGGGGGGGATAGGTGACGTGCAGCATTTTTGCGGAATTTAAGATTGTACCTGCACAATAAAAATAAACAGCACAACACACAGAATACACAAGCTATTTATAGTGGTTCCCCGATTTGGGTACATCCACTTTCCCCCTTCGACCTATCTCCCAACAAGGGACAACTCGGTCTCTTCACCAACAGGATTGAAATCCAAACCTTGCACTATCGGAAGGAACCCTTCCACACGTAGGAGTCAACACTCCCACAAACCTGGTTGCACCCAACCCTTACAACTAGGAACCACCGTTCCTTTACAACAAAAATAAAATAGAATGTACAGAAGATACAAACTACGTTTGGAGACAAAGGTGTCCCTCTTTGTTGACGACGTGTTCTTGAAGTCCACAAAGAGTCCACAACCCTAGATCTCTCTTGGAGAGAATCTCCCCGGAACCGGCAGCGGCAAGATGGGCGGCGGATAGGTTCACGGGATTGGTGGCAACAACGATGTGCGGCGGCTGTTCTTTGGAGATCCAAACTTCGTAGCGAAGCTAGCTAGGTCTACCAACGGTCACACTAGTATCAATCGTCTCGATCAATTCGGATGGGGAAGATTTTCCCGATCAACAAATCAAGAGACAAGAGATCTCCGGTTAGACACGTGAGACGCTGAGCTTAGCTAGGCTTCTGTCGCAGGAGGATCTGGCCGAAACCACGATCAACCGGCGAACAACTTGCCGCGAGCGGCGGCGGCGGCGGAGCGGAAACGGCGATCTAGGTCACGTCGCGGCTCGCGTATTTCTTTTCTTCTTCGCTCCATCTACTGTTCAAAAATACGCGTGTATTTATACAGAAGTATACACCTAAGTGACCGTTGTGGGTCCCACCTGAAGGAAACCCTAGTTCCGGTTCAACAAAGTCCCAGCTCCAGAATCCGGTCCAGCAGCTTTCAGAGAAATTGCTAAGTCAAAATCGGCGAGAATCGAAGGTGATTCTCGACGAATCGGCGAGAATCAGTAAGTGATTCTCGACGATTCGTCGAGAATCACTAGTGATTCTCGCCGAATCACTTGTTGATTCTCAACGAATATTACTTGGCCATGATCTGCTCGACGATGGGTTCGGCGAGAATCACTAGTGATTCTCGCCGAATCTTACTTGGCACCGTTTTGAGGTAGCCGGATAGTGTCGGCGAGAATCACTAATGATTCTCGACGATTCGGCGAGAATCACTAGTGATTCTCGCCGAATCGGCGAGAATCACTTGGTGATTCTCGTCGAATTATACTTAGATGAATTTTCGCATTTCCACCCAAGAGCTGCTCCTTGACCCATCCTTGCTCCTTGTCTGCTCTTGCATAAACACGACCCTGTACTTGAAGTAAGTGCACTCCAATAGAGAGAGTACACGTAGGCCAACACACTAATCTTCTCAACGAGGGATTACGTCGTGCAGACCCGTGTATATTGACCTACTGCACCCTGACATTGGTGTGCACTTAGCATGGAATAACTGCAAGCACAACTTAAGATGTTTCATGAAATACATAGTGAATTCATCTTAGCTTGACAGGTGGCTTCCTCAAATCCACGTAATTGTGGATACAATACCCAACAGTTTTTTATATAAATCCAATCCATCTTTGTTAAACTAACAAAAATAAATTTTTGCTTTCTATTTTATTTTATCTAGAAGTCTTTTTGAAACTCTTCCTCTATTCATAACATGTTCAGAATTTATGATTTAATTCTTAGACCCCGGATATTTATTTTGATCTTACTTTTAATTAATTCAAGCGGTAGCTAAACTTAGGATTTCTTTTATTCCTTGTAAGTTCGTCTCCAACTTTTGCTCTGGAATAGCAAAAGCTTAAGTATGGGGGTATTTGAGGAATTGTAAATATACCTATTTTTCTATACATTAATTTAGTTGTTTTCATTTATTTTTGTCATTTTTACTTATTTTTATTCAATAAAATGCTCCTATTTTTGTAAATATTATACTAACTTGTTTAATTTTTTTTTCATAAAAAAATCAAAATCTGCATAAAAATGCCATGTCACGCCCGTGACAAATTGGTCACGCCCGTGACCAGGGTGTGACAGCTCAAAATCCCGTCAATCAGCAAATTTTGAAGAGAAAAGCTTGACACGCCCGGCGACATGCCCGTGTCACCCGACACGGGGCGTGACCCAAGCCCGTGTCCACCCGCTCGACGTTTGTAGCTCGACGATCGTTGACCTCCTCGACATGCCTATAGTCATGCCCGTGACCGAGGGCGTGACACCTCTTCCCGCTCGACGATTTTCAACTCGACATTTTCCGCTCGACGTTTGTCGAGTGTCGACACCAACCGACACGCCCAGAGTCACGCCCGTGACCTGGGGCGTGACTTCTCCACCTGGCTGACAAGACCCGCGGGACGACTTTCGCCGCAGCCCGCGCCATGATCCACCTTCTTGACACGCCCAGTGTCACGCCCGTGACCTGGGGCGTGACCACTGCGTGGCCGACACGTGTCCAGCCCGAAGTCAAATTTCCCGTCAAATCGTCGGCCGCCTTTGCAAATAGTACCGACACGCCCCTGACACGCCCGTGTCAGAGGGCGTGTACTTGTAAAATTTCTATCTATAAATTCAGAGCTTCTTCTTGAGTTCTTGTTCCCCTTTTGGATCCATTTTGCTTAGGAGTTATGCTATTTAGATGATTCCAAGGGTTATGTAAGGGATTTTCTCCCCCTCTCCTTAGTTTTTATTTTTATGTAACCTACTTTTTTAGTTAATAAAATGTGTTGTTTTCTCACTTTATATGGTTTTGGATTTCATCTAAACACTTCTCTTATGCAATCTTATTTCATTTTGTTCTAACTTCTTTTTCATTCTTTTGAAATGGGTGTGTGTGTGTATGAGTATAGTTCTTTACTTTTGTGTTTTCATTATTTTGTTTACTTAGCTTAGTTTAGTGTTAGGAGTTTTCTGCACTTTCATATCCATCCTTATAAAACTATAAAAATGGTTATAAAAATGTTTTTTGATCTTTCTTACTTAGCCTTTTTGTTATTTTTGTAAAACTTTTCGTGCTTTTTACTTTTCTTCCACTTTTTAGGCATTTTTATAGCATTATAAGAATGGATAAGTCGTTATTTTGCTTTTTTGAACACTTGCATTTTCAATTTTATTGTCAAAACGTTTTGCTCTTTTAATTTTTTCATTCTCTTTTTATGCATTTCTACCGCATTATAGCGGTAGAAATGTATTCGTTTTAATTTTTAGAGCATTTTCATTTTGCGTTTATTTGCAAAAACTTTTGCTCCGTTTATTTTTATTTTCACTTTTTATGCATTTCTACCGTATTCTAGCGGTAGAAATGAAGTTGTTTTAATTTTTCGGTAACTTAGTTTTTTGCAATTTTTTATGTATGCGCATTTATTTCCGCCTACTCGTTAAGAGTTAAATGACGCTTGCTTATTTTACTTTCTGTAGAGTGCGTGAGTTTGTAATTTTCTTTATTTCCGCCTACTCATTCGAGTTAATTGGCAGGTCTTAATTTTCCCTACTCATTTGTGTAGGATTTGAGTGTGTGTGTTTTCATTTATGTCGAGAGATTGCGTGTGTGTGTTTTACTTTATGTCGAGTGTGTGCGTGTGTTGCATTTATTTAGTCCTACTCGATTGAGTAGGACACGCTTTCTTTCTCCCACCCACGCGCTTGCGCCGGGACTCGCAATTTACAGCTTTCTTCAGTACTACTCATTTGAGTAGGACTTGCAATTTTCTGCTTTCCTTTACCGCTTTCCTTACAGCTTTATTTTACTGCTTTTCATTTCCTACTTTCTTTATCGTTTTCTTTATTGCTTTCCTCGCAAGCCGTCCCCATTCCGATGAGTGGCTAACCGTTCTTAGCCCTCGGTATCGAAGAGCATTGGGACAGATAAAATAGCTTAAAATAATTAAAGGTCTAATTTTTCTAATTAATTAAAATACATAAGGTTTTCCCGGGGTTAACGACGCGTAGGACCACATATCGATGTGTGGGACCTATTTCCGTTTTCCATACGATCGCCGAGAGGCCGTGCGTATGGACAGATCACCCCTTGGCAAAGAGAGTTCCGCACTAACCCTCGAGAGAGGAGGCGCGCCAACTCTACCGAATTGGGTTCCCCACCCAATAGCGGGGTTCTTAGCGTAATGCGGGCGTTAAGAGGAATCCTTCGTCGGACTAACGTTCGGTCGAATAGTCTTAGCATTCAGGTGAGCGATAGTCCTAGAGATAGGTGAGCTCATTTTAGTGGAACCTCCACGGCCAAGTCTCCGCCTTAATTAATTAGAAATTTAGGAGCTCTTTTTATTAAAAGTCTATTTTAGTTCAATTGTTTTTTCGGTGCCATCGAGCTAAGCTCTTCATCGGCTCCACCTTCAAGCTTTCTTTTTATGCTTTCTTTTTCTGTTTTTTTAATGTCATTTTTATTATATATAAAATATAACCCGGCAAGTTAATTATCGGTAAAATAATAGTCCTCTCCAGGGAAGGGTAGAAATAATCGAACCGACCCCGAGAACAATACGACCTCGATATTCCACCAGGAATATCCTGTACTACTCATGATAGGTGCACTTGCCTCCTTTCATTAAAACTCGATCTAACCCGTTTTATATCCAAATAAATAAATACGCGCGCCCCGTTTTCTAAATAAAAAACCACTTCCGCTTTACTTAAATAAAACCGCCGGGACGCCGCGTGATCGTAATAATTTTTGGAGTTTTTAACCCATCAGTCACTTCTGATTTTGACGACAATATTGTTAAGTTCATTCTGAATTTTCCTAACAAATGTCTCGAAGCCATCAGGTGTTTCAGATTTCTTCCGTAGAAAGAACACCTAGGCAAATCTGGAAAAATCATCAAAAACCACAATGATGTAGACTCTCCTACCTAGACTATGAACTTGCATAGGACCAAAAAGATCCATATGCCAAAGTTATAGACACCTCACTGAGTCTTTGGTATTAAGGCTCTGAAAGGAGGTCCTGGTTTGCTTGCCACTTTGGCATGCTGAGCAGATACCCTCCTTGATGCACTTCACCTTAGGACCATTTCTCACTAACTCTTCACTAAAGAGTTTGCCTATGGTCTTGTAATTCAGATGAGCTAGCCTCTTGTGTCATTGGACACAATATGAAGTTTTATCATCTACAATTTGGCATATAGGAGAATCCTTACTGAAAGAATTGGTTTCAAGATAACCTAAACACCTAGAGGGTGGGGGGTGAATAGGTACAATTCCTTTTTACACTAAGGCAGAATAAAAATTCAGTTAATCACATAGAATCAAACAGATCTACTGGTACCATATCACAGAAATCACACAATCACACACAATCACAGATGGCACACAGTTTTATAGTGGTTCCCCAAATGATGGCTACATCCACTTTCCCCCTTCGCCTATCTAGTAGTATGCTAGATTCAGCCTAACTCCTTCCTTCCTTCTCAGATTCACAGATCTTACAGCTCAGAACCCAAACAAGGCTCCTACAACTCAGAGTGAGTCCCCACTCCTACAGCTCAGGCAATCTGCCCTACCTCAGCCTTCAACAAGGCCTATAACTCAGAGATGAAAATCTCCTATAACTCAGGCTCTCAGCCCTACCTCAGCCTTCAACAAGGCCTACCACTCAGAGACCTTAATCTCCTACAACTCAGCCTTTATAAATCAGGCTTACAACTCAGATCTTAAAAAGATCTGACTGAAAATAGATGTAAATTTGTAATTTACCACCACCCTGGTTGATAGAGAAAGGATGAAAGGTTTCTTGATCAGTTCTTGAAAGAATCTGATGTTAGAGATCAACCTTTCTTAGCTTTCTTCAATGCTTCTTGAATCTGAACACAGTAGGGTTGATCTCCATTGAAGTTGATCTTCAATCAGCTTCTTTCTTGAAACTCAGAAATCAATCTGAATTCTTCTTGGCAGACTGGTTCAGAATCTACACTTAAGAGACTTGTTGATGTAAGTCCCTTTCTTCACTTGAATAGATGGAGCTCTCTTTCTCTCTCCAAATTATTCTGAAGATTCTTCTGAAATTCATCTTTGAATTCTCTTGACAAACTCTGAGTAGATCACCACTTGCGAATGTCTTCTTAGATCTTCTGTTGAAAATCTTCTTCTGTTTTTTGTGTTCACTTTTTTTATCTCATGTTCTTATCTTCTGTTGATAGAGAATGTCTTTATATAGACTTCCTCCATGGTAACCGGCTGATCCGGTTTCTAACGAACTTCTGATAGCTCTGACAGCTTCAGTAGACCTATTGGTAACGACAGATGTCAAGTCTTCAGTCACTTCTTGAAACTCTGTCTCTGTCAGCAAAGTGTCGAGTCTGAACTTCATCATGTGTCGACACAAGTAGACTAAGTGTCGACACAAGCCTTAGTGGTTTCGACATAGCTCCCTTGGTGTTGACACTGCTTCTCGACACAGCTTCTATAGAATATTTCGACACTGGTTCTGTGTGTCGACACAGTCACTTCTTATCTTCACAAAAATCAACTTTGTTGAAACTCTGCTATGTGTCGACAGAAGTCCTGTGTGTCGACACAGTTAATGTCGACAAAGTATTCTGTGTGTCAACACTACCTCTGCGTGTCGACGCAGTTGATGTCGACTAAGCTTTTCTGTGTGTCGACAATGCCTCTGTGTGTCGACACAGTTTCTTCTAGTGTCGACACAGCCTTTCCAAGTGTCGACACAATTGACTCCAGGTGTCGACACAGCTTTTCTCCAGTGTCGACACAAGCCTTCATAAGTGTCGACACAGCTTCTTCTGCTGTCGACTCATGGACTTAGAAACTTTTCTTGCATTCCTGCGTTTTCTTAACCTACACATATAAACTCAAAACAACATCAAATACACCTTGATGCATATCATTGAGTAAGGTTAGGCTTCTTCAAATCTGGTACACATTTTCCAATATACCCAACAATCTCCCCCTATTTGGAGAAGTCATAACCCTTAGTCAATGATATACACCATTCATAATAAACACACATTATGATGTATATAAACATTATATGACAGGGTAGCATATAAACAAAACATGTATAAAATGTCATTACAGAATAATGATGCAAACATAATGAGCATTAATCATTGTTTTATTTAAACTTTCAAAAGTTTCTTAACAATAGTTTACATAGATTTTTAAAACTAAAGATTACAATGTTGTAAAAACTAGTTGATCTATTCTAAGGCTGATCAGACTCCTTGATGACTATGCCTTTTCCTGATTTGATCTGAGCCTACACAGTAGGTTCAGCATCATCAACAGGTTTCTTCCCTTTCAGATCTTTCTGCTTCTGTTCTTCATCCTTTATCCTTTGCCTTTCAAAATAGTGAAAAGGCTTTGGGAAGTACTTGCTAGGCTCCTGAGCATTAGGAGGTAGCTTCCCAGCTTTTGCCTTTTTTCTATATTGTAGAATGGCTTCGTGCCTAGCTTCATACTTGTTCCATTCTTGCTTAGTTTTCCATTTACCCCTGTCATGGGTCTTGTACTTCACAGCTTTCCAGGCAGTAAAGATAATATTCCTGGAAGTTGGGCTCCATTGCTCAAAATCAGGCTTCAACTCAGCCTGTTCTCTGAACCTTTTCTTAGACAATAGAGCTTCCTTAGCAGCCTCTGACATTTCCACTTTCTCAATAATAATATTGTCAACCTCCTGTGGAGAACTGTATATTGAGTGTACTGCTTGCTGAATCATTTCAAAATCTGCTGGAGGGTAAATGACCTGAGCAACTCTAGGTTGATCACCTTCAAAATTAGCAGGTTACACACTTAACTCAGCTACATTATCATCATCACATAGGGGTGGATATCCAAGGGTGACTCGGATGCTATTAGATATCCATTTAGCATGATCTGAGACTGCTTTGACTAACACACTCTACCGCTTTATGACTTCTCTTTCAATATGATCCCTGAGATCATTCTTTTGGAATCTGATTTGAGTGTCCAGATAATTGACACCATCTTTATAAAATGACTTTAGTTTCAGTAGCTGATCAGAAATGATCTTTTGAGAATTCTTAATAGCTGTTTGTACAACAGCTATTTCTTCCTGTAATTGTTTATCAAAGGCTGACTTCTCTTTAGCTTGATCCTCAGTTAATGCAGTGGCATTTTTCTGTATCTCAGCAATAATCTCATGATGGGATTCAGTGAGATTATCATTCATCCTGATTTGATTTTCCAGGACATATCCTTGCTTAACAAAAATATCATCAACTTTAGTCTTTACCTCTTGTTGTTGCTTTGCAAGATAGACTACAGCATTGCCACCTTTGTGGAAGCAATCTATCATTTCCTTCTTGTTCTGATTTACTTCAAATTTTATGGATTTAATATCTTGAGATAATGATAACTGCAATTCATTATGTCTCTCATCCATATACTTTTCCATGGCAATTCTTTGTTCATGTAATTTCACTTGCAAAGATACCAGTCAGGTACTATAATCTTGTGCATGAATTGGTTGTGGAGCAGTTTGCAATGCCCTTTTATAGCTTTGGCTTCTTCTTTTGAAAACTATCAGCTTTCTCTTCTTTGCTAGAGTTTCTGCTTCATCTTCAGAAGCTGAGGTACTTGTTATATCAACTCTTTCCTTAGTACTAGGAGGCAGATCCTTTTCAGTCCTGATTTGCTCCCCCTTAATTCCAGCTAACTCCCCCTCAATTCCAGCTTGCTCCCCCTCAGTCCTTGCTTGCTCTATATCAGGGAACAACTCTTCAAGAGTAAATTCCTATTGAGGTTGGACTGGAGACACTACTATCTCTGGAGCATCAGCAGCTACAGATGTATCCTCCATGATAACATCCTGTGCTTGAATATTGAGTTGAGGTGTCTGGTCAACATTAGTTAATGACAAAGTTAGTACTTCATTCTCAGTATGGAAAGTTGGTTGAGTAATTTCTTGAATTACCTCAAAAATTGTTTGTGTAGCCATTTCACTTTCCAAGTGTGTTGTCTCTTCCTCCAAATGAGGCTCCCCCTGCACCTGAGCACCATCTGTAATGTCTTATGCAGGAGATTTTTCAGAATTCTCTAGCCTATCTTCATCAGGCATGTCCTTTGTTAGGACTCTATCCCATCTAGAGATTATCCTTATATCCATTCTTCTCATGTGGTTGATTTTAGAACCAGTAGTATGTTCTATTACTTCTAGAATTATTCCAGCCAAGTATAGACTCATGATTCTTCCCAGATTTGGCTTCTTGATGCCTTCCTTAATCTTTTCAAAGATTACTGCAGCCCAATCTGTGTTCATTCTGAAGATAATCTTGGTCATCAGGCTGAACATATAGGCTGAAACCCTATCATGTCCCCCTGGATTGTAGAGAATGACCTTTCCAACCACTTCAAAAAGGAATTTTCCTTGCAGATTCATCCCTTTCCTGTTCACTGCAGATCCAATCTTCATGGTGGGATCCAATCCACACCACTGAAGTGCTTCCTTAGTCTTGAATGAGGGCACTTCTGCTTCTTCGTGAGTTCTTGAGAGTTGAAGAGTTTTCCTCAAGCTCTTCAAGGTTAGTTGAACTCTAGTTCCCTGAACAGTAGATTTGATCTTAAGTCCAGTTGAATCTAAAGTAGCTGCGCCATAGAATTCCAATATTTCTTTCTTCCATATCTTTGTAGGTTCGGATACCAGAAATTCCAAACCATTCTCAGTAATTAGGGTAATTACTGATTTAATCTCGGGTTCCGTATTATCAAAAGCGTTGCGAACCAGCTCATAACCTTCGTTGACATTATCTTCAAGCTTTGACGCTATTAGAGTTGAGAGAAATCTTGGATTGAGAAGAGAGAATTGGTCGACACAACTTTTTGTTCTCGAAAATATGGAGAGTGTGTCGATAGAGTATGTTGTTGACCTATTTATACCCTCTAAATAGTGAAGGTCAAAAGGCACGTCAAAATTCTCTTAATGTGTCGACACAGTTGAAATGTGTCGACACAGACTTCTAATGTCTCGATAGAAGTGTTGACTTCTATATGTCGACACCAATTGATGATGTATCGACACCAATTGATGATGTGTTGACACAGATATTCTTATCAGGTCGACAGAAATTCTGTGTCGACTCTAATTCTAAGTGTCGACACAACTTCTGGATGTGTAGACACAACTTCTCTGAAGTGTCGACATCAATTGTCTAGATGTGTCGACAACACTTTCCTAGAGTGTCGACACCAACTACTATGTGTCGACACAGATAACTTTTTGTGTCAGCATAATTTTACTTAGCCAAATTTGTTAAACTAATTTATGTTCAACATTCCTAATTCAATTTTGAAATTATTGAATTTAGTTTCATCTAATGGCTTAGTGAACATGTCAGCAATTTGTAAATCTATATTAACGAATTCTAAAGAAATATCTTCATTCTCTACATGATCTCTAAGAAAATGGTATCTTATTTCTATATGCTTTATTCTACTATGAGAAACAAGATTATGAGCAATAGAAATATCACTAGTAGAATCACATAATAATTGAGTTCTACTTACCTCAATACCATAATCTTCTAGCTGATGTTGTATCCACAACAGCTGTGCACAGCAACTTCCTACAGCAACATACTCAGACTCAGCTATGGAAATTGCCACACTAGTCTGCTTCTTATAGCTCCATGACAACAATCTTCCTCCTAGAAATTGACAGGTTCCTATTGTGCTTTTCCTATCTACTTTGCATCCTGCAAAGTCTGCATTTGAATAACCTATTAGTAGAAATTCTCTATTCCTAGGATACCATAGGCCTAGATTAGGTGTGCCCTTAAGATATCTCAAAATCCTTTTGACAGCAGTATAATGAGACTCTTTAGGGCACGATTGGTACCTAGCACAAACACTTATAGCATACATGATGTCAGGTCTACTAGTAGTCAGATAAAGGAGGGAGCCAACTATTCCTCTATATAAAGACTCATCTACAGGTTTTACTGCATCATCTTTGCTTATAGACATACTTGTCCCCATTGGAGTTCTCATGGTAGTGGATGACTCCATACCATACTTCTTAATTAACTCCTGGGTGAACTTAGACTGGGATATGGACACGCCATCATCAGTCTGTCCTACTTGGAGTCCCAAGAAGAACTTAAGTTCTCCCATACTGCTCATCTCAAACTTCCCTTGCATAAGTTTTGCAAACTTTCTACAAAGGTTATTTTCAGTAGAACCAAATATTATGTCATCAACATATATTTGGACTAGGATGATCTTTCCTTTGGATTCTCTAAGGAATAGAGTCTTGTCTATTTTCCCCCTTGAGAATTTGTTCTCAATGAGGAAAGTAGACTGGGTATCATACCAAGCCCTTGGGGCTTGTTTCAACCCATATAAAGCCTTCCTAAGTTTATAAACATAATTATGATTGAGTGGATCAACAAAACCTGAGGGCTGTTCTACATAGACCTCCTCTTTTAAGTCTCCATTTAAGAATGCTGACTTAACATCCATTTGAAACACTTTGAAGCCTTGATATGCTGCATAGGCAAGGAATAGCCTTATTGCTTCCAACCTTGCCACTGGAGCAAAATTCTGATCAAAGTCTATGCCCTCTTCCTGCCTGTATCCTTTGGCAACTATTCTTGCCTTGTTCTTCACTATGATCCCACTCTCATCAATCTTGTTTCTATAAATCAACTTTGTCCCTATGACATTGTGGCCCTTTGGTTTTGGAACCAACTCCCAGACCTTGCATCTTCTGAATTGACTTAACTCCTCCTGCATAACATCAATCCAGTGTCGGTCTTGAATAACTTCTTCAAATCTCTTTGGTTCCAGTTGAGATAAGAAGCTTGAGCAAAGAACTGTGTTTAAGTTCCTGCTTCTTGTTTGTACTCCATGTCTTGGATCACCAATGATCTGGTGTGTTGGAACACCCTATTACTAATTTGGGTCAGGATCACTATGTCTCTAGGAATCCTTTGCTTGACCTTCTGTATAGCTTAATAGGTCAATTAGAATTGAGTCTAAGGGTTAGAAGTCTAGGTTTGGAAGCTGCCCTGAAGACCAGGATTCTCAGTCTGGAGACTAAGTCATTTTGTCGAGCTCAGCACGACGATTCGTCGAACTCCGGTCGACGATCGTCTAGCTCAACTTCGACAAGATCGTCGAACTCCATTCGACGATCTCTGAGCTTAACTTCATTATATCGTCGAACTCCATTCGACGATCGGTGAGCTCAAGTCGACGATTTTGACTATGCTTTGGATGTTTATCTCTGAGCTCAGTTCGACGATCTTTGAGCTCAGATCGACGATATTTTGCTGATGTATATTTCCAGATCGCTGAGCTCAGCTCGACGATAGCAGAGCTCAGTTCGACGATTTCTGATAACTTCTAGGATATTTCTTAATTCAAATTCAAATCAGATAGGAGTTATTCTGCAATTAATTCAGAGATTTGCTAGCCGTTTTCATTTAATTCTGGACCAAGTTTCAAGGGATTTTTAAAGGAATGTTTCTATGGACTTTCCTCCAGAAGAAATTTTGCAATTAAGGATGCAATCAATGCAGGCCAACGACTATACTTGACAGAGAATGTTATTCTATTCTGTACCAGAGAATAAAAGACAGGATTTCTTTTTGAATCTCTAAGAGAACACACAATACAGAGAGAGAATACAGATTACAAAGACATTCAAAAATCTTCTGTCAAAAAGAATTCTGAAGAACACTCATCCAAGGAGATCAACCTTTTTCAAAAATCTTCAGATCTCTTTAGTTCTCAAAGTGTTCGAGGCCAACATATTTACAGACTCCAGACATTCAACATTTCAGCTATTGCTGAAATCATCTATTGCTGGAGTTCAACCTTTGAAGGCCTATCACCCTCAGCAAAGCTTTTCTTCCTGAAGATCTCAAGGATTCAGGGGGAGCTTTGACATCAATCCACATAGTCCTCTCAGTTGTTTGAGAAAGAGAAGACTTCCATCACTCTCTCACCCCCACTCTATAAAGGGTTTCTCAAACTCCCTTCAAAAGTTTGAACCTGGTTTTTGAGCACCTTGTCAAAAGCTCATTGGTGGCAAGACACCTGATCAAAAAATCTGCTTTGGTTTTTGAGCACCTTATCAAAAGCTCATTGGTGCCCAGGACACCTGATCAACTCATCCTGCAGTGGATTCCTACCTAGGGTGGTAGAAGAGTGGATGTACCCAAGTTTAGGGGAACCACTATATTCCCTTGTGTCTTCTGGTTTTGCTTGCTTTTATGTTTGTTTCTGGCCTTGATTTTTCCTGTGTTTAGTTTTTGTTTAACCTTGTGCTGTGATTAGATTTATTATTGCTTCCCTGCTCACACATATTACAACATTAGTTGTAAAACTTTTTAAAGCACCATATACTCTATTCCCCCCCTCTAGAGTATATCAGATCTAGTTGCACTTTCAATTGGTATCAGAGGCAGGTTGGTTAAACTTACCATACCTGATTGGTTGTATAGGCTAACACCTGAACCCAAAGATCCCAAACTAGATCTGTTCTTCTTTTGTAGTGTATTATTAGATTTTGTTTGTGCAAATCATGGCCCAAAACAAAGATTATGCAAACACCAGACCTCCCGTGTGCAATCTATCCAAGTTTGCACTCTGGAAAGCAAGGATCAGACTTTACATGAATTCTATTGACGAAGATATTTTTAATTCTGTTTTGACAGTATGTCCAAGACCCCCAGAGAACACAAGTACAAGTGCTGTGCCACCTCCATCAGGAACAGATGCTGACATCAAGAAATGGAAGGTAGCTGATGCTAAGGCAATGAACATCCTAGCCCAGACAATGTCAGATGACATATTTCAAAAGGTAGCTGAATGGAACTCAGCAAAAGAAATTTGGGACAAGCTCTCAGAAATAGTCTCAGGCTCAGCTGATGAGAGAAAGGATAGAAGATCCCATCTCATCTCTCAATATGAGAACTTCAAGAAGGGAGAGACTGAGTCAGTGGGAGATATGTACAACAGACTAAGTCTAATTGTCAGTGAACTTAGGATATTGGGCAAAGAGATCTCTCTAACAGAACTTAATGACAAGATCCTAATGTGCTTCCCCAGCACTTGGGATTCAAGAATCTGGCCAATTAAGTATGCCAGAAGTCTGAATGAGATCACTACTGAAGCCCTATTGGGTAAGCTCAAATCTTATGAGCTACTCATCAAGAATAGAGAGGAAGAACAGAAGGCTGCCTCACCAGCCACAAGAAAAGAGAAGACCATAGCATTCAAGGCAACTGAGGATCTGCATGAAGATAAAGCTAAAGGCAATGATGAACTACTCAGTTTGCTGGCCAAAAGATTCTATAAGATGGCCAGAAAGGACTTCAGAAGAAGATCATACAAGGAGCAGGATAAGCCAAGGTATGACAAGTCCATTGGTAATAACAAAGACATTATTTGCTTTGGTTGCAGGAAACCAGGGCACATAGTTCCTGACTGTCCAGAGAATAAGAACAAGGACAGAAGGGACAGAAAAGAAAGAATAAAGGAGAAAGACTCCAAAAGGAATGAAAATGGCAAACCTTCTTCAAGCAAAAATAAGCATACAAGAAAAGGGTTTGTTGCTGAATCCTGGAGTGAGACAGAAGAGGAGTCAGAAGCCTCATCCAACTCCAGTGATGATGAGGATGATGCAGAAGAAAAGGAGTTCTGCATGATGGCAATCAATGCCTCACAGCATAACTCAGAAGAAGAGGAGTCAGAGTCAGACTCAGAGACCCAACCTGAAGAAGATCAGGTAATTAGTTCTTTTGATTTTAGTTCAGAAGATTTTAAATCTGAATTTAAAGCACTGTGTTTAGACCTGCTAAAGTCTGAGAAAGAGATTATCTCTCTCAGAAATCAATTATCTGAACACAATACTTTAAAGTCAGAAAACCTCAAACTCTCTCAGGAGTTGGAGAGCTGTAGGGAACAGATAGCTACACTGAAAAGTGAGCTCTCTGAGGCCAAGAAGCTTGAAGAATCCCTTAATGGGAGAAGCATCAAGCTGATGGACATCACAAGCACAGTGAACTCTAGATTTAACAGTACACTGGGCTTGGGTGCTTCATCCAGCCAACCTATAGTCCTAACAACTCCCATCAAATTCATTTCTGACAAAGGAAAGAGAGTTGTAGAGGTTGCTAGGAAAAATTCTGATCTGCCTCAGAAAACCAAGTCCCAGCAGAAATCGTCGAACGTAGATCGACGATCGCCGAATGAAGATCGACGATCGCCGAACGCAGCTCGACGATCTCAGGAAAAATCGTCGAACGCAGATCGACGATCTCAGCCAAAGTCGTCGAACGCAGGTCGACGATCTCATATACCTGACCTCACCCATAGTCGACCGTCGAACGGAGCTCGACGATCTGACCCAAGATCGTCGAACGCAGCTCCAAGATCGTCGAACAGAGGTCAGAGCTCTGGAAAATTTTTCAAAGTCAAATCAAAATTGAATCCTAAGGGTCCTTCATCCCAAACCTTTAACCCTTATACTGAATGGATTATACCTCCAAGGAGATATCATCCTGAAGGATATAAGAGTCAACCTGGGATGTCTTTCATTTCAGAATTTAAAGGCTATCAACCTAGGCCCAAGGTAAACTGGGTCAAAAACAAATGAATTTTCTTATGTGCAGGTGAAGACCTATCCAACATCTAACCAGCAATGGTATTTGGATAGTGGGTGCTCTAAGAACATGACAGGGAATAAGGACAACCTCACATCCTTCAGAGCCAAGCTTGGACCCAAAGTTATCTTTGGTGATTCAAACTTTGGACAGACTAAGGGATATGATGCAGTCCAGATTGGATCAGTAACTTTCAAGAAGGTAGCTTATGTGGAAGGACTGAAGCACAACCTAATTAGCATCAGTCAGCTGTGTGATGAAGGCTACCAGGTGACCTTCAGCAAAGCCTTATGCAAAATCAAGTCAGAGGACAACACAACAGTGTTGATAGGTAAAAGGAAAGGTAACATCTATCTAGTAGACTTTCTGTCAACTGATGTAGATATTTGCTTGTTTAACTCTATCTATAGACCAAATGTTTTATGGAATAAGAGATTAGGACACCTAAACCATAGAACTATTGCTAGGCTATCCAAGGACAACCTTGTTAGAGGACTACCTTCTGGCCCCTACAAGAAGGAAGGACCTTGCAGGGCTTGTCAATTAGGCAAGCAAACTAAAAACAGCTTTAAGTCACTTAATAAGAGTGATTCACCTTGGATATTGTATCTGTTACACATGGATCTTTTTGGACCCATCACAGTACAAAGCCTAGGAGGGAAATCCTACACTTTAGTAATTGTAGATGACTTCTCTAGATTCACTTGGGTGTTCTTTCTAAGGAAGAAGTCTGATAACTTCAAGTGTCTGACAGAGTTTCTCAAATGTATACAGATTGAGTTCAATACTCACATTGCCCTGATCAGAAGTGATCATGGGACAGAGTTTGATTCTCTTCTTATGCAAGAGTTCTGTCAGAGTGAAGGGATCAGGCATACTTTCTCAGCTCCTAGAACTCCTCAACAAAATGGGGTAGTTGAAAGGAAAAATAGAACCCTTATTGAATCTGCCACAACATTGTTGTCAGATGCTCATCTACCTCTATCCTTTTGGGCAGAGGCAGTGAACACCTCCAACTATGTGCTGAACAGAAGTCTGATACATAAACTAAAGGGAAAGACTCCCTATGAATTACTCAAAGAGAAGAAACCTAAAGTTGACTATTTTAGAGTCTTTGGTTGTATTTGCTACATTCACAATAATGACAAGAAATATCTAGCAAAATTTCAAGCCAAAGCTGATGAAGGAGTGTTTCTGGGATACTCCATGATCAGCAAGGCCTATAGGGTCTATAACAAATCATCCTTGAAAATTGAGGAATCTGTTCACATTTCATTTGATGAAACTAACATGTCTTTAAAGGAGAAGAATTCTTCTACCATAGAATCTTTGCAGGAACATTCTCTAGTTGAAGAATTGAACAGGTTACAGGTTACTCAAGAGGATGAAAGCAATGAAGATGAAGGGAATGCTCAACATAATGAAGAACAACTTGAAGAGCCAGTTGTTGTGCCACAAGAGGAAACAACAACACAGGTTGGTGAACAATCAACACCCCCTGTTGATTTAGTAACATCAAGAGACCATCCAATCTCCCAAATAATTGGAGAAATCTCAGCTGGTGTGCAAACCAGAAATCAGGTCAACCAAAACCTATTGCACACCTGCTTACTATCTCAAATTGAACCTCAGTCCATTCAAGATGCATAGCAAGATCCACACTGGATCATTGCAATGCAAGAGGAGTTGCATCAGTTTGAGAGGAACAAAGTATGGAAACTAGTGTCAAAGCCCAAGGATCACTCCATTGTTGGAACAAAATGGGTATTCAGAAACAAACTGGATGATCAAGGAGTAATTATAAGAAACAAGGCAAGGCTAGTTGCTCAGGGATACTCTCAAGAAGAAGGAATCGACTACGACCAGACTTTTGCACCTGTTGCAAGATTAGAAGCCATCAGGATATTTATAGCTTATGCAGCTCACAGAGGCTTCAAAGTATATCAGATGGATGTAAAAAGTGCTTTCTTAAATGGAGACATCAAAGAGGAAGTGTATGTCAAACAACCTCCAGGTTTTATCTCTCCAACTTATCCTGATTATGTTTTTAGATTGAATAAAGCATTATATGGTCTCAAGCAAGCTCCTAGAGCATGGTATGAGACCCTAGCATGCTTTCTCTTGGAAAATGGTTTTATAAGGGGTAGAGTAGACCAAACTCTTTTCATTAGAACTCATAAGTCCCATACCCTACTAGTACAAATTTATGTAGACGATATCATTTTTGGTTCTACTGACTCAAAATTGTGCAGAAGGTTTTCTAACCTGATGCATTCTAAATTTGAGATGAGTAGCATGGGTGAGCTATCCTTCTTCCTAGGATTGCAAGTCAAGCAACATGCTGAAGGCATCTTTATTTCTCAAACCAAGTATGCCAATGAATTGGTTAAGAAATTTGGTATGTCTGAGGCATCTTGTATGAAAACACCCATGCCTACCAATGCTGTATTGGATGCTGATGAACATGGGAAAACTGTTGATCAGACAACATATAGAGCAATGATTGGCTCTTTACTGTATCTTACAGCTAGTAGACCAGATATAATGTTTGCTATATGTATATGTGCTAGGTTCCAAGTAAGCCCTAGAGAGTCACACCTAACTTTAGTAAAGAGGATTCTCAGGTATGTTAAAAGTTGTCCAAATCTAGGTCTCTGGTATCCAAAAGATTCAGCATTTGAGTTAACTGGATTCTCTGATGCTGACTATGCTGGATGCAGAATTGACAGGAAAAGCACCAGTGGAACTTGTCAGTTCCTTGGTGACAGACTTGTATCTTGGTTTTGTAAGAAACAAACATCTGTGTCAACTTCAACTGCTGAAGCTGAATATATGGCTGCAGGCAGTTGTTGTTCACAAATCTTGTGGATTCAAAACCAACTCCTAGACTATGGTTACAACTTAGAGAAGTATAAAATCTTTTGTGATAACACAAGTGCTATTTCCATAGCTCAAAATCCAGTCCTCCATAGTAGGACAAAACACATAGAGATTAGGCATCATTTCTTAAGGGATAATGCTGAAAAGAATAAAATTGAATTACAATATATTCCAACTGATTCACAAAGGGGAGATATTTTCACCAAGCCATTGGATGAAAAGAAACACACCTTCTTCCTAAATCAGTTAGGAATGTTAGATGGAGGAAGTCTTAAATAATATCCAAGATTTTGAAAGCCTAAAAATTGACCAAGACTAGGCAAACATTCTGATTTTTCTTAGTGTCTAGAATTTCTCTGCTCTCTGAACTGCGCTCGACGATTTGCCCTAAGATCGTCGAACGGAGATCGACGATTTCCAAAAATCGTCGAACTGAGTTCAACGTCTCTCAGATAGTATGAACTATCTCTTCCGGTCAACGATCGTCGAACGGCGCTCGACGATTTTGTTCTTTGAACGATCGTCGAACGGAGCTCGACGCTCTCCAATATCGTCGAACGGAGATCGATGATGCTGAAGACTCTTAAGATTCCTTTAGGAGCCTCGATCGTCGAACTGAGTTCAACAATCTTTCCAATTCTGCGTCGAACCCTAATATAAAACTCTTTTTTCGCCGTCGTTCTCTTTTACCCTTTTCGATTTCTCTGCAATGATTTTCTTTCCCTCCAAACAGTTCTACGCTTGGTCGTTTTGTTTGTTGAGTTTTTGCAGGTACAAATGGCTGTGTCAGTTGCTGTTCTTGCTGCAATGAAGTTTGATGCTGGGTTTGACATTGATATAGAATCCTTCACCACAACTGACTAGATTTTCCAAGATATACTGGGTTTGTTCAAGGACCAGAATCTGACTGCTATAATGACCACCAGGATCAAGTTGGCTTCTGATGAAATAAAGGAGTGGGTTTATACTGCCCATAATCAAGATAACAACACTATAGTTTGGTCAATAGCTGGAAATCAGGTACCCTTGACCCCCACAATTTTAACAGAAGTTTTTGGATTGAGAAATGGAGAAGACTCTGCTGAATTATCAGGAGATGAGTTTTCTGAACTGCTTGCCAGGATGGGTCATCCATAGGGAAACCCTAGCAAGCTCTTCAAGAGGAATCTGTCTGTTGAATATATGTTCCTGGCAGATGTGGTATGGAAAGTGCTACTAGCAAAGCACTCTGCCCATGATACTATATCAAGATATCAGCTCTGCCTCATGGGAGCTCTTGTGGATAGGAAAAATTTGAATTGGGGAGAGGTTTTCTTTGACCTCATCAAAAAGAAAATAAACAAGAGTTTTGTTAATTTTGGTAGAATTATTGGAGTATTTCTGCAGCACAGGTGTCCTGCCTTGCTGGTCTCCTCTGGAGTTCATATCAATGCCTCCAAGAGACTGACCTGTGCCCTCTTTGGAAAGTGGGACAGGCAAATAAGCAAGCCTAGCAGGCCCTCCGCCAGTGCTCCTTCAGGCACAAGGACTCCAAGAGTCACTCCCCCACAGGTCTCTGCTCCTGCAGATGACCTGGCTGCTGCTGTTGCTCCTCCTCCTCCTCCAATTCCATCCCTGCCCCTACCATCCACCATTCCAGCTCCATCCACCATTGTCATATCTAGCCCCTCTCCAACATCAACACCTTCTCCAGAACCCATTCTACCTCCACCAGCAGACCAATTCCACCCACTGTTCTCCTACCCTCCACCAGATATCACCTCATCACCCTCCATTCCATCCTTCACCCTACTGGATGATTCCTTTATGGATGATTCCCCATCCTCTCCTCCTGAATTACCTTCCTCCTCCACTTCATTCCAAGACCTCCTACACCACATCATAGACCAACCAACATTCACCCCATCCATATCCATTCCCCTATCCTCCATATCCACCCTACCAACACCTAAGCCATCCCTTCCCCCTTTATCCAGCTCCTCACTTCCAGAACCCTCAGCTGCTTCCATACCTTCTACCTCTGCTCCAGCTCTTGAGCAAGTAGACCTCTCAGCCCTAGCTGACAGGCTGTATGAGTTACTTGCCCCCAGGCTAACTCTGCTGTTGGAGACCTCTTTGGCTCCACTCCACCTATCAGTAGCAGCACTTTCTGCCAGGCTCTCTTCCCTCTTCCCTCAGGCAGCACCTACAGCAGTGTGCCTTGATCCAGATGTATCTGCATCTAGGCAGGGGGAGATGCCATATGAAGAAAGCCTTCATGCTGTTGCTGCTGCTGTTTTTGTGACTGCTGCTCCTCCTCTTGCTACTGCTGTTGTGCCTCCTACTGCAGTTCTTGCAATAGACCTCAGGTCTTTGCTATCTGTTTTTGATTCTGCCTACTTTAGCTGTCTGCCAGAGGTCCATGCTGTCCAGCCTCCACAAGACTTATCCAAGGCACTTGTGCCTTTTTCTTGCTGTGACCCTAGCATGATCACCACTTTTGTAAATTCAGTTTTTGCTGCTGCTGCTTCTTCTGCAGAAAAGATTGATGTTGCTTCTGAGATTACTGATACTGCTGCTGAAGTTCCTACTGCTTCTGATGAGCCAATATACAAGGACATTCTGATGTCAGAGGCCACTGAATTTGAGCCTACTGCAGTTTTTGATGATGTTTCTGCTGTTTCTACTGCTGTAAGTGAGACTGTTACTGCTGCTGTCACCTCTCCAGTATCTGCTACTGCTGCTGTTGTTGTCCATGTTGTTACATCTCAACACCTGTTGCTGCTGTTGTTTCATCTTCTGCCTCATCTGCTGTTGTACAACTTAAGAAGGATCTTATGAAAAAAATAGATGCTCTCTATGATGACCAGAGTTCTGAATCTGATGAATTTAAAACAGACTCTGATCACTCATCTGCTACCATTGCTAGGAAAAGGAAGGCAAGGAGCAAAGCAATGAAAAGGGTTCCTCCTGCTAAAGTCAAAGATAACAATGACATTCCATACTATATCCTTCATAACTGCCCAATCACTGAACACTAGATGTAATATTCTAAAAATCAGCTGAAAGCAATGAAGAAAAAGAGAAAATATGAGAAGGGTTCATCCCCATTCCAGCACTCTCATCCTCCTCCACCACCTCCTCCTGATGCAGGTGCAGGTGGAAGCTCTGCAAGTCAACCCCCAGCCAGAAGTCAGGCTCCCTATCAACCTCATGCCAGATCTTACCAAAGGGAAAGCCAATCCAGGGGTTCACATTCTAGGAGAGGAGGATATAGAGGAACTCAAAGAGATATTCAAGTATATTCCAAAGGGTACTCTAGGCAGCACCCATATTCTAGGGGAGGACATAGTTCTTCTGATACAACTTCTGGTCCTTTCCCCTACAAGCTAAAAGAGACTGTGTCTGCCAGGCCTCCTCAAGACAATCCTTCCAACAGGTATGAGTCACCTGTACCTTTTGAGGACCCTGAAAATAATCCAGCTGCTTGGACTGCCAGATTGAAGGAATTAGCTGCACTGGATCAGATTAAGAAGGCCAGAGAACAAGGATTAGATTCTTCCAACATTTCAACAATGTCTGAGCAAAGACAGAAAGAATTAGAGAGATATGCTTCCAGTAAATTCTTTGATGCTGACAGATACATGGAATTACATCCTAAAGCTGTGGTTCTCAGACCTAAAAAGCAAACATACTTGGGTGCAGCAGATGACACCAGGTCCAACAAAGAAGCCCTCAATCCAAACAGAGAAATTAAACTTGTCAAAGGTAAAGAGAAGAAATGACATTGTAAGGTGACAGTTTCTGTGAATTCTGATTGCTATCTGGATGATATATATATCTCTGTGATTCTCTCTTGTCTAGCTGTTGTTTTTATACTTTACTGATTGTATGTTGTTATTTAAATCTTACCAAAGTCTGTAAATAGTAATCCTAACCCAAATAGGGGAGATTGTTGGAACACCCTATTACTAATTTGGGTCAGGATCACTATGTCTCTAGGAATCCTTTGCTTGACCTTCTATATAGCTTAATAGGTCAATTAGAATTGAGTCTAAGGGTTAGAAGTCTAGGTTTGGAAGCTGCCCTGAAGACCAGGATTCTCAGTCTAGAGACTAAGTCATATCGTCGAGCTCAGCACGATGATTCGTCGAACTCCGGTCGACGATCGTCTAGCTCAACTTCGATAAGATCGTCGAACTCCATTCGACGATCTCTGAGCTCAACTTCATTATATCGTCGAACTCCATTCGACGATCGGTGAGCTCAGGTCGACGATTTTGACTATGCTTTGGATGTTTATCTCTGAGCTCAGTTCGACGATCTTTGAGCTCAGATCGACGATATTTTGCTGTTGTACATTTCCAGATCGCTGAGCTCAGCTCGACGATAGCAGAGCTCAGTTCGACGATTTTTGATAACTTCCAGGATATTTCTTAATTCAAATTCAAATCAGATAGGAGTTATTCTGCAATTAATTCAGAGATTTGCTAGCCATTTTCATTTAATTCTGGACCAAGTTTCAAGGGATTTTTAAAGGAATGTTTCTGTGGACTTTCCTCCAGAAGAAATTTTGCAATTAAGGATGCAATGATGTAGGCCAACGGCTATACTTGACAGAGAATGTTATTCTATTCTGTACCAGAGAATAAAAGACAGGATTTCTTTTTGAATCTCTAAGAGAACACACAATACAGAGAGAGAATACAGATTACAAAGACATTCAAAAATCTTCTGTCAAAAAGAATTCTGAAGAACACTCATCCAAGGAGATCAACCTTTTTCAAAAATATTCAGATCTCTTTAGTTCTCAAAGTGTTCAAGGCCAACATATTTCCAGACTCCAAACATTCAACATTTCAGCTATTACTGAAATCATCTATTGCTGGAGTTCAACCTTTGAAGGCCTATCACCCTCAGCAAAGCTTTTCTTCCTGAAGATCTCAAGGATTCAGGGGGAGCTTTGACATCAATCCACATAGTCTTCTCAGTTGTTTGAGAAAGAGAAGACTTCCATCACTCTCTCACGCCCACTCTGTAAAGGGTTTCTCAAACTCCGTTCAAAAGTTTGAACCTGGTTTTTGAGCACCTTGTCAAAAGCTTATTGGTGGCAAGACACCTGATCAAAAAATCTTCTTTGGTTTTTGAGCACCTTATCAAAAGCTCATTGGTGCCCAGGACACCTGATCAACTCATCCTGCAGTGGATTCCTACCTAGGGTGGTAGAAGAGTGGATGCACCCAAGTTTAGGGGAACCACTATATTCCCTTGTGTCTTCTGGTTTTGCTTGCTTTTATGTTTGTTTCTGGCCTTGATTTTTCCTGTGTTTAGTTTTTGTTTAACCTTGTGCTGTGATTAGATTTATTATTGCTTCCCTGCTCACACATATTACAACAATAGTTGTAAAACTTTTTAAAGCACCATATACTCTATTCACCCCCCCCCCCCCCTCTAGAGTATATCAGATCTAGTTGCACTTTCATGGTGTGTAGGATGATCCTTTAAATGTTTAACTGTTGGAGGTAATCTATCAACAGTTTGACCTTCTTCAATCTCTTCATTATGCTGCACCTTATGGTCTTCATCAGCCTCTTGAGTGTCTTGTACTCCCCCTGGACAGCAACTACCATTTTCCTCATCCTACTTTGTAGTTGGATCTTCTTTGATAGTAAGCTGGTCCATCTTCTCCTGTATACCTGTAGAGCTACAAGAACTACTAGGCAACTCACTGTTAATAAGTCTAGATTCATCAAATATAACATGAACAAACTCTTGTACAACTTGAGTAGCCAAATTGTAGACCCTATAAGCCTTACTATTGTTGTTGTACCCAACAAATATCTCATCTTGGGATTTGGCAGCAAACTTTGTTAGGTGAGACTTGCCATTGTTAAGCACATAGCACTTGCAACCAAAGATACTAAAATAGGATAAGTTTGGTTTTCTGCCTTTCATAACCTCATAGGGTGTCTTTTTGTGGCTTTTGGTGACGGAAGCCCTATTGAGCACATGGCTTGCAGTGTTTACTGCCTCAGCGCAGAAATATTCTGGGAGAGTAGTGTCACTCAATAGTGTTCTTCCAGCCTCAATCAATGTCCTATTCTTTCTTTCAGCAATGCCATTTTGCTGAGGTGTTCTAGGTGAGGAGAATTCCTGATGAATCCCAAATTCTTCACACAACATTGTCATACTTTCAGATTGAAATTTAGTTCCATGGTCACTTCTGATTTTGACCACTGAACTATCTAATTCATTCTGAATTTGTTTGACAAAATTGCAGAAGACATTTGGGGTTTCAGATTTCTGCCTCAGAAAGAATACACATGAAAATCTAGAATAGTCATCAACAACCACAAAAATGTAGACCTTCCTACCTAGTCTATAAACTAGCATATGACCAAATAAATCCATATGCAAGAGGTATAAGCACCTCACTGAGTCTTTGGTTTCTAGGCTATGAAAGGAGGATCTGGTCTGCTTGCCTTTTTGACAAACTGAGCATATACCATCCTTAAAACACTTAACTTGAGGACCATTCCTCACTAACTCTTTACTAAAGAGTTGGTCAATAGTCTTGTTGTTAAGATGAACTAGCCTCTTGTGCCATTTTACAAAATGAGAGACTTTCTTATCAGCCACAAGACAGATAGGACAATTTTTATTCTCACTCTCAAAGTTTAGGCAATACACATATCTTTTTCTATAGCCAGTCAATATGACTTTTTGATCACTTGACATCTTGATATGACACCCATTCTTGATAAATGAAATGTCATATCCAAGATCACTCAGCTGGCTTATGCTTATTAGGTTGTGTTTCAAACCCTTCACATAAGCCACTTGAGTGATAGTAATTAGGTTGTTAGAAATGTTACCAAACCCTTTGATGACTCCTTTTTCAGAACCACCAAAGATTACTTTAGGCCCATTCAATATTGGCGTGTAGTCCTTCAACAATCTTCTTGTTCCAGTCATGTGCCTGGAACATCCACTATCCAAGTACCATATAGGGGCATGACAACTTGGACTCACCTGCAATAAAGATTATTTTACCTTAGAACCCAAATAACTTTTGGGTCCTTGGTTCAAGTTAGCCTGAAACTTGACAAATCTGCCTGCAGCTCTTATAACAGGTAGACTGTTATTCTTCCTGACATTGGTGTTGTGCTAACAGTCTAAGGCATAATGGCCTATCTTACCACATCACCAGCACTCATACTTATTATACCTCTTTTTAGGTACAATCTTAGCTGTATTGTTCGCAGCAGATCTTATGTTTTGTGCTGGGGCTTTGCCTTTATTATTGGACTGGGCAGCCCATGCAGTTCCCTTAAAGCCTAATCCTGCCCTACCCTTTTGAGACACAAAGTCATCAATTAAGGGTAGGACAGATTTTGGCTTAGAGAAACTAGCCACTATTTCCTTCTCTTTTTGAAGTCTGTCTTCCAGACTTTTGATCTGATCATTTTTGAATGTGATTGTACCCAACTGAATAACAGTTATGTTTTTCAGCTTAGCAATCTCATTCATCTTCTGATACAGCAGCTTTTCTGAATCAGATGCAGCCAACTTAAGAGCTATAATTTTCTTAGCCTGATTTTTGGCCAGGCTTTTACTTCTCTTGAGTGCCTGCAACAAATCCCCATATTCATCTATAAGCTGATGAATATCTCCTTCAGATTCAGACCCATCCACATCTCTTGATGTAGATGCATCTGATTCTGACCCAGTGTAGTAATCAGAATCTACTGATAAACTTTTTACCTTACTAGGACCAGGTTGATCCTGGCACTGGTCTTCTTCAGACATAGCCATCAGTCCTTTGCACTGATGGTCTTCTTGCTCATTGATAGAGTCTAGTAATTTCAAGAACTCATCCTCTTATTCTGTTGCAAACAAACCAATATAGGCCTCAACCTCAGATTCAGACTCTGAAGTTGATTGATCTGTCCAACTTTTATCTTTCTTAGCTACCAAGGATTTCTCCTTCTTGCTCTTGTGCTGCGACTTCATTTTATCAGCATACTCCTTCCTTTTCTATAGACAGTCAGCCACAACATGTCCAGGTCTGTTGTAGCAATAACAAATAATCTTTGATGTAGTTGACTTGCTAGGCTTTGTCCCACTCCTGTCCTTCCTGGATGATTTCCTCTTTTGATAATAGTCATTCATGGACTGAGATGAGGATGGCTTAAATTTCCACTGCTTCTTCTTTAATAATCTCTGAAACTGCCTTGTGAAAGAAGCAAAGTCTTCTTCAGAATTACTGCTGTCTAAACTATGATTATCAGAATTTTCTGAGATCACTTCTGTAGCAGTCTTAGGAGGACATGGAGACATCCTCCTATTCTTCCTTGTGGCTTCTACCTTGAAGGCCACTGACGTTTCTCTATAGTCAACCTTTGATTTGGAGATCTGGGATAAGAAAGGCGCGAAAAATTTGGCGACTGACCACCTCTCCCTCTTAGAAAATCCGGCTGCGGAAGTGCTCGTCGAATCTGAAACAAAGGACAGATTCCCCGAGGAATGCCTCCTAGCCATTAATAAAATTTCGTCTTCCACACCTTGGTTCGTAGATTTCGCCAACTATTTAGTTGTGTGGGTGCTCCCAAAAGACTTTTTGAGTCAACAAAAGAAGAAATTCTTTTCTAACTTGAAAAATTTGTTTTGGGAGCACCCATTTCTTTTTTGTATCTTCACAGATCAAGTGGTGTGAAAATGCGTCGCGGGTGTGGAGTGCATGCAAATACTAAGGTGCTGCCATGAGGGGCCGGCCGGTGGGCATTATCAAGCTAACCAGCTCGTGCGAAAGGCGCTGGAGGCTGGCTTCTTTTGGCCCACTCTCTTTCATGATGCTCACACTTTTGTGCGCTCCTACAATAGCTACCAGCGGTCGCGGAACATCTCTCATCGCGACTAGATGCCCCAAAATTTATTTTTAGAGTGCGAAGTATTCGATTTGTTGGACATCGATTTTGTTGGCCCCGTACCTCTGTCTTTTAAAGATAATTACATTTTAGTGGCGGTCGACTACGTATCGAGATAGGCGGAAGCCCTAGCTCTCCCCACCAACGATATGTGAGTCATCGTTAATTTTCTTAAAAAATTTATTTTCTCGCTTCGCACGCATCGAGCAATTGTGAGCGATAGGGAAACACATTTCTGTAATGCGCAAATGGCTAAGACGTTAGTTAAATATGGAGTCAGGCACGAACTTCCACCCCTACCACCCGTAAACAAGTGGCCAAGTTGAGGTAGTAAATCGAGAGATAAAGCGAATATTAGAAAAAACCGTTTCAATTAATAGGAAAGATTGGTCCGTCAAACTTGACGACGCGTTATGGGCATATCGTACGGTATATTAAACCGCAATTGGTTGTACACCGTATCGATTAGTTTATGGCAAAGCGTGTCATCTCCCTATAGAACTAGAACATCGCTCACTTTGTGCTTTAAAATTCGTAAATCTTGACGCTAACTTAGCCTCACAAAATAGAAAACTTCAACTAAATGAACTCGATGAATGGCGTGCGGACACTTATGAGAGCAATAAATTCTATAAGGAGCGTTCTTAGTTCAATCATGTTGGGTATTGTATCCACAATTACCTGGATTTGAGGAAGCCACTTGTCAAGCTAAGATGAATTCACAATGTATTTGATGAAACCTCTTAAGTTGTGTTTGCAGTTATTCCACGCTAAGTGCACACCAATGTCAGGGTGCAGTAGGTCAATATACACGGGTCTGCACGACGTAATCCCTCGTTAAGCAGATCAGTGTGTTGGCCTACATGTACTCTCTCTATTGGAGTGCACTTACTTTCAAGTACAGGGCCGTGTTTATACAAGAGCAGACAGGGAGCAAGGATGGGTCAAGGAGCAGCTCTTGGGTGGAAAGACGAAAATTCGTCTAAGTATAATTCGACGAGAATCACCAAGTGATTCTCGCCGATTCGGCGAGAATCACTAGGGATTCTCGCCGAATCATCGAGAATCATTAGTGATTCTCGCCGACTCTATCCGGCTACCTCAAAACGGTGCCAAGTAAGATTCAGCGAGAATCACTAGTGATTCTCGCCGAACCCATCGTTGAACAGATCATGAATACCAAGTAATATTCGTTGAGAATCAACAAGTGATCCGGCGAGAATCACTAGTGATTCTCGACGAATCGTCGAGAATCACTAACTGATTCTCGCCGATTCGTCGAGAATCACCTGCGATTCTCGCCGATTTTGACTTAGCAATTTCTCTGGAAGCTGCTGGACCGGATTCTGCCGCTGGGACTGTGCTGAACCGGAACTAGGGTTTCCTTCAGGTGGGACCCACAACGGTCATTTAGGAGTATACGTGTGTATAAATACACGAGTATTTTTGAACAGTATTGTAGCGAAGAAGAAAAGAAATACGCGAGCCGCGACGTGAAATAGATCGCCGTTTCCGCTCCGCCGCCGCCGCCGCCGCTCGCGCCAAGTTGTTCACCGGTTGATCGTGGTTTCGCCGAGATCCCCCTGCGACAGAATCCTAGCTAAGCTCAACGTCTCACGTGTCTAACCGGAGATCTCTTGTCTCTTGATTTGTTGATCGGGAAAATCTTCCCCATCCGAATCGATCGAGACGATTGATCCTAGTGTGACCGTTGGTAGACCTAGCTAGCTTTGCTACGAAGTTTGGATCTCCAAAGAACAGCCGCCGCACATCGTTGTCGCCGCCGATCCCGTGAACCTAGCCACCGCCCATCTTGCCGCCGCCGATTACGGGGAGATTCTCTCCAAGAGAGATCTAGGGTTGTGGACTCTTCGTGGACTTCAAGAACACGTCGTCAACGAAGAGGACACCGTAGTCTCCAAACGTAGTTTGTATTTCTTGTACATTCTATTTTATTTTTGTTGTAAAGGAACGTTGGTTCCTAGTTGTAAGGTTTAGGTGCAACCCGGTTTGTGGGAGTGTTGACTCCTACGTGTGGAAGGGTTCCTTCCGATAGTGCAAGGATTGGATTTCAATCCTGTTGGTGAAGAGACCGAGTCGTCCCTTGTTGGGAGATAGGTCGAAGGGGGAAAGTGGATGTACCCAAATCAGGGAACCACTATAAATAGCTTGTGTATTCTGTGTGTTGTGCTGTTTATTTTTATTGTGCAGGTACAATCTTAAATTCCGCAAAATCGCTGCACGTCACCTATTCCCCCCCCCCCCCCATAGGTGAAGATAGTTGACACTAGGTGGACTCTCAAGTGGTATCAGAGGGAGGTTACTCATCAAAAAGGTTTACACCTTGAGTAGAATCCTGCCACCAGTGTCAGAAGCATGGAGCTGGATCATGAGATATCGCCTCTAAGACTCCCCACATGGACAAAGGAGTTTTATCCCGTATGGAGGATGAGAGTGTCGTATCACTTGGATGCTATCGATCCTCGAGCATCTTTCATCCTGGAAGAGGGTCCCTCTATTCCTATGAAGACCTCCGACTCTGGAATTCAAGTGCCCAAGTGCATTGCTGAGATGTCGGAGACGGAACTTTCATTATTTAATTTGGACAAGAGGATTCGTCAAATTATCATGGATATCTGGTCTGGAGCTTCTCGCTCTAGATTGGAAAAATGTTGGTCAGCTAAATCTATGTGGGTCATGATCTCAGAGCTGATGGGGGGTCAGAGAAAGCTGGAATCTGCTGTCAATCAGAGGATGAAGCCTATGTGGGGGTCCTCGCCTCTGAAGATGAAGGCAAGGATCTATCGGACAGCATCAGAGCTCTAGTGTCCGTGTCCGAGACTGAAGAGGCCAGTGAGGAAAGCAGCTCTGATGATGATGACACAACGGTCACTGGCTCTAATGATAATAACACTGAAGAGCAAGTAACTTCTTCATCCTGCCCCGTCTCTCTTGAAGTTTCTGAAGTTAGGAACTGCTTTCCTTCAGAAAATTCTGATTCTCTGAAGAGAGCCCTTCAGACAAGCAACCTACTTGCTGAGGAGCAAGCTCAAGAGATTGCTCGACTGAAGATCTTGTTGGTTCTCCAATTGGCATCCAACAAGGTCAAGGACTCTAAAATCTCAGCTCTAGAGAGTAGTCTAGAGAATGAGAAAAGAATAGTATCAAACTTTTCCAAGGTTGATGCTATAAAGAGAAAGCAAGAAGATGGGTGGATCTCCCGGATTATCAATTCATGCAGAAATGGGGAAACGGTATTCCGACCGCCCACTCCAAGCAGGAAGGCAACTCATCATGCCTTCAGGTATGACCACAGGAATAATCGTGGTCACTGCAAGGGTGATCTGTCCTCATGTGGAGACACCCGTAGTGCAAGGGCTGTAGTGGCCACCCATGAGAGAATACCTAAGGCTCATTCTGAGCCCTTTGTATTCACTGCCTCAACTCGGTGTGAATCTGCATGTACTAGCTCACAGAATACTTCTCACCACCCGAGGACACAGGACAGGGAGGTTAGAAGTCATGGTGTAAGTCTTCATGGGGCCTCTGGAAGGGGGATGCCTGAAAGGAAGGCACCACCTCCCCGGCCTCATGACGCTCGCAACATGCATTCCTTCCACCCTTCCACGTGTCACGGTGGAAGAGGAAATTTTGTGAGGAGATCATGCCCTATCCTGTTTAGACCTAGGACCGTGACTACCTCAGTCACTAGATCAGGTCAGAAACGGCGATACAACATTCACCAGTGTTGGTGCTGTGGCAAAGTGGGACACTTTGCCATCGACTATTGGCACAACCCCTCTGTGTCAAGGGCAAGGGTCTATCCACATTTTCTGGGTAGGGGTAGTCTTCCTGACAGGTTTTCTGAAGGAAGGCAGTCAAGTGCTTATGCTAACAGGAACCTAGGACCCAATATGATTTGGGTTCCTAAGGTAAAGTAATTCTTTCTTGCAGGGTATTCTAGGTTCCCGTAACTATGAGGGGAACTAGACAGTAGAGGGCTCAAGACTAAACTGGCACAAGCGTCTGGAATAACAGATGTGATATCTACTTGGGCATACTCACATTGAGCTCCTAATATGTTCTACCTGAGGGACTAAATGATGACTCTCAAAATCCCAGGTACTTTTGATCAGTTCCAGGACTTGAGTCATATTGTATCCACATTTACATATATATATATATATATTTATACTTATACTTACACTTATATGTGCGTACATCTAAGGATATATTAGCACGGTAAACATAAACCATAGATACAACAATGACGACTTATTGGAAATTCCACTGGTAGACTCGAGATCTAACATCTACAAGCTTAAATTAGTTCACTAAAAACTAGCGAAGATTGCCATCAAGAAATGTATGGAAAAGCTGGTTCAAACCCCAAATAGTGGCTTTAAGAAGTACTCACATATTTAGAAGATTTTTAAATTAACTTATATGGAAAAGCGGGAAACCCGTTAAAATCCCTTCTAAATCCCTTCGATCTCATGCAGTCTCCCACCGAACTCACCTTTATATATTTAGAATCCCGCCGACCCTTCACCTTCCATAGGAACCTCGCCGAATCGTGCAGGCTTCCGTCGAATTCCGCATGACTCCGCAGGAAACTCACCTAATCCGCAAGTTTCTCACCGAAGGTTTCCCGCAAGAATCCCATCGAAGTTTCTCACCGAAGATCTCTCGCAGGAAGCCCACCGAAGATCTCTCCCGGTTTCGATTCTTCCTTCCAGGAATTTCTCCGCGTGCACTCATCCTGTGTCCATCATCATCAACCAACTAACTCCCTTCTACGCTTTTATGTAACCTCTTTCTCACCCGTACTTGGACGTTATCACTAGTGTCACTTCCCTTTTGACAGTTAATTAAGCGTAGAGTAGGGATTCTCTCCATAGGTGTGCAATGGCTCCAAGGACAACCGCTGGGCTGGTCACTGGATGCGAGCTAGTTCGAACAGGGTTCTCTCATGCCTCTGACGAATTCAGAAACATCATTCTTATGCTGGAAGAGGCTGGGCTCTCATTCGTACTAGAGCACCCGTGTAAAATCTTGGACAAAGAGGTGCTGGAGTTCTTCGCCACAGCCAGACTCCGAAATGAAGACTCTCTTATCAAGAGCAAGGTGGCAGGGGGAACGATCAAGATGTCTGCAAACAAGCTAACTCACTTCCTGCAGCTCTCCAGCTCGGAGCACGAGGATTATCTTGAGGAAGAAGGCAAAACCAGGGCACTCTTATTCTGTGATCTCCCACGAGGCACTCGGTCAATAAAGCGCAAGGATATGAATGAAGAAGGGAAACTTCTGTCAGACATAATTGGAAAAGTACTCATCTGCAAGCCGGGCTCTCATGACCATATCTCTGCAGATATGTTTAAGATCCTGGTGGCAATTGTTTGCCGAAAAAGATTCAACTGGGGGGCTTTGTTGTTTGAGAAGATAAAGGACACCCTGAGATCTCCGAGATTTGGCCGAATCATAAGTCTGTATCTCAATCAGCTGAATGGAGACAAGTATGACATGAGTAAAGGTGTTACTCTACACTACTTGAAGAAAATGGACTCAAGTGTTTTTGACAGATGGGAGAGGCGAATTGGGCAGGCTGCCATGGAAGAACAACATGACGTATCTCCAGCAGTAATCTCCAGTGAAATTCCTGATGCTTTGACTGCAGGAATTGAGGGGGAGCCTCTACCCACTCATGCTGATATCGTATCTGACATCTCCCAAATGGCCAGAGATGTTGTGGCAGATATACAAGAAGACAGTGAAGCTGTGCCGGAGAATGAGGAGGTCCTGAACCTGAACAATCTAGGAGCCGGAGGTGCGGTAGAGGAGACTGCTGACGAAGAGTTGGAAGAGGATGCTGATGAAGATGATCTCATGGATGATGAAGGAGAGGAAGACGACAATGAGGGACAAGAATCATTGGAGACTCAGGATCTCATTGAACCTCCATCTGACAAGCACGCACCTGAAATCGTTCCTGAGAACATTGGTGCACGAGTGGAGGGGGAGTCCGAGAAATCTACAGATGCTGCCAGTATTCCACCCTTAGAGGCTGTGCTCCTGTCCAGCTCTACAGGTGCATCTGATGAAGTGCAAGGCCAAGAAGTGCCTTCGGATCTTCCACTACGAGATAATCTAGCCACTCATATCGTGAATGTCATTCAGGGCATAGTGAATGAGCTTAAAGCCTCTTTTGATAAAGCTCAAAATAAAATGCTGAAAAGAATTAAGAAATCTGAAAATCTCATGCTCAAGAACATGGTGGAGATCAATAATAAACTTGACATGATGGAATAGAAATTTGAAGATAAGTATTCAGCAGCCGGCCAAGTTGTCACTCTTCTCATGGCCGGATTGAAAAAGAACATCGATACTCTTGCCGTAGTAAATCAGAATGCTCATGTTGTAGCAAACAACATTCAAAAGTTTGACGGTAATATGGTAACTCTCAACGCCAATCAACAAGCATTGGTCACTGAATTCTCCAGGACGACAAAGCATATTGATGACTCCCTGCACTCCTATGCAAACTCCATCGCAGTCGAAGCCAAAAAGGGGGAGAAAGAATATATAGCTAAGATGGCTGAGCTTCGGGAAGTCATGATCAACAACTTTGAACAGTCAAACAAATATGTCTATGACAGTTGCTGGTGGATGCTCCAACAGGCGTTAGGCGTCGTTTTGCCTGAAAATCCTATGGGTATTCATGCTCCTGAGACTTCTACGGCTGCTGAGGGAGTAAGTGCTACTGAGGGAGTAAGTGCTGCAGATGTTCCCATGAGTGAAGCTGATGCTAGGGCTATTTCCAAAGCAAAACGTATGGCCATGTTTGACCAAGAGGCCCTAGCAAAAGCCAGGGACAAGAGAAAGTCTCAAGAAGGGACATCAAAGGAAACACAAGCTGCAAAGAGAATCAGACTGAGTGAGGAGGAAGTAAGAAACGAAAAGTGGAGTCCAGTTTCAAAGAATATCATCTTGGACACTTTCTGGCTACAAGAAAAATGAGAAATCAATCGAAACGAAGTATACAACCAGTATGAGTGGGAAATGCACAAGACGTATGAAGCGAAACGAAACATCTTCTTCAGGACCAACACGGCGGCAGACAAAGCTCCTCCTCGCAGATATTATCCGAAGCCCAAAGAGTATATGGAGAGGCAAAGGAAGAAGTATTTGGCTCAAAAACTCACGGATGACTTAGCCAAAGAACAGTAGTCAAAAACTTATAGCCTGTCATTCTCTCTTAAGAACAATTAACGTTTATTGTTATTATATGAACAATTCTGAGATTATATATATATATATATATATATATATATATATATATATATATATATATATATATATATATATATATATATATATATATATTTGTATATGTATTTGAATTTTTGAATGACTCAAGTCTTGATCTGTTTGCTTATATTCTCTTGTGCTGCATATTTAAATTCTGAATGATGTTTATATTATCTGGTTGGTGTTATTCATCTTAGCTAGTAGGGTTTTGGCTTCATCAAATAGGGGGAGATTGTTGGGTATTATATCCACAATTACCTAGATTTGAGGAAGCCACCTGTCAAGCTAAGATGAATTCACAATGTATTTGATGAAACCTCTTAAGTTGTTCTTGCAGTTATTCCACGCTAATTGCACACCAATGTCAGGGTGCAGTAGGTCAATATACACGGGTCTGCATGACGTAATCCCTCGTTGAGCAGATCAGTGTGTTGGCCTACGTGTACTCTCTCTATTGGAGTGCACTTACTTTCAAGTACAGGGCCGTGTTTATACAAGAGCAGACAGGGAGCAAGGATGGGTCAAGGAGCAGCTCTTGGGTGGAAAGACGAAAATTCGTCTAAGTATAATTCGACGAGAATCACCAAGTGATTCTCGCAGATTCGGCGAGAATCACTAGTGATTCTCGCCGAATCGTCGAGAATCATTAGTGATTCTCGCCGACTCTATCCGGCTACCTCAAAACGGTGCCAAGTAAGATTTGGCGAGAATCACAAGTGATTCTCGCCGAACCCATCGTTGAGCAGATCATGAATACCAAGTAATATTCGTTGAGAATCAAGAAGTGATCCGGCGAGAATCACTAGTGATTCTCGACGAATCGTCGAGAATCACTAACTGATTCTCGCCGATTCGTCGAGAATTACCTGCGATTCTCGCCGATTTTGACTTAGCAATTTCGCTGGAAGCTGCTGGACCGGATTCTGCCGCTGGGACTGTGCTGAACCGGAACTAGGGTTTCCTTCAGGAGGGACCCACAACGGTCATTTAGGAGTATACGTGTGTATAAATACACGGGTATTTTTGAACAATATTGTAGCGAAGAAGAAAAGAAATATGCGAGCCGCGACGTGACCTAGATCGCCGTTTCCGCTCCGCCGCCGCCGCCGCCGCTCGCGCCAAGTTGTTCGCCGGTTGATCGTGGTTTCGCCCAGATCCTCCTGCGACAGAAGCCTAGCTAAGCTCAGCGTCTCACGTGCCTAACCGGAGATCTCTTGTCTCTTGATTTGTTGATCGGGAAAGTCTTCCCCATCCGAATCAATCGAGACGATTGATCCTAGTGTGACCGTTGGTAGACCTAGCTAGCTTTGCTACGAAGTTTGGATCTCCAAAGAACAGCCGCCGCACATCGTTGTCGCCGCCGATCCCGTTAACCTAGCTGCCGCCGATCTTGCCACCGCCGGTTACGGGGAGATTCTCTCCAAGAGAGATCTAGGGTTGTGGACTCTTCGTGGACTTCAAGAACACGTCGTCAACGAAGAGGGACACCGTAGTCTCCAAACATAGTTTGTATTTCTTGTACATTCTATTTTATTTTTGTTGTAAAGGAACGTTGGTTCCTAGTTGTAAGGGTTGGGTGCAACCCGGTTTATGGGAGTGTTGACTCCTACGTGTGGAAGGGTTCCTTCCGATAGTGCAAGGATTGGATTTCAATCCTGTTGGTGAAGAGACCGAGTCGTCCCTTGTTGGGAGATAGGTCAAAGGGGGAAAGTGGATGTAACCAAATCGGGGAACCACTATAAATAGCTTGTGTATTCTGTGTGATGTGCTGTTTATTTTTATTGTGCAGGTACAATCTTAAATTCCGCAAAATCGCTGCACGTCACCTATTCCCCCCCCCCCCCCCCCCATAGGTGAAGATAGTTGACACTAGGTGGACTCTCAAATCACGATCGAAAAATCAAGCTCCCAACAAATTTTTCTCGAGGTCGATCTTGTCCTACTTTATAATTTGTGTCTTAGCCTTTTTTCGGGTAAATAAAAATCCTGATGGTCCAGCCCCTTTAAAGTTGAAGAGGTTTGGACATATGGGACCATACTCGTCTCCCACCCAGAAAGAAGCTCTTTTAAAGTAAATGGTCATCGTTTAAATTAAAATATAGCGGGCGATCCCGAGGGCGGTATAAACGAAACCATAACACTCCTCGAAATATAACCCCGCCAATTTAATCAAGCTATACGACTATAAACAAAATGCTCCTGGGGGTAACCAATGTTTATCTTCTTCTCTCTTTCTTTATTTTTTTTGCTATTTGTTAGTAATAACACTGGGTTGCTAAATGGGCCTCCCTGAACACGTTCTTGGGAAGTTTCTAACCTCCCTCTTTATTTTTGTACATAGTGTTATTTCATTTTTTTTCGTTCCTCATACTTAACTTGCAATATTGGGGACAATGTTGTAATTAAGTATGATGGTGTTTTCATGTTTTCCTTTCTTGTACTTCTATTTTATGCACTCATTAAAAATTTCAAAAAAAAATTTACAGAAAATTAAAACTCCAAAAAAAATTGTTTTACCATCAAAAAATTTTAATAAATCAAAAACAATTATAAAACATAAATTCCAAAAATATTTTTACTTTGTAAATATTTAAATAAAAAAATTTTTGTAAATATTATTTTCTCTTTCCCCTCTCTGATCTTTGTAAATAACTTCTCTTTCTCTTTCCTTTCTTGTAAATAATATGATAAAAATTTTAAAACACAAAAAAATTAGCAAACTCAAAAATTTCCAAAAAAAATTCGCATTTTTTTCTTTCCTTTGTACGTATATATTAAAGAAATAGACACAAAAATATAAAAAATAATAATAACTCTAAAAATTCCAAAAAAAATTATTATGAAATAAATAAAATCAAATATACCATTCTTAACCTTTTTGCTGTCCAAAAAATCTTGTTTTGAGTTTATTTATAAGTGAGTTTTATTAATTTTTTATTTACTATTCATATATTAATTGGGGATTGATAGATTTAAAAATATGGGGTTATGTTTTAAAGAATATCTTATGTTTTTTTACTTAAGATAGGGGACATTTTTTCAGCACAACTTATAATTTATATAAAATAAATTCACGTGTATTATGTTAGAAATAACAACTTTAGACTTCAATTATTTTTACTTCAAGCTTTTAGAAACACAGGAATGTTTAATTTATTAAAGTTTGCTCTCAAACGTTTTTATTAAAATTTAGTTTTCTTTTTGAAAAAAAAATATCTCCCCATATTTATCATGTCTTACTTGACATGATTAAATTTTTATCCTTAAAAGAACCTATGTGAATGAGAATAAGATTTTGTTCTGAAAACATACGCATCCAATATTTTAAAAAATATTATATGGTACAGAGTAAGAGGATAAAATTAATTACTCATATACATATATATTAGGTTAATATGAAGTTGTTCCAAAATATTACATGTCTTGACAAATAAGAAAATTCGTTTTCCTAAACATCCACCAACGAGGAAAAATTCATTAGAGGTTTGAGAAAAAAATACCTCACCTCAAAATCAAAGTCCTCTTCATAAACCAAAACAACCCTCTTACTCATATTCGATGATTCTAGACTTAATATAAAATCTTTTTGAGAGCAAAATTTTTAAATTGTATTACTTCTTTTAAATTCTTATAAGTCAAAGTTTTATAATTTCGAACTATTTTTGTTAACTAACGATTACAATATTTGTTTGCTATTTTGTTACATCAAGAAGTCTTTTTGGCCGAGACTTTTCCTCAATTTAAATCATTTTGATAATTTAAGACTTAATTATTTATATCCCTGATGTTTATTTAGGCCTCTCTTTCAATTAATTTAACTGTTAGCTAAATTTAAAATTATTTCAATTCCTTATAAATTTATTTCTAACTTTTTCTCTGAAATAGCAAAAGCTTAAGTATGAGGGTATTTGATGATTTTTAAATATACGTATTTTACAATACTTAATTTAGATTGTTTTAGGTTATTTTCGATATTTTTTAGCTTTTCTTGTTAAATAAAATGTTTCTTTTTTTTTATTCCCTTCTAACTTGGCTCAATTCTCTTTACAAAAATTCTGCAGAAAAATGCTAAAAATTCATGGTACATGCCCGTGACTTTAAGTACTTGCATATGACCGGGGCGTGTCACGTTGATCCTAGTGAAAAACAGCTGCCAGATGTGAATCCATGAAACATGGGTGGAACACGCCCGTGTCACTCTCGACACGCCCGTGTCGGTCAACGTGGTTTTCAATCCGCTTCAAAATTAGTTGCTGCCAACATCAATTTTTTGTCAGGTGTCCAGTCACGCCCCCCCTCACCCCGACATGCCTGTATCCTCCACGTGGAATTTCCAGAAGACTCCAGAATTCCGCCAGTCACCAAATTTTCGGCTTCTCCAGCACGACAACCTTACCCCCCCAGTCATGCCAATGACCAGGGCATGCAATTTCATTTTTTCTATAAATAAAATTTTTTTGTAAGACCCAAGGGTTCACTTTTTTGGAACAAATTTTCTGTTTGTGAGATGCTTAGGTGCACTTTTTTGCTATGTAAGGATATTTTCCTCCTTCTCTTTAATGTTCTTTTAGCGTTTGTAACCCTAAGTTTTTCTTAAAAAAATATGTTTTATTTTTCATCCTTGTATTGTGATGAATTGTATGTGAGTGCCCACTTTTCTTCTCTTCTTATCTCTTGTTTTTTCTTGTCTTCTTTTTACCTTGTTTTGCTACTATGCTATTTATTCATTATTATGGGTTTATTAAGGTGGATTTAAATTGTTTTAAATTTTTTTAACTTAGTTTTCCTTTTGTTTTGTAGACTTTTTGTTACTTTAAATTTTATTTCCATTTTTTAATGACTTTTATGAAGTTATAAGAATTAATATGTTGTTGTTTTAATTTTTGGATGACTTTGTTTTTCTCTTTAATTTGTGTGTGAGTGTATGAGGTTAAGATTTATTTTGTTTTTTCTTTATTTTTGTTTCTTCAAATTTATGTAGAGATTGTATATGAGGTAGTTTTTATTATTATTTTTTAATTTATGTAAAGTGCATGTGTGTATGAGATTGCCCTTTTTCTTTCTTTTAATTTAGTTTCTTTTTTTTGTTAACTTATTTTACTTTATGCAATTGCATTTATTTCCGGCCTACTTATTCGAGTAGAACTTGCATTTATTTTCCGCCCACTCGTTCGAGTAGGACTTGCATTTATTTCTTGCCTACTCATTCGAGTAGGACTTGAAATTGCATTTATTTCCCGCCTACTTGAGGACTTGTTTTTCTTTGTTATTTATGATTTCGTTGAGTGTGTGAGTTCTCTTTTTAGAGAGCTTTACATTTTTCTAATGTTTTGTTATTTTATGTTTTTTATTTACAATCCTTTAGTGCTTCGTCTCGAACTCACGACCCATCAAATTCATAAGTCATCCCCATTCTGATGAGTGGTTAATCGCTCTTAGCCCTCGGTATCGAAGAGCATTGGGACATAAAAAATCACTCTAAATATTTAAAGGACTTTTTCTCACTTTATTTAAAGAATTTAAGGATTACCCCGGGTTTATGATGCGTAAAACCACATATCGATGTGTGGGCTCTATTTTCGTTATCCATACGCTAGCTAGCCGAGAGGCCGTGCGTATAGACCAATCAACTTTGGGTAAAGAGAGTTGCGCATTGTTGGGTACATTGGAAAATGTGTACCAGATTTGAAGAATCCTCACCCTACTCAATGATATGCATCAAGGTGTATTTGATGTGTTTTAAGTTTATATGTGCAGGTTAAGTAATTGCAGGAAATGCAGAAAAATTTCTAAGTCCATGTGTCGACACCCAGAGAAGCAGTGTCGACACTTATGAAGGCATGTGTCGACATCTAGATAAGCAGTGTCGACACTTGGAGTAGATTGTGTTGACACCAGGAAAGGCTGTGTCGACACCAGAAGGAATGTGTCGACACAGAGGGAAGCTTAGTCGACACACAGTGAAGCAAAGTCAACATCAAATGTGTCGACACCAAAAGGCAGTGTCGACACTCAGGAATACTTAGTCTACATCATATATGTCGACACATAGAGGTAGTGTCGACACACAGAAGTATTTGTCAACATCAACTGTGTCGACATAAAGGAGATGTGTCGACACAAAACAAAGTTTCAACAAAGTTAAGGTAAAAAAGTATTTGTGTCGACACACAGCAAGTTTCAACAAATTTAAAGAAAAGAAGGCTTGTGTCGACAAAAAAAAATCAGTGTCGACACATTCAACAGAAGGATGTGTCGAGAAGTATTAACAACAACAAAAGGAGTTGTGTCGACACCACCAAGGCATGTGTCGACACTTAGTCCACTTGTGTCGACACTTGGTCTATTTGTGTCGACACTTAATGAAGATCAGACTCGACACTTTCAGACAGAGACAATATTTTCAAGAAGTGACTGGATGACTTGACAGCTCCATTTCTAACCAGTCTACTGCAACTGTCAAAGCTGTCAGAAGTTCGTTAGAAACCGAATCAGCCGGTTACCATGGAGGAAGACTATATAAAGGCCTTTCTCCTTCAACAGAAGTAGATCAGTAAGAGAAAAGAAGAAGATCAATTACAATTAAGATTGAAGTTCTACACGAATATCGAACAACACAAAAAGAAGAAGACCTTCGACAAAAGATATAAGAAGTTGGAGAGAGAGAGCTCCTTCTAAGAAAAGCAGTTGCTGAACCAGGCTGCCAAGGAAGATTTAGATTGAGATCTGAATCTCAAGTTAGAAGCTGATTGAAGATCAACTTCTCAAGAGTTCAACCCTACTGAGTTCAGATTCAAGAAGCTTTGAGGAAATCTAAGAGAGGTTGTGCTCTGCCATCAAGTTCTTCCAAGAACTCATCAAGAAGCCATCCATCCATTCTCTCTCTTTTAGGGTGGTGGTCATAAACTTTGTTTAATCAAATTTCTGTAAGATCAATTATAGATCTGAGTTGTAAGCCTATTTTATAAAGGCTGAGTGTAAGAGATTTAGATCTCTGAGTGTAGGTCTTGTTGAAGTCTGAGGTAGGGCTTTGTGTCTGAGTTGTAGGAGACTGTGTTCTCTGAGTGTAGGCATGGTTAAAGTCTGAGGTAGGGCAGTTTGCCTGAGTTGTAGGAGTGGGGACACTCTGAGTTGTAGGAACCTTGTTTGGGTTCTGAGCTACTGTAAGATCTGAGGATCTGAGGTGAAGTGCAGAAGTTAGGCCAAATCTAGTACACTGCTAGATAGGCGAAGGGGGAAAGTGGATGTACCCAGACCTTGGGGAACCACTATAAAAATCTGTGTGCACTCTGTGTTGAATTATTTCTGTGATTGATGTGCTGTGTATAAGTAGAATTTGCATTTTCTGGGTAAATAACAGAACAGATTTTCTACCATTAAAGCAAAAGAAAAAGTACACCTATTCACCCCCCCCCCTCTAGGTGGTAGACACTAATTCTTTCAAGTGGTATCAGATCCAGGTTTCTCAAAGAAGGACTTAACAGTCATAGTTAGATCCCAAAGGCAGATTCAGATTCAAGAAATCAAGAAAATGGGTTCTGGTGAGAATCATAAGGAACTAGGTTCTATGAAACTACCCATATGCAGAAAGGAGATTTTTGGCATCTGGAAAGAAAGGGTCAGGCTGTTTATGGAGGCTTCTGATCCAAGAATCTTTATTACAGTCAAGGAAGTTCCTTATGTCCCAATGAAGATTTCAGTTCTAGATGCAAACCAAAGAATTCCCAAAGATTATTCTGAGATGACCAAGGATGAGATCATCTTGGCCACTATGGATAAAAGAGCCCAGAATATCATAGTTAGTGTCATAGATGATGCAACTTTTCATAATTTGATTCACTACAAGACCTCTAAGGAAATGTGGGATACTTTAATAGTCTACATTGAGGGTTCTGAGGAAGTAAGACAAGATAGAAAATCTATGCTAAACCAGGAATATGAGAGTTTCAGACAAGGGAAGTCTGACAGTATAACTGAGTGCTATAAAAAGTTATATAGGATTATGAATGAGCTGATGTCCTATGGTAGAATATTCAGTACCTATGAACTGAATGATAAATTCCTAAGATCCTTGACAAAGGATTGGTACACTAAGATTTGTGCCATTAGGGAAGTGGCCAAACTTGCAGATATCTCTCCTCCAACATTATTTGGAAAGCTGCTGTCATATGAGATGCAGCTAATGGCAAGGAAAGAGGAAGAGAAAAGTGAAAAGACGAGCATAGAGAAAAATCTGTGGCCTTCAAGGTTGAAGCCACTAAGAAAAATAGGAGGATGTCTCCATCACCTCCTAAGATTGTTGCTAAAATAACTTCAGATAATACAGACAATCAGATTTCAGACATCAGTGACTCAGATGAAGATTTTGCTGCCTTCACAAGGCAGTTTCAGAGATTTCTGAAGAAGAAACAGTGGAAGTCTAAGCTTTTCACATCTAAGCCTAAATATGACTATTATCAAAAGAGGAAGTCATCCAGGAAAGACAGGAGCAAGTCTAAGCCAAGCAAGTCTATAACATCAAAGATTGTTTGTTACTGCTGTAATAGGCATGGACATGTAGTAGCTGAATGTCCAGATAAAAGAAAAGAGACTACTGATAAGAAGAAGATTCAACACCAGAGCAAGAAGGAGAAATACTTTGTTGCAAAGAAGGAGAAGACCCTGTCAGACCAATCTACTTCGGAGTCAGAATATGAAGTTGAGGCCTACATTGGTCTATTTGCAGCAGATGAAGAAGAAGAATTTCTCCAGGTGCTGAACTCTATATATGAACAAGAAGACCATCAGTGCAAGGGACTGATGGCTGTGTCAGAAGAAGTCAAGTGCCAGGATCAGCCTGGTCCTAGTAATGTATAATGTTTTTCAGATTGTAGTACTGAGTCAGAGTCAGCAACATCTGCATCAAGTGATGTGGATGGGTCTGAGTCTGAAGGGAATATTCATCAATTGATAGATGAATATGGAGACTTGCTACAGGCACTTAAGAAGAGCAAAACCTTGCCAAAAATCTGGCCAAGGAAATTGCAGATCTTAAGATGGTTTCATTAGATTCAGAGAAATTGCTGGATCAGAAATTGAATGAGGTAGCCAGACTGAAAAACATTACTGTTATTTAGATAGGTACTATCACATTTAAGAATGATCAGATTAGAAATCTGGAGGTTAGACTTCAGAAAGAGAAAGAGATTGTAGCTACTTTTTCTAAACCAAAATTTGTATTACATTTGATTGAAGAGTTTGTACCTCAAAAGGGTAAGACTGGGTTAGGGTTTAAGAAAACTGCATGGACTGCTAGGTCCAAATCTAAAGGCAAAGCCCCAGCACAAAACAAGAAACCTGCTGTAGACAATTCAGCTAGGGTTGTACCTAAACAAAGGTACAATAAGTTTGAGTGCTGGTGTTGTGGCAAAGTAGACCACTTTGCCTTAGATTGTTGGCACAATTCTAGTGTCAAGGAGAGTAGCAATTTGCCTGCTAGAAGAGCCACATGTAGATTTGTTAAAGTTCAGACTAACTTGTACCAAGGACCCAAAAATTATTTGGGTTCTAAGGTTAAGTAATCTATGTTGTAGGTGAGTCCAAGTGGTCATGTCCCTATATGGTACTTGGACAGTGGATGTTCCAAGCACATGACTGGAACAAGGGGGTTGCTAAAGGACTACACACCTATCATGGACAGCCCTAAAGTAACCTTTGGTGGTTCAGAAAAAGGAATCATCAAAGGCTTTGGTAACATTTCTAATAATCAGATTACTATCTCTCAAGTGGCCTATGTAAAGGGTTTGAAACACAACCTTATTAGCATAAGTCAGTTGAGTGATTTAGGATATGACATTTCATTTATTAAGAATGGATGTCATATCAAAAGGTCAAGTGATCAAAAGGTCATATTGACAGGATATAGGAAGAGAAATGTTTATTATCTTAACTTTGAGTGTGAGAACAATGTTTCTCCTATTTGTCTTGTAGATGATGCGAGAGTCTCACATTATGTTAAATGGCACAAGAGGCTGGCTCATCTTAACTATAAGACTATTGGACAACTCTTTAGCAAAGAGTTATTGAGGAATGGTCCTCAAGTTAAGTGTATAAAGGATGAGATATGCTCAGTTTGTCAAAAAGGCAAGCAGACCAAATCCACCTTTCATAGCCTTGAAAACAAGGATTCAGTGAGGTGTCTTTACCTCTTGCATATGGATCTATTTGGTCCTATGCCAGTTCATAGTCTAGGTTGGAAGGTCTACACTTTTGTGGTGGTAGATGACTATTCTAGATATTCCTGGGTGTTATTTCTAAGACAAAAATCTGAAACCCCAAGTGTCTTGTATAGCTTTGTCAAATAAATTCAGAATGAGTTGGACAGTATAGTGGTCAAAATCAGAAGTGACCATGGTACTGAATTTCAGTCTGAAAGTATGACAAGACTATATGAAGAATTTGGGATTTTTCAAGTATTTTCCTCACCTAGAACACCTCAACAAAATAGTATTGCTGAAAGGAAGAATAGAACATTGATAGAGGCTGGTAGAACTCTATTGAGTGACACTTGTCTCCCAGAATATTTCTGGGCTGGGGTAGTAAACACTGTATGTCATGTGATCAATAGGGCTACTATCACCAAGAGCCACAAAAAGACTCCCTATGAGATTGTGAAGGGCAGAAAACCAAACCTATCCTATTTCAGGATCTTTGGTTGCAAGTGCTATATACTTAACAATGGCAAGTCTTATCTAACCAAGTTTCCTGTCAAATCCCAAGAGGGGATATTTGTTGGGTACAACAATAATAGTAAGGCTTATATGGTCTACAACTTGGTTACTCAAGTTGTAGAAGAGTCTATACATATAGTCTTTGATGAAACAAGACTTATTAACAGTGAATTGCCAAGTAGTTCTTGTAGTTCTACAGGTTTAAATGAGAGAATGGACAAGCTTACCATTACAGAAGATTCTACTGCAAATCAGGAAGTGGAAATGGTGGGTGTTGTCCAGGGGGAGTACAAGACTCTCAAAATGCTGAAGAAAACCAAGAGGTGTAGCTTAATGAAGAGGCTAGAGGTGTACAACCTGAAGATAGACTACCTCCAGCTAATAGACACTTGAAGGATCATCCAGCAAATCAGATAATTGGTGATCTAAGACAAGGAGTGCAAACAAGAACAGGAATCTGAGCACAGTTCTCTACTCCAACTTCCTGTCACAAGTAGAACCCAAGAAATTTGAAGAAGCAGTTCTAGACATACATTGGATTGATGTCATGCAAGAGGAGCTGAACCAATTCAGAAGATGCAAGGTCTGGAAGTTAGTTCCTAAACCAAAAGACCACAACATCATTGGAAGAAAGTGGATCTTTAGGAACAAATTGGATGTGAATGGGATCATTGTGAAGAATAAAACAAGACTTGTTGCAAAAGAGTATAGGCAGGAAGAAGGTATTGAATTTGATCAAACCTTTGCCCCAGTAGCAAGACTGGAAACAATCAGGATGTTCCTTGATTATGCAACATATCAAGGTTTCAAGGTTTTCCAAATGGATGTAAAGTCAGCATTCCCAAATGGAAACCTAAAGGAAGAAGTCTATGAAGAGCAGCCCTTAGGTTTTGTTGATCCTCTCAAACCTGATTATGTTTATAGACTTAGGAAAGCATTGTATGGGTTAAAACAACCCCCAAGTGCTTGGTATGAAACCCTGTCTAGTTTCCTCATTGAGAACAAATTCTCAAGGGGGAAAATAGACAAGACTCTATTTCTTAGGGAATGTAAAGGAAAGATAATCCTAGTCCAAATATATATTGATGACATAATATTTGGGTCTACTGAAAGTAATCTTTGCAGGAAGTTTGCAAAACTTATGCAAGGAAAATTTGAAATGAGCAGTATGGGGGAACTTAAGTTCTTCTTGGGTCTCCAAGTAAGACAGACTGATGATGGATTGTCCATATGCCAGTCTAAGTTCACCTTAGAGTTAATAAAGAAGTATAGTATGGAATCATCCACGACCATGAGAACTCCTATGGGGACAAGTGTGTCTCTAAGCAAAGATGATGCAGGGAAACCTGTAGATGAAACTTTGTATAGAGGGATAGTTGGCTTCCTTCTATATTTGACTACTAGTAGACCATATATCATGTATGCTACAGGTGTCTATGCTAGGTACCAAGCATGCCCTAAAGAATCTCATCTGACTGCAGTAAAAAGGATTCTGAGATATCTTAAGGGCACACCTTATCTAGGCCTTTGGTACCCTAGGAATGAAGATTTTCTACCGACAGGCTATTCAGATGCAGATTTTGCAGGTTGCAAGGAAGATAGAAAAAGTACTACAGGAACCTGTCAATTTCTAGGTGGAAGACTAGTGTCTTGGAGCAGTAAGAAGCAGACCAGTGTGGCAATCTCCACAGCTGAGTCAGAATATGTTGCTGCAGGAAGCTGCTGTGCACAACTTTTGTGGATTCAGCACCAGCTAGAAGACTATGGTATTCAAGTAAGTAGAATACCTTTGTTTTGTGATTCTACAAGTGTAATTTCTATAGCTAATAATCCTGTTTCACATAGTAGGACTAAGCATATAGAAATTAGATACCATTTTCTTAGAGAACATGTAGAGAAAGAGGACATTTCACTAGAATATGTCAAAACGGATTATCAAATTGCTGATATGTTTACTAAGCCTCTGGATGAAACTAAATATAATAAATTTAAAATTGAATTAGGCATGTTGAACATAGATTAATTTCACAAAATTTGGCTAAATAAAATAGTGTTGACACAAGAAGTTGTCTGTGTCGACACATAGAAATGGTGTCGAAATTCCAGGAAAATGATGTCGACACATCTAGAAAAGTAGTGTCGACACTTCAGGAAGTTGTGTTGAAACATCCAGGATAGTTGTGTCGACACTGGTAATAAGTATCGACACATAAGTTCTGTCGACTACATTGGTGTCGACACATGCAGATGTCAGTGTCGACACTTAGGTTCCATATAGATTTCGTCGAGTGGAGAATCGACTAATCGTCGAGCGCAGATGTATAAGTGTCGACACATAGATGTCGACACTTATGTCGAGATATTAGAAGTAAGTGTTGACACTTTTCAACAGTGTCGACACATTAAGAGTATTATGCCTCGCCTTTTCACCTTCATTTTTAGAAATGTATAAGTAGGTCTTCAACATTGTTTGTCGACACGCTCTCAATAGTTTCGAGACCAAAACTTTGTGTCGACATCTCTCTCATCTAAATTCAAGCTTTCTTAAAATCCTAATGGCGCCTAAGCTTGAAGAGAACGTCAATGAAGGATATAAGCTAGTTCGCAATGCATTTGAACATGCGGAATCAGAAATTAAGGAGGTTGTAAACCTAATTACTGAGAATGGATTGGACTTTCTAGTTTCTGAACCAACGAAGATCGTGAAGAAAGAAACACTAGAATTCTATGGTGCAGCTACATTGGATTCTACTGGACTCAAAATACGATCCACAGTCCATGGAGTGAAGGTAAAGCTCACCCAAAAGAGCTTAAGAAAAGTTCTTCATCTACCAAGAACTCAAGAAGAGGAAAATGTACCTGCTTCTAAGTTAAGGGAAGCACTATAATGGTGTGGACTGGATTCCACCATGAAGATTGGCTCAGTATTTAACAGAAAAGGCATGAATATGCAAGGGAAATTCCTGTCTGAAGTTGTAGGAAAGGTGATTCTGTGCAAGCCAGGGGGGCATGATAGGATATCAGCCCATATGTTCAGCTTAATGACAAGGATCATTTACAGACTCAACACTGATTGGTCAGCTGTGATTTTTGAAAAAGTTAAGGAAAGTATTAAGAAGCCCAATCTGGGTAGAATCATGAGTCTGTTCTTAGCTGGAACTATTCCAGAAGTAATGGAACAAGCAGCTGGTTCTAAAATTAACCATATGAGGAGGATGAACATTAGGATTATCTCAAGATGGGATAGGGTCCTAACTAAGGACATGCCTGATGAGGAAAGACAAGAGGTTCCTGAGACATCTACAGCTCAAGAGATTCCTTCACAAGATCTTGCAGATGGAGCACAAGTGCAGGGGGAGCCCCATGTTGAGGAAAAGCCTACTCATCTAGACAGTGAAATGGCAACCCAAACAATTCTTGAGGTAATCAGTGAAGTAAATCAATCAATTTTCAATATTGAGGATGAAATGCTAACTGAGTCTTTGATTGATATTGACCAGACAACTCAGTTAAACAGTCAACCTCAAGATATTATCTTGAAAGATACATCTGTTGTTGCTGATGTTCCAGAAATTATAGTACCTCAAGTGCCTACTCAACAAGAGTTTACCTTAGAAGAGCTGTTTCCTAATATTGAGGGGGAGCATGCTGGTTTTGAGGGGAAGAAAACTACTTTTGAAGGAGAGCAAGCTAATCTTGAGGGGGAGCATGTAAGGTCTCATGAGGAGACTGCGAGTTTTGAGGAGGAGCAAATTAGAACTGAAACTGAGGAGCAAAGGACTCAGGGGGAGCTACCCAAGACTACACAGGAATTGCATCCCAGTCCAAGGGATAGAGTTGATATTGCTAGTACCTCAGATTCAGAGGATGCTGCTGAGGTTCAGGCAAAGAAAAGGAAGCTCATTGTCTTCAAAAGAAGGAGTCAAAGCTACAAGAAGGCACTGCAAACAGTTGCTCCACAGCCTACCCCAACAATTGATTATAGTTCTTTATTAGTATCCATGCAAGTGAAGTTGGATGAGCAAAGAATTACAATGGAGAAGTATATGGATGAAGGCCATAAGTCACTTCAATTTGATTTGGCTCAAGACATAAAATCTATAAGATTTGAAGTTAATCAGCATGAAAAGGAAATGACTGATTGTTTTCACAAAGGTGGAAATACTGTGGTTTTTCCTAGCCAAGCATCTAGAAAAAATCAAGACTCAGGTTGATAACATAGCTCTCAAACAAGGATATGTCTTAGAGAATCAACTGAGAATGAATGATAATCTAACAGAATCACATAATGTGATTGTCACTGAGATGAAGAATCTTGCTTCTACCCAAACTGAAGCAATGACTAAAGCCAAGGCAGAATTTGATAAGCAACTACAGGAAGGAATAGCTGCTATCAAAACAGCTATAACAGATTCTCAAAAGACTATTTCTGGACAGCTCCTAAAACTAAAGGCATTCTATAAAGATGGAGTCAATTTCATGGATGAACAAGTCAGATTTCAGAAGGATGATCTCAGAGATCATGTAGCCAGAGAAGTCATAAAGGGGGAGAGAGTAATAGTCAAAGCAGGATCTGACCATGCTAAATGGATTTCCAATAGCATCAGAGCCACACTTGGATATCCACCCCTTTGTGATGATGACAATGTGGCTGAATTTGGTATACAACCTATAGAGTTTGGAGGTGAGCAAGCTGAAGTTGCTCAAGTAATCTACCATCCAGCAGATTTTGAGATGATACATCATGAAGTACAATCTATGTACAACCCTCCTGAAGGTGCTCAAAATATGATCATAGAGAAAGTAGACAAGCCTGTGTCAGAGGCATTTTTGAAGGAGCAAGAAGCTCTATTATCCAAGAAGAGATTCAGAGAACAGGCTGATTTAAAGCCAAATTTTGAGCAGTGGAGCCCAACATCTAGGAATATTATCCTAACTGCTTGGAAAGCTGTGAAGTACAATACCCATGATAGGGGCAAGTGGTACTCTGAGCAAGAGTGGAGAAAGCATGAAGCCAGGAAAGAAGCCATAGTTTAATATAGAAGAAAGGCTAAACTTGGGAAGCTATCTCCTAATGCACAGGAGCCTAGCAAATATTTCCCAAAGCCTTATCATTATTTTGAAAGACAAAAGATAAGGGCTGAAGAACTTAAGAAGAAAGATCTAAAGGGCAAGAAGCCTGTAGATGATACAGATGCTCCAGTTCAAGCCAAGAATCAATCAGGCAAGGGCATTGCCATCAAGGAGCCAGAGCAGCCTTAGTTTAGATTTTCTTAAGTTTACAACTTTGTAATCATTTGTGTTAAAATCCATGTAAACTTTTGATTAAAGAAACTTTTGGTAGCTGAAACAAATCTCTTATGAATACTCATTGTGTTAGCATTATAATTTTGTGATGAAATATTTTATATGTTTTGTTTCAGTAGTTACCCTGTCATCTATTGTTGTTATACATCATAATGTGTATTTGTTATGAATGATGTATATCATTGACTAAGGGTTATGACTTCTCCAAATAGGGGGAGATTGTTGGGTACATTGGAAAATGTGTACCAGATTTGAAGAAGCCTCACCCTACTCAATGATATGCATTATGGTGTATTTGATGTGTTTTGAGTTTATATGTGCAGGTTAAGTAATTGCAGGAAATGCAGAAAAATTTCTAAGTCCATCTGTCGACACGCAGAGAAGCAGTATCGACACTTATGAAGGCATGTGTCGACACCTAGAGAAGCAGTGTCGACACTTGGAGTAGATTGTGTCGACACTAGGAAAGGCTGTGTCGACACCATAAGAAATGTGTCGACACACAGTGAAGCTCAGTCGACATACAGTGAAGCAAAGTCAACATCAAATGTTTCGACACCAAAAAGCAGTGTCAACACTCAGGAATACTTAGTCTACATCAAATGTGTCGATACATAGAGGCAGTGTTGGCACACAGAAGTATTTGTCAACATCAACTGTGTCGACACAAAGGAGATGTGTCGACACACATCAAAGCTTCAACAAAGTTAAAGTAAAGAAGTACTTGTGTCGACACAAAGGAGATGTGTCGACACACAACAAGTTTCAACAAAGTTAAAGAAAAGAAGGCTTGTGTCGACCCACAAAATCAGTGTCGACACATTCAACAGAAGGCTGTGTCGAGAAGTATTAACAACAACAAAAGGAGTTGTGTCGACACCACCAAGGCATGTGTCGACACTTAGTCCACTTGTGCCGACACTTAGTCTATTTGTGTCGACACTTAATGAAGATCAGTCTCGACACTTTCAGACAGAGAAAGTATTTTCAAAAAGTGACTGGATGACTTGACAGCTGCCATTTCTAACCAGTCTACTGCAACTGTCAAAGCTGTCAGAAGTTCGGTAGAAACCGGATCAGCTGGTTACCATGGAGGAAGACTATATAAAGGCCTTTATCCTTCAACAGAAGTAGATCAGTAAGAGAAAAGAAGAAGATCAATTACAATTAAGATTGAAGTTCTACACGAATATCGAACAACACAAAAAGAAGAAGACCTTCGATAAAAGATATAAGAAGTTGGAGGAAGAGAGCTCCTTCTAAGAAAAGCAGTTGCTGAACCAGGCTGCCAAGGAAGATTCATATTGAGATCTGAATCTCAAGTTAGAAGCTGATTGAAGATCAACTTCTCAAGAGTTCAACCCTACTGAGTTCAGATTCAAGAAGCTTTGAAGAAAGCTAAGAGAGGTTGTGCTCTGCCATCAAGTTCTTCCAAGAACTCATCAAGAAGCCATCCATCCATTCTCTCTCTTTCATGGTGGTGGTCATAAACTTTGTTTAATCAAATTTCTGTAAGATCAATTATAGATCTGAGTTGTAATCCTATTTTATAAAGGCTGAGTGTAAGAGATTTAGATCTCTGAGTGTAGGTCTTGTTGAAGACTGTGGTAGGGATTTGTGCCTTAGTTGTAGGAGACTGTGTTCTCTGAGTGTAGGCCTTGTTGAAGGTTGAGGTAGGGCAGTTTGCCTGAGTTGTAGGAGTGGGGACACTCTGAGTTGTAGGAACCTAGTTTGGGTTCTGAGCTACTGTAAGATCTGAGGATCTGAGGTGAAGTGCAGAAGTTAGGCCGAATCTAGTACACTGCTAGATAGGTGAAGGGGGAAAGTGGATGTACCCAGACCTTGGGGAACCACTATAAAAATCTGTGTGCACTTTGTGTTGAATTATTTCTGTGATTGTTGTGCTGTGTAGAAGTAGAATTCGCATTTTCTGGGTAAATAACAAAACAGATTTTCTGCCTTTAAAGCAAAAGAAAAAGTACACCTATTCACCCCCCCTCTAGGTGGTAGGCACTAATTCTTTCACGCATTAAACCTCGAGATAGGAGGTGCGGAATTCTACCGGATTGGGTTTCCCACCCAATAGCGGGGTTCTTAGCGTAAAACGGGCATTAAGAGGAATCTTTCATCGAACGAGAGCTCGGTCGAATATTCTTAATGTTCAGGTGAGCGATATTCCTTGAGAAAGGTGGCCTCATATTTGTGGAACCTCCATGGCCAAGTTGCCCTTAATAAAAATAAAATTTAGGTTCTCTAATTATTCAAAGTTATTTTAGTTCTAATTCAATTGGCTACCGAGCATTATTACTTCATCGAATTTAGTCTCTTTGCAACTTTTATATAACCGATCTAGTTCATTAAAATCCGACACCTTATTTTCTGTAAAATAATAGTAGCTCCTACAGTAGTAGAAATAACCAACACTCCCCGAGAAATATATGACCTCGGTATTCCCCTTGAATATCCTGTACTACTCACGATAGGTGCACTTTTCTCCTTTCATTAAAACTTGTTTTTAACTTAAAAAATAGTCCGCGAAATTCGATCTCGGTGTACTAAATAAATAACAGGTCGGAGCTTGCGGCGCCCATCAGAGGCCGTGCGCGACCAACATCACAAGGGCGGCTCCCCGCTGTGCCCCGCGGCTGCGAGAGCTGGCAGCTGGGAAGGGAGTCACCTTGCAGCCACGAGAGGCGGTTGTATGGAGGGGCGGCGCCCAGCGACCACGGGGAGGGGCAGAACCCCATGACAGCGGGAGGCGGTCTCTGGGAGGGGCGGCCGGGCGTGACCATCCTCTTGTAGGCAGTGCCCCGCAGCCGCCGGAGGTGGCCGCGGGGAGGGGCGCTAGCCCCTTACGGTCTGCGCCCCATGGTGCGGTCCCGACGCGGGCGGCCTGGCGCAGCCATCCTCTTACGGGCGACGTCCCATGGCTGTAGGAGGCGGCTGCGGGGAGGGGCAGTAGCGCCTTCCGGGCGGGCAGTTGCGGGCCGCCCATCCCTGGTGCGGGCGGGCGATCGCGGGCCGCCCGACCATGGTGATGCGGGCGTGGGAGGCTAGTCGTGGACTGCTCTACGCTGGTGATGGTAGCGTCAGCGGCTGATCATGGGGGAGGATGAGATGAGGATCGTGGGGGAGGATCAGATGAGGATCGCGTGTGGCGATCGCGTGTACTATGGTCAAACCCATAATCCGACCAAGTTAGTGGGGATCATGGGGAGGAGGCTATTTGCTGCCCAAAATCCTCTACAAATTCATGAGGGTCTTTTCACTTATAATATCAATAATAATAAGAAGAAAAATAAACATATTGTGGTTGGGTTCTACTTCGGTTTGGTTCAGATCGGGTCTAAGATCTTGGAACCGCTTGAGACTTGTATGTTGTGGTTCCGGTTCCGCACCGGATAATAAAATAAAAGAACCACACTCGGGCCAATGTTGTTGACGGTTTCAAAATTCAAACCGGAACTTTAATAATTTGTGAATGATTAGGTTCAATTCTTTGCGGTTCCGATTCGATTCACGGTTTTCGGTTTATGTGACAGCTCTAATATGAATATATACTTTTCCTAAATAATGATAAATGTTGGTTGTACACATGAACCAAATAAGCCCGTGAATAGATTCGGTGGTAGAGGGGCAATAATTCTATACGTGCAACACATATAAAGGATCTTGTGGGACTATATTTTTAGTGTGAAATACAATTGCATCGTAAAATATAGTTGCAAATGTACTGTCTTTTTAGTTACAAAATACAGTTGTTTTTACAAGGTTATATTCAACTCAAAATATATATGTATGAATACTTAAAATGACCATAAAAATACATTGATATGTATAATTTATTTTGAGAAAACAAAAAACAAAAATGAAAACAATTGAATTTACGCACGGTTCTCTAAATACGATGAACGTATACAAAAATTGACTGTGGTGGTGATCCCTTAAAACTGCACTAACAGGAATTCCATCACAGGCTGCCTAGAGCATTGGTGGTATGTGGGCGGCCCGCGAGGTTTGAGGCGGTGGAATGAACGCGAAGGCGCAGTTGGATCATGCTAAAGCGGGCTCGGTTTCAATTGGCAAGAATTGAGCAGAGCTTCGGGCCTCATTTGTGTGGTTCCGGCATAGGTTTCTTCCGGTGGGGCTGATTCATCATTTACGACAGATGTAAATTTGTTCTCGCATAAACCTTGCGCGTCTGTTTACATATTGTAGTTTAGTTTGTTATTTTCTTGTGTATTCTTTGAAGTCCGATTTTTTCCTTGCAGTGTTTACTACAACAATCTGGCTTGCATTTTTCTCTTTATTTAAGTATTGATTTTATTTTCTAACAAAATAAGTTTTGATGAGATTCCTTCTAAAGATTCCTGAGCCAAAATGCCAGGACTTCGACTGAAATGCTTAATCATTATAACCCGACCGTGCGAGCCGCACCCACTTGAGGGGTGCAAAATATACATGAAAAGGGGGGCCAAACGCACGCACACTGAAAGTACGCCAAGCTTAAATGGAGGAACGCCAAGCTTAGACACTCACCCTGCTAAGGGACTTAGGGAATTCTACGTCTCGGGAGGCATATCTTACAGCTGTAGGCCAGACATCGTTCCTTTCAAGCCATCGCTTGAATTGTGGAGTGGCCCGCGCTACGTGCCACACATAGACTCGGGGGGCACCAGATGATGGAGGCATCACTCAAAAAGGCGCACCTCTCCAGCAAGGATAAGGATATCAAAAGAAGAAGGATCAAAATCTGAGCCCGACATCCGAAAACGTAGGCAGGAACCTCGATGGTGCCTCGAAAACTGGAGGGCAGATACAAGACCCACACTTTATTCCGCTCAACAATTCTCATGAAAATGTTCTAAGGGCAATCAAGGACAGCTCCTTTTTACGGAGGCCTAGGATGTTCCCCCAAGAAGGGTAGATAAATCCAGATAATGCCACTTCCACCTGAGTCATGGGAACGACATGGTGGAATGCAGGAAGCTAAAGGAGAAAGTCGAGAACTTGTACACCTTGCTATGCTCAAGGAGTTTCAGGGGAAGAAGACGGCATCGCAAACTGCTCCGACCAATCCCATAGGGGGCAAGACTATGGAGGAGATACCCACCGAGGCACGACGAGACCTGCCCAGGTCAGTCCCTCCCAATGTGTAGGGATCTTTGTCAAACCACCAGCACATTTGTGCAATCATCGTAAATCTCCCTGTAGTAGTGGGAGGGATATTGATCGACGACGATGTATCCGCCAGCATGTTCCTATAAACTCTGCTTTAATTGGGGGATCTCTAGAAGGGACGCTCAACTTGGGGGTGGGGGGGGGGGGGCACAAGTTACAGGCCACCCAACGATCCCCATTTTAGGAAGCATTATCCTACCAGTGACTCTAGGGGACCCTCTTGCATAAGCTACATACGATGTTGAGTTCAACATGCAATTCCATTCTCTAGGGATCACTATTTAGGGCACTCTGGGCTGACGCACTCGAGAGAGGCATCACGATGGAGATTCGCTCATACGAAGCAAATCCCAAGGGCACTATCGGGACTCTACGCATGGAGTTCACCGAGGAAACTCTACAGCCATACCCAGTTTACTTTCCCACATTCACTAAAATAATAAGTCGCACGGTAGGTCATGTGCAAACCTATATCTTCCATTGGCATTAATGCAAGGGTCTTTTGTTACATCTATTGCAGCAACCATTTGGTAGAATGGACCCCGTGTTCTTATACTGTCATGGCGAGATGGACGAATGTCCTTCTGCACCTCATGGTAGAACGAACCCCATGTCCTTCTACTATTAATGTGAGATAGACGAAAGTCCTACACCTCTTGAGAGAATGAACCCTGTATTCTTCTATTATCAAAGCGAGATGGATGAAAGTCTTTTTGCACCTCCTGAAAGAAAGGAACTCGTGTCCTTCTACTATCAAAGCAAGATGGACATCGGTCCATTTATACCTCCACTAAAACAGACCAAGTGTCCTTCTGAGGAATGAACAGACAAATGTTCTTTACTACCTACACTGGAGAAGACCTTAAGTATTTTTATGCCGCGAATGGACAACGGTCCTTCACCACCTCTATTAGATTGAACTCCGAGTCCTTCTAACGCACGAACGGACAAAGTTCCTTCGCCATCTCCATTGGAACGGACCCTGATTCTGTCTGAGGAGCGAATGGACAAAGTTCCTTCGCCACTTCCATTGTAACGAATATCAGGTCCTTCCAATGGAGATACTAGTTTGAGGCGCGAATGGACACAGAGATTTATAAGTTAAGGATCAGATTAACATAAAGTAACTCATCATATAAGAGTGCTCATACAAATTTATATGATGTGGATCTTATGCGGTGCAATGCAAAGTTATGATATGAATATAATATGATGCTCACCCATGCACACACACGCACACTTGTTATGTCTATATAGACCTTTAGTTCCCACTTTTTGAGCAGGTAGCTAACCTCTCAGGCATCATCCCCGTGGACAAACGATGATAGTAGAGCGGGCGTCTCTATTACTAGGCGGGTATCCACACTACCAAGCCTAGGCCTTCGTCCGCCTCAACGCTAAGAACACTATCCCCTGCGTAATAAGGCTCATAGGGGTCTCGGGTAGATGTGCACCAAGAACACAGCCCAAACTGGCCCATCGTCGTGGCACAGAAGGAGCCTCTTGGAGCATATTACCAAAGGACCAAGCCCAGCCATCCACTAGGCATTGAAGGATCCTCGGGAATGAGCACTGAGGAGCAAGCCCAACTGCCCATGGTCTAACTATTAACTCCCGTCGGTGTGATGACTGGCGAGCCCATAGACTTGACACACTATCCTTAACCCAGGATTATGACATAGCGTGTCAACTCACACCGCATGCAATTACCCTTGACCATTTCATCAAACATCTAAGAGCTCCAACTGAGTCCCTTTCTCATCATACCAATCTCATGCTCAACAGCATGCAAGTGCTCCACACTGACTCCCTCATCAACATACCAAACCTGTGCTCAATAGCACGCAAGGGCTCCACACTGACTCCCTTCATTATCAACTTACCAATCCCGTCAAATCTTCATTACCCAAGATAAGTGACTAACACATCACATGGCCATGGGAATTTTCTCATCTAGCCCTTATTTTACAATTTAGCTTGCACATGCATATCAAATCATACATCTTTCCCAAAATTATATTTCATTAAACACTTAAGCTTCAACATGATCAAAATACATCACAAATTCTTCCAAAACTAATAACGTTCATCGCATTGATATCAAGAGCATCTTCACCGGATTTCATGAATACATTATTTATACAACCAAGGTTCATCCAAAACCATTAACTTATCTTGGCTATATATAAAAGAATTCACCGAATACAAATTATCATTTGGCTACGATTAGCCTGTTGAACCCGAAAATCGTGATGCATAGCTAACACAAAATTTATTACATGACAGCCACATCGACTAAACATTCTCGGGGCTACAGGACTTCCCCAACAACGGGCGACCAACTATTAGAAAGTCCTTTCCGAGGGATACAACTTTCATGTTCAGCCTAAGACCTAGAAGTGTTCGGATCAATGCTTAAATCGAGCATGAAGCCTGCTGCACATAGAAAATAGATTTGTGCACCGATCTTAAATTCAAACGAATGACATCGGTTCGTATTATTCCTCTAGCCATTCCTACAAAATTACATTCAGCTCTTCCTCCTCCCTTATTCACCCTCAATAGATCATCATCCTTCACGAAACCAAGTCCTTCGTCTTCAAAATGAAGAGAGGAGAGGTTGAAGACAATAAAACCCTAGGACAAGGTCCTAGCGTGGTCTCTTCCTAGGAGATCTTCATTTCGCACCAAAGTCAAGCTCTCTTGAGCCGACATCTCTCCTATTTCATAACTAAAGATCTAGCAACAAGGGAGGGGGTAGGAAGCTCACCTCATTTCCGGTCATAGATCTCATTATTCTTCTTGGCGGCAAGATCTGTTTCCTCATCGGTATCGTTCTCCTCCTCCGAGATAAGGTTCTTCCTCCAGAAAATCCGACTCTGGAAACTTCCTCATTTCCGTCGAGCTCGACACAGGATCGATGCGGCAGAAAAATGGAGACGTCTAGGGTTTCGTCTGCATTCCTTTTTATAAGGAAGCATTAGGGTTTATGTTGGGTTCATTGATCCCAATGTCTCAGATTTGTAAGAAGTGAAACAAGTCAATGGTATACACATAGTTATATTTGATGTATGTTCAAGTTCATACATGCAGGTTGCTCTTTGTCACATTGATTGGATAGGTGGCTCAAGTGACTATGACAAGTGGACACAAAGAAGCTGGCTGGAAAGGCAGGAATTTGCCTAAGTCCACAGGCGTTGAGTGAAGCATGCTCACTCAATGTCAGGTGTCGATATTTGAGGAAGTACGCAGGCGTTAAGTGAGGACAGCTCACTCAATGCCAGATGCAAAGAAATGTGGTTAAGTCCACAAGCATTGAGGGAAGCAAGCTCACTCAATGCCAGATGCCACAAATCTCTGAGAGAAGATAGGATAGTCAAAGCCCTTCAGCATTATCAAGGAAGGAAAGTGGCAAGTCCACAGTCTTTGAGTGAAGCCAATTCACTTAACGCCATTCAACAAGAAGGGTTGAGTAAAGTCAAGTCAGTCAAAGTCTGACTATTTGCAAGGCAAAAAAGTGGCTAAGTCCACAGGCGTTGAGTGAAGGATATTCAATCAACGCCAGACTACAAAAAGCGTTCAATAAAGCTCAGATAGTCAAAGCTTTATCTTTGGCAGTAACGAAATCTGGTTAAGTCTAGAAGCGTCGAGTAATGAAGGCTCACTTGAGGCCTAGACAGTTAAGACTATAAAAGTCTAGATGGCGTTGAGTGATGAAGGCTCAATCAATGCACTCATCGCCTAAGGTGACAGAAAATCTGTCTAAGAACAGAAGTATTGAGTGAAGGCTATTCACTCAATACCTCATCAAAATAATAGGCTAAAGCAAAAAGCGTTGAGTGAAGAAGCTACACTCAACGCTTACATTCAGGAATGTTTCTAAGGGTTTTGTCATTGAGTCAAGCTTATTCACTCAACGCCTAGTCACAAAATCTGTCAAAATATTTTGGCATTGAGTCAAGCTTACTCACTCAATGCCTAGTGATAGAAAATCATTCCAAGTGTTTTGACATTGAGTCAAGCTTACTCACTCAACGCCTAGTGATAGAAAACTATCCAAGTACTTTGGTGTTGAGTGATGAAGGCTCACGCAACGCCTACTGGTACAAAAAGATTGGTAAGGCCAAAAGCATTGAGTGAAGCTTGTTCACTCAACGCTCTCAATACCTGAGATACAGAATGATTGACTAAGTCCAAAAGCATTGAGTGAAGCTTGTTCACTCAATGCTCTCAACGCCTGAGTAAGACAGAAATCTGTCTAAGTGTTTTGGTGTTGAATGAAGCTTGTTCACTAAACACCTGTACTAATATTGTTTGAATTTGGCTAAGTCCACAGATGCTGACGTCAGCAAAAGTCAACAAAAGTCAAATGAGTTCAAAATGTGGCTGGATAGCGACAAAACAGGACAAATAGCGCCGCATGTCTATAGGATGACTTTTCATGTAAGTGATAAGTTACATCTATCAACTTCAGTGGGGCCCACGGGTCAAAATAGCTGTTGATCGGCAGAATAAAAAAAGGCGGAGATCAGATCATGGAAATTAACTTTGGGAAAAAGCTCTGGACGTCTTCTTCCTCACGCCATTATTGCAGAGGCTGAAGGTCTAGTCCAAGTTGCTGATCTAGAGTTCAACAAGTTAGCTGTTGCGAATATTCATCTGCAATAGCAAGATTAGCTATTTCTCTGAAGAAGAAGAAGCGGCCAAGGTCTAACCATAGCTACAGTCCTACACAGTTCCAGCTGATCATATCTGAAGTACATTTTCTGGAAGATGTGAGGAGAAAAGCTTGAAGAAACAATGATCTGAAAGCAGGCTCATAGGACTATTTCTCTAAAGCCAAAGTTGGGTTGTATCTTCTCAGTCCAAGAAGGAAGAAGAAGTGGAGCGGTTGTTCTGCAAGTTACTTCCAGAACAAGTAGCTATTTATTGAAGATCTATATTATTGATGTGAAGAAGATAGGGCTGAGACTTTGTCAATCCAGGAAGGTAGGCACAGAGAAATATTCTCTTGTGTCAAATCAACTCACCAACCCACTTCCATTCTATAGGATTATTTTGGATCTGAGTTGTAAGCCTGAAGTTATAAAGGCTGAGAGTAGGATCCAGTTGTGGATCTGAGGTAGGGCTTGAGGGCCTGAGCTGTAGGGGATTTATTCTCTGAGTTAGGAGAGTGATACTCTCTGAGTTGTAGGGCGAACCTCCATAGCCTGAGTTATAGGGCCTTTGGGCCGGAGGTAGGTGAACTTTGGATCACTGAATTGTAGGGCTTTGTGCCCAAGCTATAGGTCTTGGAGGAGACTGAGTGGTCCTACTGGATCGAGTTATAGGCTCTTAGGTGCCGAGATTGGAGAAGTGTCTTATCTAACAAGCTGTTAGAAAGGTGGGAGGGATAGTGGACGTACCCATAATCCGGGGAACCACTATAAACCTTGTGTGTCTTTTGTAATTGTCTTGAAAGCAAGCTAACAAAGCTAACTGATCACACTCAAGTAGAAAGAGAAATCAAATGAGACCAAAAACCTATTCACCCTCCCTCCTCTAGGTGTTTAGCTGACCTTGAAATCAAATACTTTCAAGTGGTATCAGAGGGAGGTTGCTTAAGAAAGACTTAACAGTCTGAGTAGATCTTCAAGGTTAGCTAGAAGATTGTCCTTATGGGTTCAAGAGTGAGCTATAAGGAGTTGGGTTCCATAAAGCTTCCAATCTGCAAGAAGGAAGGCTTTGGGATTTGGAAGGAGAGGGTCAGATTGTTCATGGAGTCTACTGACCCTAGAATCTATGTAACAGTACAAGAGGGACCTTTCATCCTATGAAAGTCTCAGCTCTGGATGCAATAGTACAGATGCCAAAGATATATTCAGAAATGAACAAAGATGAGGTCATTCTTGCGACCTTAGACAAGAAAGCTCAGAATATCATGGTCAGTGCTATTGATGATTCTACCCTTCAGAATTTGATCTGCTGCATGACTGCCAAAGAAATGTTGGATACATTAATTTTCTACATGGAAGGCACAGAGGAGGTCAGAGATGACAGGAAGTCTATGCTCAACCAAGAGTATGAGGTCTTCATGCAGACCAAGGAAGAGAACATAGCTGGATGTTATGAGAGATTTTTCAGAATTATGAATGAACTGAAGACCTACGGGAGGGTCTTCAGTAATTATGAGCTTAATGACAAGTTCGTAAGGTCTCTCACTAGAGACTAGGACACCAAGATTCGTGCCATCAGGGAGGTGGCCAAGCTAGCTGATACTCATCCCCATACTCTGTTCGGAAAGCTTGTTGGGTATTTCATCCACATGAACCCAGATTTGATGAAGTCACCCTGGAACTAAGATGAATTAAGTTGTATTTGATGTTTGGTTTGAGCTATATGTTTGCAGGAATTTCACTGGGAAGTGTAGACTAATGTCAGCTCACAGTGGGTCACCAAACACAGGAACTGTGCAATGTAATCCCTCATTGCATATTCCAAGGTGTTGAGTCATGTGTGGTCTCTCTATTGGGATACACTTCATATTCAAGCTATTGGACTATGGGAAAGGTAATGGAGGTTGGCTACTCTCGAAGAATCAGTTTTTCCAACATCAGAAATTTTATAAGTGTTTTACTCGAGTAGAGCTTTCACCTACTCGAGTAGTCTGAGTATAATATACTCGAGTACCCAAGTCAACTACTCGAGTAGACATATTCATATACTCGAGTAGCATGATTATATACTCGAGTAGATTACTCTTTATACGCGAGTACTAAAGGGTTTCCTCATCTATATTTCTCTAAGTCATATACTCGAGTAAGTATATTCATATACTCGAGTAAGTATACTCACATACTCGAGTAGATAGAAACATACTCGAGTAGTTCATTATACCTACTCGAGTAGATCATGTGTCACTCGTGTACCTTGATATTTCCCTACTCCAGAATTTTTTCTAAGTCTTTTACTCGAGTAGAACTTTCACCTACTCGAGTAGATTACTTCCTCTCGAGTAGTTTAGTTCAACTACTCGAGTAGTTGCCAGCAGACCTCTTCAGAATTTTTCTAAATATTCCACTCGAGTAGTACGTCATGTACTCGAGTAGTTCATGTAATATACTCGAGTAACTTCTCCAGTACTCCAGTAGATCCTTTATGTACTCAAGTAGGTCTCTACACATACTCGAGTAGTTCTGTCTGCTTACTCGAGTAGTTGATCTCTATATACTCGAGTAGTCTTTATATATTTACCCGTGTATGTTCTCCATAATATACTCGAGTAGTTATTCAACTACTCGAGTAGTTATTGACTTACTCGTGTAGTTGGCTGAATCTTTCTGAAATTTTGCTAAGTCATTTTTCTAACAGGATTTTTCAAATCACGCGACATGATTGGTCCACGTGTACATCATTATGACCGATTATGACCATTAGTCTCTCCTATATAAGGTCTTATCAGAAAATGACAAACCCTAAGTATTCTCCAAGCTTTCTTGTCATTCTATTTCGAGAAATATTCTTCAGCCGACTCCTCTCTGATTTTCGTGAATCGGAAGCCGCCGCCGTGGCCTTCTTCTCTGGCCAAAGCTTGTACTCTCAGAGGACTATTCTGAAGAAAGTTACAGATCGAGATCAACTTCACTGATCATCTTATCTCTCGACTTCTGTAAAAGCGAGTAAATCCAGATCGAAGCCGAGAACTTCTTGACCGATTTCTGAAAGTGCTACAAAGTTGAAAAGAAGAAGATCATGGCCGTGTCTTCCAGATCTATGTGATTTTCTGTTTGTATTCTTGTAAACCTCATTTTATTCTTGTAGGAGAAATCTTCTCCGAGTGTAGGAGTTTTTCACTCCGAGTTTGTAGGAAGTGTTATCTTCCGAGGTGTAGATCCCTTTGTTTGGATCGAGTTTGTAGGAACTTTGTTCTGAGGGTAGGATCGATTTTTGTTCCGAGATAGTGGAGTAGCCGAGTCTAGTTGATTGCTAGATCAGTGAGGGAAAGTGGATGTACCCAAGGTTGGGGAACCACTATAGATCTTGTGTCATCTGTGATATTGGTGGATATTTCTGTGCTGTGCTCTAATTATTTTTTATTCTGCAAAAGACGCACAAACCACCTATTCAACCCCCTCTAGGTGATTTAGGTCGACAACAGTTTTCTTTCAATTGGTATCAGAGGGAGGTTGATCGTCAAAAGGTTAACACCTTGATCAGATCCAGATCTGTTGTTTGAAAGATTCTACCATAAAATGGACAAGGGCAAAGATTTCGCCAAGCTTCCACTATGCAACAAAAATAACTTTCCCATGTGGAAAGAAAGGATAAACTTTTTCATGGAAGCTGTGGATCCAAGGATCTTCATGATCGTTGAAGAAGGTCCTTATGTTCCCATGACTGTGTCCACTATCGACCCTACCAAGAAAGTTTCCAAAATCTAATGGATCTTGACAAAGACGAGATTGCACTTGTCTCTCTCGACAAGAAAGCTAAGAACATTATAGCAAGTGCAGTCGATGACTCGATGCTGCAGAATTTGATTCACTGTCAATCAGCTAAGGAGATGTGGCATTCCTTATTCACTTTGATGGAAGGAACTGAAGAACTAAGGGATGATCGGGAGATCTCTTCTCAATCAAAAATATGAAGCATTCCGACAAGGGAACAAGGAAACATTTGCCGACACCTTTGAAAACTTCTTCAAAATTGTAAATGGCCTAAGGGTGTATGGCCGTGTCTTCACCAACAGAGAACTGAATGACAAATTCTTGAGATCGCTAACCAAGGAATGGGATAACAAGGTATGCGCCATCAGGGAGTTCGGGAAGCTAGCTGAAACGGACCCGCAAAATCTCTTTGGAAAGCCTATGTCTTATGAACTCCAAATCAATACAAGAAAAGCTGATGAAGAGAAGGGAAAGTCTGCCATAAAGGAGAAATCTGTCGCTCTGAAGGCAGACACCTCCAGAAAGACTAAGGCTGCCTCCCCCGCTCCAGCTCCAGAAGATGATGAAGAAGAAGAATCATCAGAGCCTAGCACCTCAGGGTCTGAACTATCTGAAGGAGAGTTCTCCTTACTCTCAAGGCAATTCAAGAAGTTTCCAAATAAAAAGAAACAATGGAAAGGCAAAGATGCCTCATACACAAGATCGCGGCATGATGACGATCGACAAAGAAAAGGCTCAAGCAGCCACGAAAGGTACAACACTAAACAGAACAAATACGTTTCAACTGACATCATTTTCTACTGTTGTAATAAGCCAGGTCACGTCATTGCTGACTGCCCTCACAAGAAGAAGGAGGGTGGCAGAAGGGAAGACAAGAAATCCTCACACAACAGGAAAAAGGAAAGAGAAGAGCCTCATAGCCAAAAGGAGCAAGACTCTTAGCGACTCCGACTCTTCAGAGTCAAGCGAAGAAGAAGAAGCTTACTTTGGGCTAATGGCTCAAATAGATGATGAACAAGAGCCCCAGTTCACTGGGAAGGTAAACTCTCACACCCCTCTCTTAGAGTCTGAAGTCTCTGAACATGATTGCGAGAGTAGCTCCTCTGACGATGAGTCAGAATTAATGGCCCAGTATAAGGAGTTAATCATGGCTTACGACAAATGTCGTCGAGTCGTGAAGACTCAGGATAAAGAGATCAAATCTCTAAAAGCCGAAGAGAGCAACTTGAGAGAGAAAGTCGCAAAGACTGACTCCCTCAAGGAAAACTTCAATAATACTATTGAAGAATATAATAAGGCTCTTGAGCACCTTGACCTGAAGGAGAAGATCATCAAAGGTTTGGAAGCCGAACTTGCGGCTGAAAGGAAACATGTTGAGAGTTTCTCTAAGCCCAAGACGGTTCTTCCATCCGTTGCTGAATTCTCAGCAAAGGCCAAGGGAGCTGGACTAGGCCATGAAGAAGCTCCTACTAAATCCTCTAGGAGAAACAAGAATCAACGGAAAAATAAGGTCGCCAAAAAGGCCTCAGCCGAAGAAAAGGGAAAAGCCCCTCAAAATCAAACCACATTCAGAAAGGTCATCTTTCCAACAAATGAGTTTGATTTTGACTCATCATACGAGCACTTTGTTAGGCCTACTTATGTAGAGCCAAAGTCCCGCTATCAAGGATGGGCTCGACCCCGAAACTTTGGCGAAAGTGTCTTTAAGGCACCTTATGAAGAAGTTATTCTTCTGAGCTATGGCCCTTTCAATCATGGGCATAACTTCAAGAACTCACCAAAGACAAAGCCTGTTGTAGAGAAGCCCATAAAGGAGAAGAAGCAATGTGATTGCCATTATCATGAGGCATCTTCCTCCAAGAATGCTACCACTGCTAGACCAAAGTTCCATAAGGTCAAGCAGGAGATCCTGAGGCAAAGGTACAACAGATTTGACTGTTGGTGCTGTGGCAAGGTTGGTCACTTCGCCATAGATTGCTGGTTCAATTCCAGAAACGCTGCAACCCCTCATGTCAGCAATATGAGAAAGACCGCTCATAATGCTAATACTCGTAGGGGGAGCACTCTAACCCGAGACCCAGGATCCAAACGTGTTTGGGTTCCTAAGGCAAACTGATTGTGATTGCAGGGATGTCCAAAGGCCAACAAAATGCCTATCTGGTACTTGGACAGCGGATGCTCTCGGCATATGACCAGGACTAGAAGCCTCATTCAGAACTTTACTCAGTCATGAACGGACCAAAGGTCATCTTTGGAGGTTCAGACCATGGAATTACTAGAGGCTATGGTATGATTACTAACGACAATGTATCCTTCTCGGATGTGGCTTATGTTGAAGGATTGGAACACAATCTCATTAGCATAAGCCAACTCTGCGACAAAGGATACATAGTTGAGTTCCATGCTGATAAGTGCTTGATAAAATCCGTTGAAAATCTGGAAACGATTCTATCCGGCACTCGAAGCAGGAATATTTTCTGTTTAAATTTCATCTGTATAGATTCTTCTACACCAGTGTGTCTTTTGGCAAAAGATAGTGCGTCTCTTGGTGACCAATGGCACAAGAGACTAGCACAAATTAATTTCAAAACCATCAATAAAATATTTTCAATGAACTTAGTACGTGATGCCCCAAATGTCAAATGCGTTAAAGACAGACCCTGTCATGCATGCGTAAAAGGCAAGCAAACAAGGGCTACCTTTAAAAGCATTATTGGCAAAGACTCTAACAGATGTCTTCATCTATTGCACATGGACTTGTTTGGTCCACTGCAGATTAGAAGTTTGGGAGGTAAGGACTATACATTGGTAATTGTTGATGACTACTCGCGCTTTGCGTGGGTGTTCTTTCTGAAACACAAGTTAGATACCTTCGACATCTTTACCAATTTTGTCAGGCAAGTCCAGAATGAATACAACTGCTCCATAGTCAAAATCAGAAGTGCCAACGGAACAGAATTCAAATTTGGGGCCATGACAGAATTCTGTGAAAGCTTAGGTATCTTTCATGAGTTTTCCTCTCCTCGCACTCCACAGCAAAATGGAGTGGCTGAGAGAAGGAACAGAACACTCATAGAGGCCTGCAGGACCATGTTGAGTGATGCTTCGCTACCGGAGTACTTCTGGGCTGATGCCGTCAACACTGCATGCCACGTGCAAAATCGAGCACTCATAAACAAAGACCACAATAAGACACCTTACGAACTTCTGAAAGGCAGGAAACCAACAGTCTCTTACTTCAGAATCTTTGGCTGTAAATGCTTCGTAATTAACAATGGTAAGTATCATACCACCAAGTTCAGTGAAAAGAGCTTTGAAGGTATTTTTTAGGATATAGTAGCCATAGTAAGGCATATAGGATTTTTAATAGAAAAACCCTGGTGGTGGAAGAATCGATACATGTTGTATTTCATGAGACGAGCTTGCTACAAAGCAATCCGTCTAGTATGCTCATTGAAGATGCAGGTGAAAAGCTGAAAGAAACTAGCTTGGATGATCCGTCCGAGAATAAAGGCGAGAAGTTCATTAAGATCACCACTCCAAATCCCATTGGAGAGGCTGATGATCAAAATGGAGAAGTCATCCAGGACGAAGAAATCACTCCGGTGCTTAAAGATAATGCAGATGCAAGGACTCTAGAGCTCAGACATCTGAAGGATCACCCCATGGACCAGATCATAGGAGATCCCCGGGATGGTGTCAGAACTCGGAGAGGTACAACTAAAGAGAATCTTCATTTGAGTTTTTTCTCACAGGTTGAACCAAAGAAATTTGAGGAAGCAAACTCAGACGCATCATGGATAATGGCAATGGAAGAAGAGCTAAATCAGTTCAAGCGCTGCAATGTGTGGATGCTGGTTCCAAGACCCAAGGGAAAGAACATCATTGGAACAAAATGGGTCTATAGGAATAAGATGGATGAAGACGGAACTATCATAAAGAATAAGGCCAGACTCGTCGCTAAAGGCTATCGTCAAGAAGAAGGAATCGACTTCGACCAGACAGATGCTCCGGTGGCGAGGCTGGAGGCCATAAGGTTGTTCCTCGCATATGCTGCCTTCAAAGGCTTCACCGTCTATCAGATGGACGTGAAGTCGGCCTTCCTGAATGTTAACATAAAGGAGGAAGTGTATGTAGAACAACCTCCAGGTTTCGTTGATCCTAACATTCCCGATCATGTCTATTTTCTGCACAAGGCCCTATATGGTCTGAAACAAGCTCCTAGAGCTTGGTATGAAACGCTATCTACCTTTCTACTTGAGAGCAAGTTCACAAGGGGAAATATAAACAAGACATTATTTCTTAGGGAAATAAAAGGCAAGATTTTGCTTATGCAAATCTATGTCGATGACATTATCTTTGGCTCTACAGATAACAACCTCTGCAAAAAGTTCTCAAAACTTATGCTAGGGAAGTTTGAAATGAGCAGTATGGTCGAGCTGAAGTATTTCTTAGGGCTTCAGGTGAAACAATCTGAAGATGGAATTTTCGTCTCACAAACCAAATTCACCAAAGAGCTAATTAAGAAATTCGGAATGGAGAACGCAACCTCTATGAGGACTCCAATGGGCTCAACTATGTCTTTGGACAAGGATGAAAAAGGGAAACCTTTTGATGAAACCAAGTACAGAAGCATAATTGGATCCTTGCTCTACCTTACTGCCAGTAGGCCTGACATAATGTTCTCAACATGTGTCTGTGCTAGATTTCAGGTGAACTCTAAGGAATCTCATTACGCTGCTGCAAAGCGGATCCTGAGATACCTTAAAGGCACACCAAATCTTGGCTTATGGTATCCAAGAAGTAATGACAGCGAACTAATTGGATTTTCAGATGCAGATTTTGTAGGTAGCAAAGAAGACCGGAAAAGCACCTCAGGGACTTGCCAATTCTTCGGAAGAAGGCTAATTTCCTGGAGTAGCAAGAAGCAGAACTGTGTCGCAATCTCAACAGCCGAGTCAGAGTATATCTCTGCAGGCAGTTGTTGCGCACAGTTGCTATGGATAAAGAATCAGTTTGAGGACTACAACCTGCAGTTCAAAGATATTCCCTTGTACTGTGACTCCTCCAGCGCAATTGCAATAGCCAACAATCGAGTTTCCCACAGCCGGACAAAGCATATCGAGCTAAGGTATCACTTCATTCGGGAACATGTGGAGTATGGAGACATAGATGTCCAATATGTGCCTATCGATAGGCAAGTTGCAGATATCTTCACAAAGCTGCTGGACGAGACCAAGTTCTCATTCTTCAAGACAGAGCTTGGGATGCTCAACAAAGAGGACTAAAGAAGGCTAGCTGACTAAGAAACTCATAATTGCAAGGGGTTAGTCAAAATCTCTCCCTTCTCAACTTTTTCAAAATTCAACTCGAGAAGCTGAGACATACTCGAGTACTCTTCTCTACCTACTCGAGTATAAGAATGCACCTACTCGAGTATGTCTACTGACCTACTTGAGTATGAGGATGTGCCTACTCGAGTATCTAAAGACCTACTCGAGTAAGTCATTTACCTACTCGAGTAAGTCACCCCTCTACTCGAGTAGCTCTCTCCTCCTACTCGAGTAACTCCTATCAACCTACTCGAGTAAGTCATCTACCTACTCGAGTATTCTTTGCAGACCTACTCGAGTACCTCCTGACGACCTACTCGAGTAGCTCTTATACCTACTCGAGTAGTCTATCTCCTTCTCGTGTCCTGTTTCCCAGATTTTGAAAATTGTTCTATTCGCCCCCCAAGGCTATATGCCGCCTCTTTCTTTAAATTAATTAGCAGTACTTTAAGAGTAATATATATATGAAATTCCGCAAACTCAAACCTACACGAGATCATTTCTATCTCTCGAGTCCCTCTGCCTCTTCGCCTACCCTGCCGATTCGACTCCTCTCCTCCGCCGAAGTTGCAGAGCCCTCTCTCTCATTTCCTCCAGTCATTCGCATCCATGGTGACTTCTCACAAGATTGGCGTCGGCTCCGAACTTGTCACCGAGGGTATCGCAGAGCTCTCCGATGATTTTCGCAACCTCCTCATCCTTCTCGACACCACCGGCCTCTCCTTCACTCTCCAATAACCCTGTCACGTTCTCTTCCCCGAAGTTGCAGAATTCTTCTCAAATCTCAAGGTTTGACGAAATGGCAAAGTTCTAAAATCTACAGTAAAGGGGTTGAAACTCAAGTTCACCAAGATCTCTGTCTCTCAACTTCTCCGTTTACCTATTGTTGATGAAGAAGATGATCTGGATGATGAAGATTTTGACCGAACAGCACTCTTCTGTGGCATTTCTCCTGAAGCACAGTATATTAAGAGGTCAGACATGAATGGTGAAGGAAAATTTCTGGTAGACATCATTGGCAAAATTATCCTGTGCAAGACTCACTCCATCTGAGACATTCCCTCATATTTCTTCGATATAATGCAAGCCACTGTATGCCGCAAGAAGTATCAATTTGGTATGCTGATTTTGGACAAAATCAAGGACAGCTTGAAATCCCCCAACTATGCAAGAATTATCTCTCTGCTCCTTCATGAAACAAATCCTGAAGTATTCAACCTCTCCAAAGGGACTCCACTTCACCATATGAAGAAGGTCTCCATCTCTTCAATTCAGAGATGGGATCTCAAGCTCAAGAATTCTGCCCAAGCTGCCAAGCTTTCTGAGGTTCCAACTATAGAGGACAGGACTCCATCTCCCTCTCCTCATCATGTGGCCAGCTCCTCTGGTGCACTAAGTGAGGGGGAGCCCGCTCCTTCTAGCCCAGTCAGGCAGCCCTCTCCTCAGCCAGAAATTCCATCCCTACCTCATACTCCCCAGAGTCCAGCTACTCCTTCAGATCAAGTCCCTCCAGACACTCTTCTATCAACAGCTGCTGCTATAGATGCCATGATTGCAGAGCTTTCTGAAGATGTGCTCCCTCCTCCTCCTCTCTCTCCTCCAGCTCCAACCTCTGAAGGTAACAAGGACTTGTCTCCAGCACAAACTCCTGCCCATTCTCCAGCCAGAACTCCAACACCTTCTCCAGCTCCTCCAGCAGATAAGCCAGACACCATTTTTATTACTGATGAGCCTTCTCCTGAGCCAGCTGAGGCCCCTCTCAGAAACCTCGATTTCTCCATCCCCCATGATACAGAAGAATTGGATGCTGTCATTCCTACCACCAGAGCTCTCAGCTCAGTAATAATTGAAGAAATAGCTCCTTGGGTAACTCCTCCTATCCCTACTACTGCTCCCTCTACTGCTGCTGCTCCAGTCTCCTCCTCCTCAGATTTGCTGCAACACATCTCCATTCTTCTTCAAGAACAAAGACATAATTTTGACACCTCTCTAAAGGTGGTCACTGACAAGGTAACTGCTCTTGAGACTGAGATGAGCAGAGGTTTTGCTGAAATTCAGCATAACACTGACAAGCTCAAGTACCTGTTCCAACTTGGTGGCAAAGCCCTTGACCATACTATCACTAGTATGGGCAATGTTATGAAACAAGGTATCACCTTGGCAAACAATCAGATAGAACTAGACAAGAGGACTGAAGCCAACAAGATGAAGATCTATGAAGAAGTTGGCATTTTCAAAGATGACACCATAGAGAAAGTATCTGTTGAAATCAGAAAGGGGGAGGGTTTGATAAAAGAACTCAAAGAACAGGTAGAAAAATCTACTGCTCAAAAGACAGCTGTATGGGAAGCTCATGTGAAGACCATTGATGATGATGTGCTTGCCCAGATACAGAGTGTCAAATTTCACACATATGACACTGCTGTCTGGATGTACAATCAGATCTTACCATATCTTGCAGTTGACCCAAACATCATTCCCCATCATCTCAATCCTCTAGCCACAGATGTCACTGCCCCAGTTGTTCCTCAACAACCTACCTTCTCTCCCAGGCCTGGAGACTCAGTTGCTCCTCCAGACACTTATGTTCCAGGCTGGGAAGAAGACGATCCTGCTGATATATTCCTTCAAGCCCCTCTAGAGATCAGAATCCACAAGAAGAAAAAGAAAAATTTGGTGAAGGTCCCTCTGCTAGCAGGACTGCTCCTTCTAAGGCCCCTGAACATGCTGAAGCCTGGTCTCCAACTTCAAAGTCTATCATTTTGGACACACTCAGGCTGGTCATAGATCACAATGAGAACAGAAACATGCACTATAGTTCCCAGGAATGGGAGTTATATGAGAAGTCAATGCTGAAAAGGAAGATCCATGACAGAGAGTTTGGGAGAAATAACCCTGCTGCTCCTCCAAGGCCTCCTAAGTACATTCCTAAGCCTTTCAGCTACCTAAGGAGACAGCAAGAAAAGATGGATAAGCAGCAATCCCAAGCCCAAACCTAAAAGATGATGAGAAATTGAAATGACAAATTCTAGACATGATGTTTTTGGAAACTTACATATATATACAATTCTTCATTACTGTCTAATTATCTTTTTCATTATCCTTTGCTTACCTGTTCATATATTCTTTCTTAGTTTCTTTTATGTCCATAATTCACCTTAGTGTAAAGGGTTCTGAATTCAACAAATAGGGGGAGATTGTTGGGTATTTCATCCACATGAACCCAGATTTGATGAAGTCACCCTGGAACTAAGATGAATTAAGTTTTATTTGATGCTTGGTTTGATCTATATGTTTGCAGGAATTTCACTGGGAAGTGTAGACCAATGTCAGCTTACAGTGGGTCACCAAACACAGGAACTATGCAATGTAATCCCTCATTGCATATTCCAAGGTGTTGACTCATGTGTGGTCTCTCTATTGGGATACACTTCATATTCAAGCTATTGGACTATGGGAAAGGTATTGGAGGTTGGCTACTCTAGAAGAATCAGTTTTTCCAACATCAGAAATTTTCTAAGTGTTTTACTCGAGTAGAGCTTTCAACTACTCGAGTAGTCTGAGTATAATATACTCGAGTACCCAAGTCAACTACTCGAGTAGACATATTCATATACTCGAGTAGCATGCTTATATACTCGAGTAGATTACTCTTTATACCCGAGTACTAAAGGGTTTCCTCATCTATATTTCTCTAAGTCATATAATCGAGTAAGTATACTCATATACTCGAGTAAGTATACTCACATACTCGAGTAGATAGAAACATACTCGAGAAGTTCATTATACCTACTCGAGTAGATCATGTGTCACTCGTGTACCTTGATATTTCCCTACTCCAGAATTTTTTCTAAGTCTTTTACTCGAGTGGAACTTTCACCTACTCGAGTAGATTACTTGCTCTCGAGTAGTTTAGTTCAACTACTCGAGTAGTTGCCAGCAGACCTCTTCAGAATTTTTCTAAGTATTTCACTCAAGTAGTACTTCATGTACTCGAGTAGTTCATGTAATATACTCGAGTAACTTCTCCATTACTCGAGTAGATCCTTTATATACTCGGGTAGGTCTCTACACATACTCGAGTAGTTCTGTCTGCTTACTCGAGTAGTTGATCTCTATATACTCGAGTAGTCTTTATATATTTACCCGAGTATGTTCTCCATAATATACTCGAGTAGTTATTCAACTACTCGAGTAGTTATTGACTTACTCGTGTAGTTGGCTGAATCTTTCCGAAATTTTGCTAAGTCATTTTTCTGACGGGATTTTTCAAATCACGCGACATGATTGGTCCACGTGTACATCATTATGACCGATTATGACCGTTAGTCTCTCCTATATAAGGTCTTATCAGAAAATGACAAACCCTAAGTATTCTCCAAGCTTTCTTGTCATTCTATTTTGAGAAATATTCTTCAGCCGACTCCTCTCTGATTTTCGCGAATCGGAAGCCGCCGTCGTCGTCTTCTTCTCCGGCCAAAGCTTCTACTCTCAGAGGACTATTCTGAAGAAAGTTACAGATCGAGATCGACTTCGCTGATCATCTTCTCTCTCGACTTCTATAAAAGCGAGTAAATCCAGATCGAAGCCGAGAACTTCTTGACCGATTTCTGAAAGTGCTACAAAGTTGAAAAGAAGAAGATCCTGGACGTGTCTTCCAGATCTGAGTGATTTACTGTTTGTATTCTTGTAAACCTCATTTTATTCTTGTAGGAGAAATCTTCTCCGAGTGTAGGAGTTTTTCACTCCGATTTTGTAGGAAGTGTTATCTTCCGAGGTGTAGATCCCTTTGTTTGGATCGAGTTTGTAGGAACTTTGTTCTGAGGGTAGGATCAATTTTTGATCCGAGATAGTGGAGTAGCCGAGCCTAGTTGATTGCTAGATCGGTGAGGGAAAGTGGATGTACCCAAGGTTGGGGAACCACTATAGATCTTGTGTCGTCTGTGATATTGGTAGATATTTCTGTGTTGTGCTCTAATTATTTTTTATTCTGCAAAAGACGCACAAACCACCTATTCACCCCCCTCTACGTGATTTAGGTCGACAACAGTTTTCTTTCAAAGCTGCTCTCTTACGAGATGTTGCTGGCAGCCAGGAAAGAGGAGAAAACCATCAGCAAATCCCAGGCCAAGGAAACGTCTTTGGCCTTCAGAGCAGATAGCACAAAGAGGAGCAAGCAGAGGATTCTCTCTCCTCCAAGGAGGCCTACTGATTCAGAAACCACAGGGCCAAGCTCATCTGACAACAACATGTTAGATGAAGACTTTGTTGCCTTCTCTAGGCAGCTTTAGAAATTGATGATGAGGAAGCAGTGGAGGAGCATACCTTCCTCCTCCTCTCGACATAAGGAGGATTAATACAAGGCAAAGAAGAAGCAATCCAATGGAGGCAAGTATGACTATAAGCCTAGTACACATGTTTACTCTAAAGTTATTTGCTACTGTTGCAGCAAACCTGGGCATGTATTTGCCGACTTCCCGGTCAAGAGTAAGGAGACTGGTGAGAAGAAACAACAAAAGCATAAGGGAAAAAAGGCCAAGTCCTTTATTGTGAAGAAGGAGAGAAGCGGGTCTGACTCATCTTCATCTGTGTTTGAAGAAAAAGAAGCCCTCATTGGGCTGCTGGCTGCAATTACAGATGGCGATGAAGACTATCCTGATGCCATGATAGGTAACAGGGCCCCTCAGTCACATTCTAGCTGTGACTCAGAGGTGGATGATGAGGATGAAGATGCCTACAACTGTAATGTGTTGATGGCAATATCTGATGAAGAATGCAGCCAGGATCAGCCTAGTCTGACAAAGGTACATTCCCTATGTAACTCATCCTCAGAATCTGGTTATGAGACCAGTCCAAACACTGATGCTTCCATATCAAGAGCTGATGAAGGATCAGAATTAGAGGATGATGTCAATCAATTGATTGACCAATATGGTGCACTTCTGAAGTCTTTCAAGAGAAGTAAGAAGTTGGACAAGAAGCTGGCTGAGGAGATTATCTCCCTACAGCTAGCTGCTTCCCAGGATTCTGAGTCAGCTTCCTTGCTGGAGCAGAAGATAAGGGAAGTGGGCCAACTAAAGAACATCACAATCATTCAGATTGAGACTATAAGATAGAAGGATAAGATAATCTTGGATCTTGAAGAGAAGTTCCTTAATGATAAGAAGCTTGTGCTGAAATTCTCAAAGCTCAAGTCTGTGTTACCCTTGATAGACTCCTCCTCTCAAAAGGGTAAGAAGGGGGGTTGGGATTCAAGGGAAGCACAAGAGTGGTCTATTCCAAAGGGAAAGTCAAGGCTCCAGTTCAGCCTCTAGCTTCCAAGACTCCCAATCCATTTAAGAAAGTGATGTTACCTTCAAACAGGTATGACCAAGAGAGCATCTATAGTCACTGGGTGCATGGTAGATCCACTAGTGTGAACAAAGATGTTCACAACAATGGTGGAAGGTATAGTAGTGGAGTGAGTGCCTTTAAGGTTCCCCATGAGGAAATACAAATGGCCCATTTTGGACCTTTTGTGTTTGGTGCACCGACCCCTACTCTCAAGAAAAAGACAGTGTTGGAACCCTATTACTGATTTGGGCTAGGATTACTATTATGATGTTTAGTTTGAACCATTTTGTATAGTCTAGGGTCATAGGTTTATTTCCAGGGTTATTGCCTCAGAAGAATTCTAGCAGAAATGCAGATCGATGATAGCAGAATACAGTTCGACAATATGGCCATAATTGCAGACACGGGCTCTCCGAAAGATTTTTTGGGGTCTAAAGAAAGATTCTGGTGTTGATATCGAATATGCCCAAGGGTGCATTCGATTTCAGGATCAAAATCAAAATTTTCGGACTCTGAAGGCCGTCCATGGGACATAAACCCTTTTAAAATATATATTTACTATATAATTAATTTTTTAAAATTTTCAGAATTAAAATAAAAAAGTTAAGACAAAGTGGGAAATTTTTTTCGTTGTTTTTAAGTAGTTTTTTTATATATATAAAAGAGGTAAAAGTAATAGTTTTCTAAATTCAAAATAACAACACAAAACTTCCCGACAATGGCGCCAAAAACTTGATTGGCTCCGCGAGCTCCGACATGTTATTTATTTAGTACGCTGGGATCGAATTGTACGGACGATTTTTTTAGTTAAAAACAAGTTTTAACGAAAGGAGACAAGTGCACCTATCGCGAGTAGTACAGGATATTCAAGGGAAATATCAAGGTCGTATATTTCTCGGGATGTGTTGGTTATTTCAACTCCTCTAGGAGCTACTATTGTTTTATCGAAAATACGGTGTCAGATTTTAATTAACTAGAGCGACTATATAAAAGCTGTAAAGAGGCTAAGAAAATTCGATGAAGTAATAACACTCGATACCGAATTGATTAGGATTAAAATAACTTTTAAGAACTCGAGAACCTAAATTTCATTTTAATTAAGGGCAACTTGGCCGTGGAGGTTCCACAAATATGAGCTCACCTTTCTCAAGGAATATCGCTCACCTGAATATTAAAACTATTCAGCCGATCTATCGTTCGACGAAGGATTCCTCTTAATGCCCGCTTTACGCTAAGAACCCCGCAATTAGGTGGGGAACCCAATCCAGTAGAATTCCACTGCTCCTCTCTTGAGGTTTAGTGTGCAACTCTCTTTATGCAACGGTGATTGGTCCATACGGACGGCCTCTCCGCTTGCTAGCGTATGAACAACGAAAAACAAGTTCACACACCAATATGTGGTTCTACGCATCGTAAACCCGGGATAAACCTTAAATTCTTTAATTAACGTGAGAAAACGACCTTTATTTATTTAAAGTGATTTTTATGTCCCAATGCTCTTCGATACTGTGGGTTAAGAGCGATTAGCCACTCATTGGAATGAGAACGGCTTATGAATTTAATAAGGCATAAGTTCGAGACGAAGCGCTAAAGGATTGTAAATAAAAACATAAAATAACAAAACATTAGAAAAATGTAAAACTTACTAAAAAGAGAACTCACGCACTCAACAAAATCATAAGTAAGAAAGAAAAACAAGTCATACTCGAATGAGTAGGCGGAAAATAAATGCAATTGGAAGTCCTACTCGAATGAGTAGGCGAGAAATAAATGGAAGTCCTAATCGAATGAGCAGGCGGGAAATAAATGCAAGTCCTACTAGAATGAGTAGGTAGAAAATACATGCAAGTCCTACTCGAATGTGTAGGTAGGAAATAAATGCAATTGCATAAAGTAAACTAAGCTAACAAAAAAGAAACTAAATTACAAGAAGGAAAAAATGGTAATCTCACACACACGCATTCTACATAAATTAAAGAAATCAATAAAACTACCTCTCTCTCTCTCACTCACACACACACACACACACACACACACACACACACACTACATAAATTTGAAAGAACAAAAATAAATACAAAACAAAATAAAGCTTAAACTCATACACACACACAAATTAAAGAGAAAAACAAAGTCATCCAAAATTTAAAACAACAACATATTTATTCTTATAAATTCATAAAAGTCATAAAAAAGTGGAAAAAATTTTAAAGGAACAAAAAATTTACAAAATAAAAGGAAAACTAAGTTATAGAAAAATTTGAAACACTTTAAATCCACCTTTATAAACCCATAATAATGAATAAAAAATAATTAAAAATCATAAAAGCAAAACATGGTAAAAAGAACTTTGAAATCATAAAGGACAAAATTACTCTCATACACACATCACACACACACACACATAGAAAACAAGGAAAAATAAGAGATACAAAGAGAAGAAAAGTGGGCACTCACATACAATTCATTACAACATAAGGATGAAAAATAAAACCTATTTTATGAAGGAAAACATAGGGTTACAAAAACTAAAGTAAACATTAAAGGGAGGGGAGAAAATATCCTTACATATCAAAAAAGTTCACCCAAGCAACCCACAAACATTAAATTTGGTCCAACAAAGTGAACCCTTGGGTCTTACAGAAAAGTTCTATTTATAGGAAAAATATGAAATTACATGCCCTGATCACGGGCATGACTGGGGGGCGTGTAAGGTTGGCGTGCTGGAGAAGCCAAAAATTTGGTGACTGGAGGAATTCTGGAGTCTTTTGGAAATTCCACGTGGCAGTTAAGGGCGTGTAGGGGGGCGTGACTGGACACCTGGCAAAAACTTAATGTTGGCAGTAACTAATTTTGAAGCGGATTGAAAACCACATTGACCAAAACCGGCGTGTTGAGAGTGACACATGCGTGTTCCACTCCCGTTTTATGGATTCACAGCTGGCAGCAGTTTTTCACTAGCCTCAACGTGACATGCCTCGGTCACAGGCATGTACTTAAGGTCATGGGTGTGTACCAAGAATTTTTATCATTTTTCTGCATAATTTTTAGGAGAAGAGAATGGAGCCAAGTTAGAAGGAAATATACAAAAAGAAAAATTTTATTGAAGAAGAAAAGCTAAAAAACAATGAAAATAACCTAAAACGACCTAAATTAAGTATTGTAAAATACGTATATTTACAACTCATCAGCCGCCACTCCCCACGTCTGCCTCCTGCGGCCGCAGGGTGCCGCTTGTACGAGGGTGGCCGCGCTAGACCGCACCCAACCCCCTCCCCGCAGTCGCCTCCTGTAGTCGCATGGCGTCGCTCGTAAAACGGGCCGGTCGAGCCGGACCGCCCCGCCCCACGGCCTCCTCCCACAGCCGTGGAGTGCCATTCGCAAGGGGCGGGCCATTGATCACAATGTCCTGGATTTGAAGAAGGCCCTCAAGTCAATGGTATACACATGAATGTATTTGATGCATGCTCTAAGTTCAATGTATGTAGGTTGTTCTCTATTGCACTAATTTGACAGGTAGTCTAAGTCACAATAACTGTTGGACTCAAGATAGGATGCTAGCAGACAAGAAATTTGGCTATGTCCAGAAGCATTGAGTGAAGGCAGTTCACTCAACGCCAAGAGGCTAAAATCGTTGATGGAAGCTCAAGTAGTCAATGCCTTAGTGGTGCAGACAAGAAATCTGTCTAAGTCCAGAAGCATTGAGTGAAGACAGTTCACTCAATGCCAGAAGTCCAGAAGAATTGAAAGATCACACTGCAGTCAAAGCTGTAGTCTTGCTTACTTAAATTCTGACTAAGGACAGAAGCATTGAGTGATGAAAGTTCACTCAATGCCTACACAACAAAAATTATATCCAAGTCCAGAAGCATTGAGTGAAGATATGCCACTCAACGCCTCATCAAGAAGCTAGACAAAGTCAGAAAGTGTTGAGTAAAGAAGCTGCACTCAACGCCTTCATACAAAAAAATTCAACTAAGTCTAGAAGCATCGAGTGATGAAAGCTCACTTAATGCCTAAGCGGTTAGACTATAAAAGTCTTTATGTGTTGAGTGAGGGAGGCTCACTTAACCCACTCAACGGCTCAAGTCGCAGAATTTTACTAAGTGTTTCTGTGTTGAGTGACAAGGCTTCACTCAACACCTGTATAGATTGTCTTGAATTTGCCAAGTCCACGGGAGCTAAGTCATGCTGACGTCAACAGAAATTCAAATATCGTGGGTTTTACTTGCTAGAAGACAAAAGGCGCCACTTGCCTTTAGTACTGCATTTGATGCAAAAGGAGTGTTGCAGATACCAACTCTAAGTGGTCCTACTACACAAAGAACCGTCGAACAACAGAATACAAAAATAGAGTTCCGAGAAATTAAAAAGTGGAGTTGAACTTTTGAAAACAAAGATTCTGGATCATCTTCTTCCTTAAAAAGAAGAAGAGCTACGCAACTCGTGTTCAACAGCAAGTCTGAAAACTTCAGACAAGGATAGCTGATTGCAGAAGGAAAGAACAGCAACATCATTTTGTCTTCATCAGAAAGTTCAGACGCTCAAGCTTCTGAGATTCTTCCCAGCACAAGCAGAATCAACCTGAAGATCTACTTCCTTGGTGTTGTGAAGAAGTTGGGCAGAGCTCACTCAGTCTAGAGAGAAGGCTCAGAGGGACACTTCTCTAGAGTAATTCATCAACATCAAACTCACACATTCTGTAGGATCATTCTTGATCTGAGTTGTAAGCCTGATATATAAAGGTTGAGTTGTAGGATCCTTCTGTGGATCTGAGGTAGGGCCTATGTGCCTGAGCCATAGGAGATTTATTCTCTGAGGTAGGATCTTGTGGTGGATCTAAGTGTAGGACTATCCTCCTAGCCTGCGTGTAGGACTTTGGATAAAGTTTGAGATAGGTGATGAGAAGGATCACTAATTTGTTGGAGATTTCATCTATGAGTGTAGGGCCTTGGGCCTGAGGTAAGACTTGGAGGACTCTCAGATATCCTGAGGGATCTGTGTTGTAAGATCATTGAGCCGAGTTTTGGTGGATACTGCCTTGTCTAACACACTATTAGAAAGGTGGGAGGGAAAGTGTATGCACTCATACCTTGGGGAACCACAATAAATAATTATGTGCTGATGTTAATCCTTGAAAGCTAACAAAAAATAAAACACTCAATGTAACGTCCTGATTCGTGCTAGATCCCTTACACGCATTTTGAGTCAAGAAAGTTGACTCAGGCTCAAGGTGCACTGGTAACAGGCATCGAGTGCGTCGAAGGGAGTGCAGGCGTCGAGTGGTACTCGACGTATAAGGAGAATTTAACTTAGAGTAATTCTGGATTCAAAAGCGTCGAGAATGGTCGAGTGATAATGACTCTTTTTGATGAAGCGTCGAGTGATACTCGACGAATACAACGCTTGTACTTAGAATATTTTCGGCCAGTGGGATTCATCTAGAAGCATCGAGTGATCACGATGCCTTTCGACAAAGCATCGAGTGATACTCAACGAATATAATGCTTGTACTTAGAATATTTTCGGCTAGTGGGATTCGTTGAGAAGCATCGAGTGATCACGACGCCTTTCGACGAAGCGTCGAGTGATACTCGATGAATAAAACACTTGTACTTAGAATGATTTGGGCCAGTGGGATTCATTAAGAAGCACCGAGCGGTCACGATGCCTTTTGACAAAGCATCGATAGATACTCGACGAATATGACACTTCTACTTAGAATGAATTCGGCCAGTGGGATTTGTCGAGAAGCGTCGAGTGATCACGACGCCTTTCAACGAAGAGTCGAGTGATACTCGGCGAATACAACGTCATGACTTAGAAAGTTTAGAGAAACTTGTCAATGATACCCGATGAATTCGTCGAGTTAGACTCGATGAATTCGTCAGATTTACTTGGAAAAATCAGTGGGACTTGTACACTTAATCGTATTTACCTTAAAGTGTTGAGCCGATTCGTCAAGACTACACTCAATGCCTATGTAGATTGTCTTGAATTTGCTAAGTCCATAGGATCTGATTCATGCTGACACCAACAAAAATTCAAATATCGCGGATTTTTCTTGCTATAAGACAAAAGGTGTCGCTTGCCTTTAGTACTGCATTTAATGCAAAAGGAGTGTTGTAGTTACCAACTCTGAGTGGTCCTACTACACAAAGAACCGTTAGACGACAACATACAAAAGTAGAGTTCCGAGAAATTAAGAAGCGGAGTTGAACTTTTCAAAAAAAAGATTCTGGATCATCTACTTCCTGAAAAGAAGAAGAAGAGCTTTGTAACTCGTGTTCAACAGCAAGTCTGAAAACTTCAGACAAGGTTAGCTAATTGAAGAAGGAAAGAATAACAACATCATTTTGTCTTCATCAACAAGTTCAGAAGCTCAAGTTTCTGAGATTCTTCGCAGCACAAGCAGAATTAACCTGAAGATCTACTTTCTTGGTGTTGTGAAGATGTTGTGCTGAGCTCGATCAGTCCAGAAAGAAGGCTTAGAGGACACTTTCTCTGGAGTAAGTCACCACAACAAACTCACATATTCTATAGGATCATTCTTGATCTGAGTTGTAAGCCTGATATATAAAGGTTGAGTTGTAGGATCCTTCTATGGATTTGAGGTAGGGCATGTATGCCTAAGATATAGGAGATTTATTCTCTGAGGTAGGATCCTGTGGTTGATCTGAGTGTGGGGCTATCCTCCTAGCCTGAGTATTGGACTTTGGATAAAGTTTGAGGTAGGCGATCAGAAGAATCACTAAGCTGTAGGAGATTTCATCTCTGAGGGTAGGGCCTTGGGCCTGAGGTAGGACTTGGTGGAGTCTGAGAGATCCCGAGGGATCTGTGTTGTATGCTCATTAAGCCGAGTTTTGGTGGGGATTTCCTTGTCTAACACACTGTTAGAAAGTTGGGGGAGGGGGGAAATTGAATGTACCCATTCCTTGGGGAACCACAATAAATAGTTGTGTGCTGGTGTTAATCCTTGAAAGCTAACAAAAAATAAAACAATCAATGTAACTGTAACACCCCCATCCGTCATATAACATATAACAGATGGTCTGGTCCGGGCCCGACGCCATATACTATAGATAGACCAAGGAGTTACTAATTAGAAACTATCATCCAATACAATGTATCCTATCACAGAGTACATTGTAGCGGAAGTAAATTAGAGGTTACTCAAATAGAACCCAGCGTCATGAATGTGCGCTACTCAATAAAATAGGAATGGTAAACCAATACACAAATATAAATTCTTGGCATTAAGGCTTATAATGTTTACTCAAAGGTTAATGTTTTCCAAACATCGGCACGCAGGCCGACCACACATGAGTTAAAGATAAACACTATCTATTCACTTTGGCTTTTGAGGGATGACATAGCTATCCTGGGATCCAAACCGCTATTTGCCACTTGGCTCTGCTGCACCTGCAAGCAACATGCCACCACAATGGTGGAAAAAAAAACAACGGTCAGCATTAGCTGACCAAATTATAATGAACCCACCCCTTACTTGGGGTGGCAGTGCTCCTTACCTGTAGGCATTAGTATACATATATATTGGCAACCACATCATGCAACTTAAGCACCATTCGCCACAGACATTGGCACTACAGGCCAAACGCCCGGCACACTTAGGGCACATTCTTGTTGTACACGATCTCAAGGGTCACACCACCATCCTTTGACGGTCATCCACGTTTGAGATTTTAGTCTCACATGGGCCTATGCCTGAGACAATGCCCCATGCCTCCGGCAAAGTCATAACGATCTGCAAAACCACAGTATGACTCACTCCAAGACGTACGACAAGGGTTGGGTATAGATCAACCATATCCCATGCTCAATTCGTCAGGCGTGACAGCCACCACATGGTTCCGCATCACCTTTCCCATTTCCATAATATTCATAACCATATTGAAAGTAATAGTGCCTTATCACCTAGAGGGGGGGTGAATAGGTGACCTTTATCTTTTTGACTTTAAAAGCAGAAATACAGTATAGTAAATGCAATTCTACAATTATCACAACACAGCAATCATACAATCATACATACACAGAGTGCACACAGGATTTATAGTGGTTCCCCAAGGTCTGGGTAGATCCACTTTCCGCCTTCGCCTATCTAGTAGTGCACTGGATTCGGCCTAACTTCTCCACTTCTTCTCAGATCCTCAGATCTTACAACTCAGAACCCCAAACAGGTTCCTACACCTCAGAGTGTCCCCACTCCTACAACTCAGGCACAAAGCCTTACCACTCAGTCTTCAACAAGACCTACACTCAGGCTAAACAGCCCTACCTCAGTCTTCAATCAAGGCCTACACTCAGAAAATAGAATCTCCTACACTCCGGCACAAAAGCCCTACCTCAGCCTTTATAGTTTAGGCTTACAAATCAGATCTATACAAGATCCTATAGAAAATAAAGTTTACAAAGTATTTAACCACAACTCTGAAAGAGAGAGATGAGTTTACTGGCTTCTTGATGAGTTCTTGGAAGAACTAGGCTGAGATCAACCACCCTTGGCTTTCTTCAAAGCTTCTTGAATTAGAACACAGTAAGGTTGAATCTTCTGTGCAGATGATCTTCAATCAACTGCTGTCTTGAGATTCAGATTTCAATCTGAATCTTACTTAGCAGCCCGGTTCAGCAGCTGCTCTGCTTAGTGGGAGCTCTCTCTCCAACTTTTTAGATCTTCTCTTGAAGGTCTTCTTCTTTGTTGTGTTGTTTTTTCAATTCATTGATCACTTCATCATTTCTGTCGAAGGAGAAAGGTCTTTAAATAGTCTTCCTCCAAGGTAACTGGCTGATCTGGTTTCTAACAACCTTCTAACAGCTCTGATAGTGGCAGTTGACCTGTTGAAATGGCAGCTGTGAAGTCATCCAGTCACTTCTTGAAATCTCTGTCACTGTTTGAAAGTGTCGAGACAGATAGTCTTTATGTGTCGACACAAATAGACTAAGTGTCGACACAAGTAGACTGAGTGTCGACACTAGCCTTCATGGTGTCGACACAGCTCCTTGTGTTGTTGTAACAGCTTCTCGACACTACTTCTTCAGAATGTGTCGACACTGATTCTGTGTGTCGACACAAGCCTTCTGTTGAATGTGTCGACACTGACCTATGTGTCGACACAAGTACTCATTCTTCAATACTTAGTTGATTTCTGCTATGTGTCGACACATCTTCTTGTGTTGAAACTTGCTAAGTGTCGACACATCTTGTTTGTGTTGAAAATTTGCTGAGTGTCGACACATCTCCTTTGTGTCGACACATGCCTTCATGTGTTGAAACTTTTCTGAGTGTCGACACATCTCCTTTTTGTCGACACATGTACTTTAACTTTGTTGAAGTTTGTTGAGTGTCGACACAGCCTCTTGGTGTCGACACTTTTGCTGTCGACAAGGTTTCTCTAGGTGTCGACACTGCCTTTAAGTGTCGACACTGATTCTGTAGACAATTCTTCACAGTGTGTCGACACAGTTTGTATGTGTCGACACTTTTCTTCTGGTGTCGACTCTGCCTTCTTGGTGTCGACACAATTACTCCAAGTGTCGACACAGCTTCTCTGGGTGTCGACACAAGCCTTCATAAGTGTCGACACTTTTCTTCTAGGTGTCGGCACATGGACTTAGAAACTTTTCCTACAATCCTGTAGTTACTTAACATGCACATATAAACTCAAAGCACATCAAATACACCATGATGTATATCATTGAGTAGGGTGAGGCTTCTTCAAATCAGGTACATATATTCCAATGTTCCCAATAATCTCCCCCTATTTAAAGAAGTCATAACCCTTAGTCAATGATATACACCATACATAACAAATTCTCAGTATAATGTAAAACAATATTATATGACAGGGTAAGAACTAAACATGTATAAATAGAACATGTATAAACAATTATCTCAGAACAAAAATGTAATTGATTGAACATATAACATTGTTCTTACAACTTCAAAAAGTTTTATTAATCAGAAGATTACATGGAGTTTAATGCAAAAGATTACAGGATTGTAAACTTAAGAAAAATTCTATCCTATGGCTGCTCTGGCTCCTTGATAACAATGCCCTTTCCAGATTGAATCTTTGCTTGAACTGGAGCATCATTGTCATCAGCAGGCTACTTTCCCTTAAGATCTTTCTTTTTCTGTTCTTCAGCCCTTATCTGCTGTCTCTCAAAATAGTGATAAGGCTTAGGGAAATAATTGCTAGTCTCATGTGCATTAGGAGGTAGCTTCCCTAATTTAGCCTTCCTTCTGTATTGTACTATGGCCTCTTGCCTAGCCTAATGTTTCTTCCATTCCTGGTCAGAATACCATTTGCCTCTCTCTAGTAAATTATCCTTTGCAGCCTTCCAAGTAGTTAATATGATATTCCTAGAGGTTGGGCTCCATTGCTCAAAGTCTGGCCTTAATTCAGCCTGCTCCCTGAACCTTTTCTTAGATAATTGGGCCTCTTGTTCTTTTAGGACTGCCTCTGGCACATGCTGTACAACTTTCTCAAGAATAACATTCTGATTACCCCCAGGAGGACTATACATAGATTGTACCTCCTGATGTATCATGTCAAAATCAGCAGGAGGGTATATCACTTGAGCCACTTCAGCTGGCTCTCCTCCAAAATAAGTAGGATTTATTCTAGACTCTGCCACATTATCATCATAACATAAAGGTGGATATCCAAGGGTGGCTCTGATGCTGTTTGAAATCCATTTTGCATGATCAGAGCCTGCTTTGACTAACACCCTCTCCCCCTTTATGACTTCTCTTTCTATATGATCCCTAAGATCATCCTTCTGGAATCTGATTTGAGCATTTAAATAGTTAACTCCATCTTTATAAAAAGGTTTTAACCTTTGTAGCCTGTCAGTAATAATCTTTTGAGAATCGGTAATGGAAGTGTGAACTGCATGTAGGCTCTATTGGAGTTGCTTATCAAACTTAGCCTTGGCAGTAGCACTTGCTGCAGTCTGGGCAGTAGCTAGATTTTTCATTGTAGTTACTATCTGTTGGATCCCTAGTTGATTTGGTCTAGGTTCACTGACTTAGGATGTGACCCATCATGTATAGTCTGGGTCAAGTTTGTGTCTTAGAGTCTAGGACAGTCCTCTATCTCAACTTCAGATGGACCAGCCTTCATCAAGACCATCAGGAACTCCAGATCTATCAGTTTTTCAGACTAAGTGAAATGAGTTCGACGTTCGTCGAACTCAGCTCGACGAAGGGAGCTCTGCGCTCGACGATCGTGAGACAATTCGCAGTGCTGAGCTCGACGAACATTGTTCTTTGCTCGACGAACACCAGGTTCTACTTCAAGCATTCTCAGGACTACTTCAGAATTTCTCTAAGTCCAGCTTCTTGCTTTGGTCGACGAATTATATTCTGAGCTCGACGAACTTGGACCTCATGTTCACAGCTTCTCAAGTCGATGAATGCTAATCTCTACTCGATGATTTTTGTGCTCAGAGAATCTGTGTCGACACTTAGGGCTTGTGTCGACACCAGACGATTTGTGTCGACACCCAGGAATTCAGTCGACACCAGCTTGTGTCGACACCAGAGGATTTTTGTCGACACCTAGACCAATCTGTCGACACCAGAGGAGTTGTGTCGACACCAAGACCAATCTGTTGACACCATTTTGTGTCGACACAGCATTTCAGCAGATGCAGAGTATTTCGTCCAAGTCCAGAACTTTTCTCAGGTCGATGAAGTTTATTCTCAGCTCGACGAATTTGGTTCTCTGCTCTACGAATAATGTTTGTCTGATATTGAAGATTGTCTATTCAACGAATGAAGACTGTCAGCTCGACGAACTCAGCTCAGCTCGACGAACTCAGCTCAGCTCGACGAACTCAGCTCAGCTCGACGAACTTAGCTCAGCTTGACGAACCCAGCTCAGCTCGACGAACTCAGCTTAGCTCGACGAATTCAAGACTCAGCTCGATGAATTCTGTTCTTCGGTCGACGATTCCAGACTAGGTCTTCTTCCGCTCCCGTCTCATTCCATGGCGCTGATTCCTAGACAATTAATGGCAGTTCTTCACAGTATACTACCGTAAGGATGCGCAGTTAATTCTGGATGATTACATGCCGTTTTCCCATGGAAACAGTTGGGGAAATAATTAATTGCTGCTTCCTTTCCAGGCCGTGTATCATTACTGCTCCACATTCAAAATTTGAATGTTTTCTATGACAGACAGAGATATACAGACACCAGAAGAGATACAGAAGATAATAACAGACAATAAGAAGAAAAGCATAGACAGTGATTCAGACAACACAAGAAAAAGAATTCATTCTTGGCCCAGAGAGAAATTGATCTAGAAGAAGAAGAAGAAGAACATTGCATCAATACCAAGAGTCTTCTTCATCTGCTTTTACTCAGGAGAACTTCAAAATAATACATTCATATCAGTTGCAAGAAGTTCCTGAAGACTTTCTCTGGACCTGGATTTCTAGGTCTTTGAAGACCTATCACCCTGAAGCAGTGCTCCAGTATTCTTCCTGAACCATTCTACATCTCAGGGGGAGCAAAGCTGCTAAACAACATTCCACAAGTCCTCTCATTTGACTTGAGAAAGAGAAGACCTCATCACCCTCTCACTCCACCTCTGTACAGGGTTTTAATTCCCTTCAAAATTATTCTGGTTGCAAGTCTCCCACCAAAAGACTTGAGGGTTTGGTTTTTGGGAACCTGATCAAAACCCCATTGGTGCCAGGACACCTGATCAACCCCTTCCTGTAGTGGATTCCTACCAGGGTGGTAGAAGAGTGGACTACCCAGATTTGGGGAACCACTATAAAATTCTTGTGTCATCTGGTTGCTTTCTTTTCCTTTTGTTTGCTGGCCTTGCTCTGTGATTGTGCTGTGATTAGTCCATTGCTGCTTTTTGGTTTATTTTATTTGCTTCCCTGTACACACATACACACACCTAAAATACAACAGCAGTTGTAAAAGTTTTAAAATCACCATATACTTTTTTCACCCTCCCTCTAGAGTATATCAGATCTAGCTGCACTTTCAATTGGTATCAAAGCGAGGTTGGTTAAACATACCATACCTGATTGGTTGTACAGGCTAACACCTGAACCCAAAGATCCCTTAGTTAGATCTCTTTTCTTTTATACTCTGTTATTGGACTTATCCTTATCACAGACATGACCCAAAATAAAGATTATACAAGCATCAGACCTCCAGTGTGCAATCTTAATAAGTTTGCCATCTGGAAGGCAAGAATCAGATTATATATGAACTCCATTGATGAGGATATTTTTTCTGTCATTTCAACAGGTGTTCCTCCAGCTCCTACAACTTTTGCCAGCACATCAACTAATCTGAGTGCAGTGCCACCTCCAGACAATACTGAAGCCTATAAGAAAGCCAAGATGGCTGATGCAAAGGCTATGAATATTCTGGCCCAAACAATGTCAGATGATATATTTCAGAAGGTGGCTGAGTGCACCTCAGCCAAGGCCATTTGGGACTCTCTCAATCAAATGGTAGCAGGCTCAGCTGATGAAAGAAAGGATAGGAGATCCAGTCTCATTTCTCTCTATGAGAATTTCAAAAAGGATGAGACAGAATCAGTGGCTGAGATGTACAATAGATTAAGTTCAATCATCAGTGAACTCAAGACTCTTGACAAGGACATCACCTTAATTGAGGTGAATGACAAGATATTGATGTGTTTCCCCAATTCATGGGACTCCAGAATCTGGCCAATCAAAGAAGCCAGAAGCCTCAATGAGATCTCAACAGAATCTCTGCTAGGCAAGCTGAAGTCATATGAGCAGCTTGTCAAATCAAGAGAGGCAGTAGAAAAGAAGGCAACTACCCCAGTTAGGAAGGAGCACAGCTTGGCCCTCAAAGCTTCTGAAGACAGTGAAACATCTACCTCCAATGAAGAGTTAATGAGCCTCTTTGCCAAAAGATTCTACAAAATGGCAAGAAAGGACGTTAGAAGAAAATCATCCAGGCAGGATGATAAACCCAAATATGACAAGACACCAACTAAGGAGGTTGTGTGTTTTGGATGCAGAAAGCCAGGGCACTATATTTCAGAATGCCCAGAGAATCAAAAAAAGGACAAGGGAAGGGACAAGGATTCTAGAAGAAAACAAAGCAGCAGACCCTCCTCCAACAAGTATAAAAGGAAGGACAAAGGATTTGTTGCTGAGTCCTGGAGTGACACAGAAGAGGAAACATCCTCCTCCATCTCCAGTGAAGAAGAGGAAGAAGCCAGATCCAAGGAGGTGTGCCTAATGGCAATAGATGCCTCCAAAAGCAACTGTGGATCGGAAGAGGATTCTGAAGATGAAGGTGCCTCAGACTCAGAGGCTGATCAGGTGATTTCTAGTTTTGATTTCAATTCTGACTTGTTTAAAGTAGAGTTTAAAACTATGTGCATGGATTTAATAAACTCAGAAAAAGAGATAAAAACCATGAGGACTAGACTAGAAAATCTTGAATCTGTCAGCACAGAAAACAGAAAACTAACTGACCAATTGACTCTAGCTAATGAACAGATAATCAAGTTAAAATCTGAATTATGTGAGGCAAAACAACTCGAGCAATCTCTCAATGGGAGAAGCCTCAAGCTGATGGATATCACAAGCACAGTAAATGCCAGATTAAATGGCAGGCTGGGCTTAAGTGCTTCATCAGGTTTACCCCCCATAATAAAGAAGAATATACTTTGCACTCCCATAAAGTTTATCACTGCTAAAGGTAAAGAGAAACTAACTGAAAAATCCAGATCAGAAAATAAGTCAAATACCCTAGACAATAACAACAGAAAATAGAAGAAAGCTATTAAAAACCAAGTTCAGCAGAATCCGTCGAACCTAGATCGACGAAATCCTGCAAGATCGTCGAACCCCGATCGACGAACGCTGAACGCAAACTTCAGAAATAATTATTCATCCTACTGCGATCGACGAACTGTATATGGTTCGTCGAGCAGAGGTCGACGAATGTGGGACGCAGAAAATGACCATGGCCATTCTCTGAGTGGAGGTCGACGATCTCATCCCCATTCGTCGAACTCTGGTCGACGAACTTACAATAATTCGTCGATCCCAGAACGACCAAATATAAATAATTTCTCCTATAGAAATTTTAAAACAGCTAACATGACATTTAATCCAGTAGCTGATTGGATAATTCCACCTAGGAGATATCACCCTCTAGGGTATAAGTCTCAACCTGCATTATCAGTCATTTCTAGTTTTACTTTTCAACTAAACCAAGGACCCAAGGTAACCTGGGTCAAGAACAATTGAGCTTTATTTTTTGATGCAGGTACAGGTGAAGAACTGTCCAAGGCTAAGTCAGACATGGTACCTGGACAGTGGCTGCTCCAAGCACATGACTGGCAGCAAAGCAAATCTCACCAACTATGTCCAAGCTAGGACCAAAGGTGATATTTGGAGACTCAAAGAGTGGTCAGTCAGAAGGGTATGGAAGAGTAAGCATTGGAGCAGTGACCTTCAAAAAGGTGACATATGAAAGAGGACTTAAACATAACCTTATATCCATAAGTCAATTATGTGATGAAGGTTATCAGGTACATTTCAACTCTACCTCTTGTTCTATTATAAATGATAAAAACCAAACTGTTTTAATTGGACTTAGACAAGGAAACATATATTTAGTAGATTTCATTTCTGCCATAACTGATATTTGTTTACTCAATATCACTAGTAACCAAAATGAGCTATGGAACAAAAGGCTAGGACATGTAAACCTTAAGAACATATCTAGGTTATCTAAAGACAACCTTGTCAGAGGTTTACCTTCTGCTCCCTACAAGAAGGAAATCCTATGCAGGGCTTATCAACTAGGCAAGCAAACTAAAACTAGCTTCAAATCCATTAATAAAAGTGATTCACATAGGATATTGTATCTGCTTCATGTGGATCTTTTTGGACTCATTGCAGTACAAAGCCTAGGAGGGAAGTCTTACACCTTAGTTATTATTGGTGATTTCTCCAGATTCAGTTGGGTAGCCTTCCTAAGAGCTAAGTCAGATACATTCAAAGTTCTTACAGATTTTCTCAGGACCATACAGATTGAGTTCTCTACTCATGTTGCATTGATCAGAAGTGATCATGGCACAGAGTTTGAGTCTCTTCTTATGCATGAGTTCTGTGAGAAGGAAGGTATCAGGCAGTGCTTCTCAGCTCCTAGAACTCTCCAACAAAATGGGGTTGCTGAAAGGAAAAATAGGACACTCATTGAAGCTGCAGGTACATTGTTAGCAGATGCCTACATTCCTCTATCCTTTTGGGCAGAAGCTGTAAACACAGCTAACTATGTCCTGAACAGATGTCTTATACATAAACTAAAACACAAGACCCCCTATGAATTACTTAAGGAAAAGAAACCTAAAATCACTTACTTTAAAGTTTTTGGTTGCATATGTTACATCCACACTAATAACAAAAGATACATCAGAAAATTTGAGGCTAAGGCTGAAGAAGGGATTTTTCTAGGATATTTCCAAGTAAGCAAGGCCTATAGGGTTTTCAATAAATCATCCCTTAAAATTGAAGAATCTGTCCATGTGTCTTTTGATGAAGCTAACATGTCTTATAAGGAGAAAGATATTTCTACCAATAGTCCTTTGTAGGTTTCACCAATGTGTGAGTCTATGGATGGACTAAACCTTACCCAAGAGGTTCCAAATCATCCCACTCCACAGGCTGCTGAAGATAGTGAAGAAGAAATCCAAGAGGAAGTAACTGAACTTCCATCAACAGCCAGTACCATTCCTCAAGAGGAATTATTTGCAGAAGCTGTTGCTCAACCAACTCCACAAACTGATCTTGTCACACTTAGAGATCACCCCAGATCTCAAGTGATTGTGGACATTTCAGTTGGTGTACAGACAAGACATCAGCTCAATCAAGACTTGATGCATGCCTGTTTTCTCTCTCAAATTGAACCTCTCACCATCCATAAGGCTGAGCAAGATCCCCACTGGATTCTTGCAATGCAAGAGGAACTAAATCAATTTGAGAGATGTAGAGTTTGGGATTTGGTTCCAAGACCCAATAACTACCTAGTTATTGGAACCAAATGGGTCTATAGGAACAAATTAGATGCAGAAGGGAACATAGTAAGGAACAAGGCTAGACTGGTTGCCCAAGGATATAGGCAAGAAGAAGGAATAGACTATGACCAAACCTTTGCCCCCGTTGTAAGGTTGGAGGCCATTAAAATATTCCTAGCCTATGCAGCATATAAAAAGTTCAAGGTATTCCAGATGGATGTTAAGAGTGCCTTTCTGAATGGTGTACTTCAAGAAGAGGTTTATGTAGAACAACCTCCAGGTTTTATCTCTCTAACTCAACCCTCTTATGTTTACATATTGCATAAAGCTCTCTATGGTTTAAAGCAAGCTCCAAGAGCTTGGTATGAGACCCTAGCTAGCTTCCTTTTAGAGCATAAATTTACAAGAGGAACCATAGATAAAACCCTTTTCACTAGACATCATAAGGAGCAAATATTATTGGTACAAATATATGTGGATGACATCATTTTTGGCTCTACTGATCCCAAATTATGCAAGAGGTTTGCTGACCTCATGCATTCCAAATTTGAGATGAGTAGCATGGGTGAGCTTTCCTACTTCCTTGGTCTCCAAGTGAAGTAGCTCCCTGATGGTATCTTCCTCTCCCAATCTAAGTATGCTAAAGAGCTTATTAAAAAGTTTGGGATGGGTGATGCCTCAGGAATGAAAACACCTATGCCTACCAATGCTGTTGTGGATTCTGATGCAGCAGGGAAACCTGTAGATCAGAAACATTATAGGGCAATTGTTGGATCCCTATTATACTTAACAGCTAGCAGGCCTGACATAATGTTTGCCACATGCCTTTGTGCTAGATTCCAAGTGAATCCTAAAGAATCTCATCTTATTTTTCTAAAAAGGATTTTGAGATATATAAAGAGTTGTCCTAGTTTAGGACTCTGGTATCCTGCAGAGTCAGAATTTGAGTTAACTGGATACTCAGATGCTCACTATGCTGGATGTAGAGTGGATAGGAAAAGTACCTCTCGAACTTGCCAGTTCCTGGGTATTAGACTTGTCTCTTGGTTTTGCAAAAAGCAGACATCTGTGTCTACATCAACTGCTGAGGAAGAGTACATGGCTGCTGGCAGCTGCGGTTCACAGATGCTATGGATACAAAACCAACTCCTAGATTATGGTATCAACTTAAATAATTCAACCTTATTTTGTGATAATACTAGTGCTATTGCTATAGCTCAGAATCCAGTTCATCATTCTAGGACTAAACATATTGAAATAAGACATCATTTCATTAGAGATAATGTGGACAAAAAGAAAATTAACTTGATCCACATTCCTACTGATCTACAGAGAGCAGATATCTTCACCAAGCCTTCGGATGAGAAAACCCATCTGCTCTTTATAAATAAACTGGGAATGATTGATGGAGAAGAGTTAAATTAATTTCTGTCTGCATTCGATGAATTTTCCAGAGTTCGTCAAACAGAGTTCGACGAATTAGGGAAAGTTCGAGAGATTCTCGTCGAACGGAGATCGACGAATTCTCTGTGTGGAAACAATTTTCGTCGACCGGAGATCGACGAACCTTGCTTCAGAAACCATTTCGTCGAACGGAGTTCGACGAACTATTTTCAACTCTTCCGAATGGGTTCGACGAACTACTCTCCTATACCTTATTTCGTCGATCTCAGTTCGAAGATCTGTCTTTTTTCGTGGAACAGAGCTTGTCTATTCATATTCTGAAAATCTTATATCTAGGTTTTCTTCGACCTCCGTCCCGCGATTTCAGTTCCTTTGCTCTTGATCGCCGTTTTCTCTGTAATTTTCTTTGCAGGTCATCAATGGCGATTCCTCCAGGAGCACTTGCAGCGATGAAGTTTGATGCAGCATTCTCCATGGACTTTGAGTCCTTCCAGCATTCTGATCCAATTTTTCTGTACATCCTTGAATTACTTGAAGAACTGCATCTCAAGGACTTCATGACACGCAGCATCAAGCTACACTCAACCGAGATCAGAGAATGGATGTACACTGCCACAATTTTTGAAGATGGAAATCTGACAGGAAATATTGGAAACACTGCCGTTTCCCTGTCCCCAGCAGTACTCTCTGAAATTTTTGGACTGATCAATGGGGAAGACAACTTGGAAATGGATGCTGAGGAATATGCTGATATGCTGAAAGTCATGGCTTTCTCTGGCAACAACCCTAATAAGCTTCTGAAGAAACAACTGTCAGCCGCTTATCAATTTTTGGTCGACATTGTAGGGAAAATTCTAATGGGCAAGCACTCGGCACATGACTATATCACTCGCCATCAATTCCTGATCATGTGCGCAGTGCTCAACAAGCGCCAGGTCGATTGGGGCATGGTTTTCTTTGACCTTATCAAGAAAAGAACTAGCAAGAAGGAAGTCTGCTACGGCAGAATCCTGGGGATTTTCCTCCAGGAAAAGGCCAGCGAATGTTTGGTCTCCCCGACCACATTCATCAACGCCAGCAAGTGCCTCACCTGCGCCTTGTTTGGCCGATGGGAGAGGACAATCTTCAAACCCTCCAAGGGTTCCTCCTCCTCCATCAAGGCTTCTGAGAGCACCAGGACCGTCAAGGTCACTCCCCACCCTGACTCTGAAGAGGTCATTCCCCCTACCAAATCTCTTCCCACTCCTCCTGCACCTCAATTGACTCCACCTCAACATCAATCTCCACCGCCTAATCTTACACATATGCCTACACCTCTAGTTTCCCCCACTGAAACACATATTCTCTCACCTCCTCAATCCCCTCTTCCACCACACCTATCCACTATTCCATCGTACACCATACCCACTGAACCATAACCTGTTCTCCCTCCCTTATCCCCTCCACATATTCTTCCTTCCTCCTCTACTATTCTCTCTCCACCTATGGATTCTTCCAACATTCCCTCCATCATCTCTCTTCTGACTCCTCTTATTAAATCACTCATCACAGAGGCCATTACACCTCTGGTGAATTCCATTGATTCTTTATCTGCCCAAATCACAGCCCTCTCTGCTGCCACTCTTCATTTAGGGGCCTGGCTCTAGGTTCTCCTGAACCTAGGCAGGGGGAGATGCTCCATGATGAAGCTGGTGCAGCAGTTGCAGAAGTGAATATAGTTGATACAGATACTGCAGATACAGTTTTTGACACCACAGATACAGTTGATTCAGTGCTTGTTAATGCACTTGCAGTTATAGATACAACAATAGATTTTATTCAATTCATGGACACTGACAGTGGCTTTGATGAGTCAGTAGATTCAATAACACCAGCTGGTGATTTCCTTATAAATCCCACAGTTAATTTATCTGCGATACTTCAGATCTTTGATCCTGTATATATGAAGCTTCCTTCAGTAGAGATAGCTAAGCCATATTTGGCTATTGTCCAGTATACCTCTCCAGCAACTCCAGCAGTTGCCAGGCAACTTTATGCATCCTTTGCTGCTCCTGCTGCTGTTCCAGCTCCTGTGTCTATTCCAGACATCTGCCCTATACCAGATTTTGTCATGGATGATTCTCCCATGCCTGATCTGGATGAGCTCATTCTGGCAGACATTGAAGAAGAGAACAAGGCAGCAGCTGCAAGTTCTGTCTCTACTGCTGTTGAACCTTCACCCTCTGAACCTTCTATTCCCCCTCCAGAAAAACCTCTTATCATTCCTGATGCCACTCTGAGGAAGCTGAATGCTTTGTATGATAATCCTCAGAGTTCAAATTCTGATGATGATGATGATGAATCAGATGAGGAGGCTGCTAAAAAGAGAAAGAAGTTGCTCTTTAAGAAAAGGAAGGCTCCTACTCCTCCTGCTCCCAAGCCTAATCCCACTGCAGACACTCCATATTATATTCTGCATAATGTTGCTCCTTACAAAGGGATGCCTGCATGGATGTGGTTATCTAAGAACCAGCAAAAAGAGAGGACGAGGAGTAGGAGATACTCTCCTCCCCCAATTCATAGATATAGAAAGGATCCTCCTCCACCTCCTCCTCCAGCAGCAGGTACCTCTGGCTCTAGCTCTCAGAGATTTGCTCCTATTCAAACCTATCAGAGACAAATAGGGAGATCCTCTGGTGGCAGTCAGCCAAGGCCACCACCTTCAGGCAGTCAACACCATCAACAACAACAGCAGCAGCACCAGGAATCTAAGGTACATGAAGCTGAAAGGCCCTATTCCCCTTCTGAAGATCCAGAAACAGCCAACACAGCCAGAATGGCAAGATTCCAAGAAATCATTGGCTTATCTCTAATCAACAAAGCTAAAGCTGAAGGCAAGGATACAACAGGCTTAACTACTATGTCTCAGTACAGGAGAGATGAGCTAAAGAGATTTGGGAAAGCAAACAAGCTACTCAATGTTGATGAGTACATGAATCTTCACCCAGAAGCAGTTGTCCCCAGAGCCACTTCACTGAACATCATAGGGGCATCTGACATGACTATGACCAAGGCTCAAGCTTCAGATCCCAATAGGGAAATCATTTTCAAGAAGCCAGGAGAAAAAGCACCAGAAGTCAAGCCAAAACAGAAGAAATCAGAGAAGTAATTTTGTGTTTTCTTTTCATTTCTGCTTCTATTTCAGTCTATATCTTTGCATTAAAACAAAGCCAGTATGTATATATATATCTGTTGCATGTGTTGTAAATTCTCTGCCAGATATATCTCTTAATTTTGCTTTGTTTTTCTGTTTGTTCTTTGCTTGGAGTTTCTGTTAGTGACCTCACCCAAATAGGGGGAGATTGTTGGATCCCTAGTTGATTTGGGCTAGGTTCACTGACTTAGGATGTGACCCATCATGTATAGTCTGGGTCAAGTTTGTGTCTTAGAGTCTAGGACAGTCCTCTATCTCAACTTCAGATGGACCAGCCTTCTTCAAGACCATCAGGAATTCCAGATCTATCAGTTTTTCAGACTAAGTGAAATGAGTTCAACGTTCGTCGAACTCAGCTCGACGAAGGGAGCTCTGCGCTTGACGATCGTGAGACAATTCGCAGTGCTGAGCTCGACGAACTTTGTTCTTTGCTCGACGAACACTAGGTTCTACATCAAGCATTCTCAGGACTACTTCAGAATTTCTCTAAGTCCAGCTTCTTGCTTCGGTCGACGAATTATATTCTGAGCTCGACGAACTTGTACATCAAGTTCACAACTTCTCAAGTCGACAAATGCTAATCTCCACTAGACGATTTTTGTGCTCAGAGAATCTGTGTTGACACTTAGGGCTTGTGTCAACACCAGACGATTTGTCTCGACACCTAGGATTTCAGTCGACACCAGCTTGTGTCGACACAAGAGGATTTGTGTCGACACCTAGACCAATCTGTCGACACCAGAGGAGTTGTGTCGACACCAAGACCAATCTGTCGACACCATTTTGTGTCGACACAGCATTTCAGCAGATGCAGAGTATTTCGTCCATGTCCAGAACGTTTCTCATGTCGACGAAGTTTATTCTCAGCTCGACGAATTTGGTTCTCTGCTCTACGAATAATGTTTGTCTGATATTGAAGATTGTCTATTCAACGAATGAAGACTGTCAGCTCGACGAACTCAACTCAGCTCGACGAACTCAGCTCAGCTCGACGAACTCAGCTCAGCTCGACGAACTCAGCTCAGCTCGATGAACCCTGCTCAGCTCGACGAACTCAGCTTAGCTCGACGAATTTAAGACTCAGCTCGACGAATTCTGTTCTTTGGTCGACGATTCCAGACTAGGTCTTCTTCCGCTCCCGTCTCATTCCATGGCGCTGATTCCTGGACAATTAATGGCAGTTCTTCACAGTATACTATCGTTAGGATGCGCAGTTAATTATGGATTATTACATGCCGTTTTCCCATGGAAACAATTGGGGAAAAAATTAATTGCTGCTTCCTTTCCAGGCCGTCTGTCATTACTGCTCGACATTCAAAATTTGAATGTTTTCTATGACAGACAGAGATATACAGACACCAGAAGAGATACAAAAGATAACAACAGACAACAAGAAGAAAAGCATAGTCAGTGATTCAGACAACGCAAGAAAAAGAATTCATTCTTGGCCCAGATAGAAATTGATCTAAAAGAAGAAGAAGAACATTGCATCAATATCAAGAGTCTTCTTCATCTGCTTTTACTCAGGAGAACTTCAAAACAATACATTCATATCAGTTGCAAGAAGTTCCTGAATACTTTCTCTGGACCTGGAATTCTAGGTCTTTGAAGACCTATCACCCTGAAGCAGTGCTCCAGTATTCTTCCTGAACCATTCTACATCTCAGGGGGAGCAAAGCTGCTAAACAACATTCCACAAGTCTTCTCATTTGACTTGAGAAAGAGAAGACCTCATCACCCTCTCACTCCACCTCTGTACAGGGTTTTAATTCCCTTCAAAATTATTCTGGTTGCAAGTATCCCACCAAAAGACTTGAGGGTTTGGTTTTTGGGAACCTGATCAAAACCCCATTGGTGGCAGGACACCTGAACAACCCCTTCCTGCAGTGGATTCCTACCAGGGTGGTAGAAGAGTGGACTACCCAGATTTGGGGAACCACTATTAAATTCTTGTGTCGTCTGGTTGCTTTCTTTTCCTTTTGTTTGCTGGCCTTGCTCTGTGATTGTGCTGTGATTAGTCCATTGCTGCTTTTTGGTTTTTTTTATTTGCTTCCCTGCACACACATACACACACCTAAAATACAACAGCAGTTGTAAAAGTTTTTAAATCACCATATACTCTATTCACCCCCCCTCTAGAGTATATCAGATCTAGCTGCACTTTCACTATCTCATTATGAGATTCAGTTAAATTTTCATTCATTCTAATCTGATTCTCAAGCACATATCCTTGCTTGACTGCCATGTCATCCACCTGTGTTTTTATTTGCTCTTGATGAGTAGCCAGATAGACCACTGCATTCCCTCCTTTATGAAAGCAGTCAGTCATTTCCTTTTTATATTGATTCACTTCAAATCTTATGAATCTTATGTCTTGAGCTAAAGAAAATTGTAGCTCCTTATGGTGCTCATCCATATAAGTTTCCATAGCCCTCCTTTGCTCATCTAGCTTTATTTGCAATGTCACCAACAGAGAACTATAGTCAGTAGTTGGGGCAGGCTGTGGAGTAGTTGTCTGTAGTACCTTCTTGTAGTTCTGGCTTCTTCTTTTGAAAACCTGGAACTTCCTTTTCTTGGCTCTAGCAGCCTCTTCATCCTCTGAAGCAGAAGTACTGACAATGTCTACCCTGTCCTTAGGACTAGGAGGTAACTCCTTCTCAGTCCTTTGTATTTCCTCAGCAACCTTTGACTCCACAGTCTCTTTTCTTGCAGTTTCCTCTACATGCTCCACATGCTCCCCCTCAAAGTCTACCTGCTCCCCCTCAATAGCTGCTTTCTCTCCCTCTAAGTCAGTTTGTAAAAGATCAGGGAACAACTCTTCTAGTGTATATTCCTGTTGAGGTTGTACAGGAGAATCTCTTATCTCTGGAGCAACTGATTCTACTTTATCAGTAACTGATGTGTCCTCCATGACAACATCTTGTGGTTGACTATGTAACTGTGTTTGCTGATCAACATCAAGTAATGATTCAGTCAAAACTTCATCCTCAATAGTGAAATCTAATTGATTAACTTCAGTGATTACCTCTAGAATCTTTTGGGTAGCCCTTTCACTCTCTAACTGGGTTGGCTCATCCACATGTAGAGACTCCCTCTGGAGTGGATCCAGGTGAATAGGGCTAGCTGATGGTAGCTCCCCCTGCCTCTGAGCATCTTCCTTTCTTGCTGGTGACTGTCCAGCATTGTCATCTCCTCCATCATCAGAACTAAAAACCACTTGCTCCTCTGAGCTACTTGAGGATTCTTGAGCCACAATGGCTGTCTTCTTCTTCTGTGGAGTTTCCTTTTCTGGAGTTGGCAGTTCCTTTGACAACACTCTATCCCATCTTGAAATAATTATTACATTCATTCTCCTCATATGATTTATCTTAGAAATAGCAGCTTGGTTCATCACATCAGGGATACTTCCAGCTAAGTATAAACTCAGAATTCTACCTAGATTTGGCTTCTTCAGACTTTCCTTTATCTTATCAAACATAACTACTGACCAATCAGTTTTAAGCTGGAAAATTATCCTTATCATCACACTGATCATATGAGCTGAAATTCTATCATGTCCACTAGGCTTGCTCAGAATTATCTTGCCAACTATTTCAGATAAACATTTTCCTTGTATGTTCATGCCTTTCATGTTGAAAACTGATCCTATCTTCAGCTTTGAATCAAGTCCATACCATGTCAGTGCCTCCCTTGTATTTGTAGCAAATACATCTTCCTCTTCTTTAGTTCTAGGGAGATGTAGAACTTTTCTTAGAGTCTTCTGAGTGACCTTCACCTTTGCCCCATGAACTTTGGACTTAATCTTGAGTCCAGATTCATCAAGAGTTGCTGCACTCAAGAATTCGAGGACTTCCTTCTTCCAGATCTTGATAGGTTCTGATACAAGATACTCTAATCCAGTTTCTGCAATTAGGGTTACCACACCTTTGATTTTTGGTTCCGCGTCATCAAAGGCATGTCGCACGAGCTCATATCCTTCATTAATGTTCTCTTCTAGCTAGGGCGCCATTAGGGTTTGAAGAAATTTTGAATTTAGAGAAGAGAAATGTCGACACACAAGTTTGGTGTCGAAACTAAGGTGAGTGTGTCAACAAACAATGGTGAAGATCTATTTATACCTTTCTAAAATCGAAGGTGAAAAGGCGCGTCAAAATACTTGAAATATGTCGGCACTGTTGAAAAGTGTCGACACTTACTTCTAATGTCTCGACAACTATGTGTCGACACAAATATTGTCGACAGAATATATGTGTCGACACTTATATATCTCAGCTCGACACTTAGTCGAGACTCAACTCGACGAATTCTGTATAAATCCTAAGTGTCGACACCACCCTGGATGTGTCGACACCTACACTGCATGTGTCGACACTAATTCTCTGAAGTGTCGACACAGACTTTCTAGATGTGTCGACTCCATTTCTCTGAAATGTCGACACCACTTCTATGTGTCGACACAGACAACTCTGTGTGTCGACACTATTTTACTTAGCCAATTTTTGTAAACTATTCTAAGTTTATCATTCCTAATTAAATTTTAAATTTATTGAATTTGGTTTCATATAAGGGCTTAGTAAACATATCAGCTAACTGATTATCTGTCTTAACATACTCTACTGAAATGTCTCCTCTTTCTACATGTTCTCTTAGAAAATGATATTTTATTTCTATGTGCTTAGTCCTACTATGTGAGACAGGATTATTTGCAATAGAAATGACACTAGTAGAATCATAAAATAAAGGTGTTCTACTTACTTGAATGCCATAATATTCTAGCTGATGTTGAATCCATAGAACTTGAGTACATCAACTTCCTGCAGCCACATACTCTGACTCAGCTGTGGAGATAGCCACACTGGTCTGCTTCTTGCTACTCCATGACACCAGTCTTCCACCTAGAAATTGACAGGTTCTTGTGGTACTCTTCCTATCTTCCTTGCAGCCTGCAAAATCTGCATCTGAATAACCTGTCAGTTCAAAATCTCCATTCCCAGGGTAACAAAGGCCTAGAGAAGGTGTGCCCTTAAGATATATCAAAATTCTTTTGACTGCTGTCAAATGAGATTCTTTAGGGCAAGCTTGGTACCTAGCACAGACACATGTAGCATACATGATATCAGGTCTACTAGCAGTCAAATACAGTAGGGAGCCAACTATCCCTCTATACAAAGTTTCATCTACAGGTTTCCCTGCATCATCTTTGCTTAGAGACATGCTTGACCCCATAGGAGTTTTCATGGTAGTGGATGATTCCATACCATACTTCCTTATCAACTCTAGGGTGAACTTAGACTGGCATATGGATAATTCATCTTCAGTCTGTCTAACTTGGAGACCCAAGAAAAATTTAAGTTCCCACATACTGTTCATTTCAAATTGTCCTTGCATGAGTTTTGCAAACTTTCTGCAAAGACTACTTTCTGTAGACCCAAATATTATGTCATCTACATATATTTGGACTAAGATAATCTTGTCTATGGATTCCCTAAGGAATAGAGTCTTGTCTATTTTCCCCCTTGAGAATTTATTCTCAATGAGGAAACTAGACAGGGTTTCATACCAAGCCCTTGGGGCTTGTTTTAACCCATACAAAGCCTTCCTAAGTCTATAAACATAATCAGGTTTAAGAGAATCAATAAAACCTGATGGCTGCTCTACATAGACTTCTTCCTTCAGATTTCTATTCAGAAAAGCTGACTTAACATCCATTTGATATACCTTAAATCCTTGAAATGTTGCATAGGCAAGGAACATCCTTATTGCTTCCAGTCTTGCTACTGGAGCAAAGGTTTGATCAAAACAATACCTTCTTCCTGCATATATCCTTTTGCCACCATCCTAGCTTTATTCTTTATGATTATTCCATTTTCATCCAACTTGTTCCTAAAGATTCACTTAGTTCTAATAATGTTGTGGTCTTTGGGTTTAGGAACTAGCTCCCAGACCTTGCATCTTTTGAATTGATTCGGCTCCTCTTGCATGACCTCAATCCAATGAGGGTCTAGGATTACTTCTTCAAAATTCTTTGGCTCTACTTGGGATAGAAAACTGGAGAAAAGAATTGTATTTAGATTCCTGCTCCTTGTTTGCACCCCTTGTCTGAGATCTCCAATTATTTGATTGGCTGGATGATCCTTTAAGTGCCTATTTACTGGAGGCAGCCTGTCTTCAGGTTGTATACCTTCAGTCTCTTCATTTAGCTGCACCTTTTGGTCTTCTTCAGCATCAGGAGTATCTTGTACTCCCCCTGGACAACAACCACCATCTTCCACTTGCTGACTTGCAAAAGACCCTTCTGTTAAGGTAAGCTTGTCCATTCTTTCAGTTACACCTGTGGAGCTGAAAACACTTCTTGGCAATTCATTGTTAATGAGTCTAGCTTCATCAAAAACTACATGAACAGACTCTTCTACAACTTGAGTAATCAAGTTGTAGACCCTATAAGCCTTACTATTATTACTGTACCCAACAAAGATCCCCTCTTGGGATTTGGCAGCAAACTTGGATAGATAAGACTTAACATTGTTAAGGATATAGCACTTGCAACCAAAGATCCTGAAATATGATAAATTTGGTTTTCTGCCCTTCACAATCTCATAGGGGGTTTTCTTGTGGCTCTTGGTGATAGTAGCCCTATTGATCACATGACAAGCAGTGTTTACTGCCTCAGCCCAGAAATATTCTGGGAGAGATGTGTCACTCAATAGGGTTCTACCAGCCTCTATCAAGGTTCTATTTTTCCTTTCAGCAATACCATTTTGCTGAGGTGTTCTTGGTGAGGAAAATTCCTGAAAAATTCCAAATTCTTCACACAGTTTTGTCATACTTTCATACTGAAATTCAGTACCATGGTCACTTCTGATTTTGACCACTGTACTGTCCAATTCATTCTGAATTTGTTTAACAAAACTATATAAGATACTTGGGGTTTCAGATTTTTGTCTAAGGAAGAACACCCAAGAAAACCTTGAATAGTCATCTACAACCACAAATGTGTAGACCTTCCTACCAAGGCTGTGAACTAGCATAGGACCAAAAAGATCCATATGCAAGAGGTATAGACACCTCACATCATCTTTGTTCTCAAGGCTATGAAAGGTAGATTTGGTCTGCTTGTCTTTTTGACAAGCTGAGCATATCCCATCCTTTATACACTTAACTTGAGGACCATTCCTCACTAACTCTTTGCTAAAGAGTTGGCCAATTGTCTTATAGTTAAGATGAGCCAGCCTGTTGTGCCATTTAACACAATGTGAGACTCTTTCATCAGCTACAAGACAAATAGGAGAAACATTCTTCTCACACATAATGTCTAGACAATAGACATTTCTTTTTCTATATCCTGTCAGAATGATCTTTTGATCACTTGACCTTTTGATATGACAACCATCCTTGACAAATGAGATGTCATATCATAAATCACTCAGCTGACTTATGCTAATGAGGTTATGTTTCAAACCCTTTACTTAAGCCACTTGAGTAATTGTAATTTGGTTACTAGTAATGTTACCAAAGCCTTTGATGATTCTTTTTTCTGAACCACCGAAGGTAACTTTAGGGCCATCTTTGATTGATGTATAGTCCTTCAGCAATCCCATAGTTCCAGTCATGTGCCTGGAACATCCACTGTCCAAGTACCATATAGGGGCATGACCACTTGGACTCACCTGCAAAATAGATTACTTAACCTTAGAACCCAAATAATTCTTGGGTCCTTGGTGCAGGTTAGTTTGACTTTTAACAAAACTACCTGTAGCCCTTCTACCAGGTAGTTTTTTACTATCCTTGACACTTGAATTGTGCCAACAATCTATGGTAAAGTGGCCTATCTTGCCATAACACCAGCACTCAAACTTGTTGTACCTTTGTTTAGGTATAACCCTGGCTGGATTTACTACTGCAGCCTTCTTGTTTAGTGTTGGGGCTTTGCCCTTAGATTTGGACTTTACTGTCCAGGCAGGTTTTGTAAACCCCAATCCAGTTTTACCCTTATGAGGTACACACTCATCTATCAAAGGTAAAATAGATTTTGGTTTAGAAAAACTTGCTGCAATCTCTCTCTCCTTCTGAAGTATAGCCTCTAGATTTCTAATTTGATCATTCTTAAATGTAATAGTACCCATATGAATAACAGTAATGTTCTTCAGCATGGATATTTCATTCAGTTTCTGATCAAATAACTTGTCTGAATCAGCAGCAGCCAATTTAAGACTAGCAATCTCCTTTGCCTGAGTTTTGGCTAAGGTTTTGCTTTTCTTCAAGGCCTGCAACAAGTCCCTATATTCAACAATTAACTGATGAATATCTCCTTCAGATTCAGACTCACCCACATCACTTGATGCAGATGTATGTGATTCTGGCTCAGTACTAGAAATTGAACTAGAAGAACAACTTTGTACCTTACTTGGTTCAGGCTGATCCTGGATTTTGTCTCCTTCAGATAAGGCCATCAGTCCCTTGCACTGAATGTCCTCATGCTCATAAATTGAGTTCATTAGCTGCATGAACTCATTTTCTTCCTCTTCAGCAAACAATCCAATATAGGCTTCAACTTCTGAATCTGTTTCTGAAGATGACTGATCAGTCAAACTTTTGTCTTTCTTGGCAACAAAAGACCTTTCCTTTTTGCCCTTAAACTGTGTCCTCTTTTTGTCAGTTGACTCCTTCCTCTTTTCAGGACAGTCAACCACTACATGTCCTTGTCTATTGCAGCAATAGCAAACAATCTTCGAAGATGTAGCTATGCTTGGCTTGGACTTTCTTCTGTCATTCCTTGATGACTTCCTATTCTGATAGTAGTCATCTTTTGTCTGTGAAGTGGATGGCTTAGACCTCCACTGCTTCTTCTTCAGAAACTTTTGAAAATATCTTGTAAAAGCAGCAAAGTCTTCATCACTTTCACTGCTATTAGAATTCTTGCTTTCTGAATTATCTGTCTTAGCCTCAGCAACTATTTGAGGTGGAGATGGAGACTTGCTTATATACTTCCTAGTAGCTTCAGTCTTGAAGGCCACAGATCTTTCCTTGTGCTCCACTCTAGTAGTCTTCTCTTCCTCCTTTCTAACCATTTACTGCATCTCATAAGATAACAGTTTTCCAAACAAAGTTGGGGGAGGTATATCAGCTAATTTGGCCATTTCCCTAATGGCACAAATCTTGGTGTCCTAGTCCTTAGTCAGGGATCTTAAGAACTCGTCATTCAGCTCATAGTTGCTGAATTCTCTTCCATAGGACATCAATTCATTTACTATCCTATAGAACTTCTTGTAGCATTCAGTAATGCTATCAGACATTCCTTGTCTGAAGCTTTCATATTCCTGATTAAACAAAGACTTCCTGTCTTGTCTTACTTCTTCTGATCCCTCCATATAGACTATTAATGTGTCCCACATTTCTTTAGAAGTTTTACAGTGAATTAAATTTTGAAATGTTGCATCATCAATTGCACTAACAATAATATTCTGGGCCCTCTTGTCCATAGTGGCCAGAATAATTTCATCTTTAGTCATTTTTGAATAGTCTTTGGGAGTTCTCTGATTTGCATCCAGAATAGATACTTTCATTGGCACAAATGGCCTTTCTTTGACTATAATGTATATTCTTGGGTCAGAGGCATCCATAAAAAGTCTAACCCTCTCTTTCCATATGCCAAAAGTCTCTTTTCTACAGATTGGCAATTTCATGGACCCCAACTCTTTGTGATTCTCACTAGAACCCATTTTCTTGATTCTTATTTATTCTGATTCTGCCTACAGGATCTTACTCAGACTGTTATGACCTTTTGGAGTAACCTCGCTTTGATACCACTTGAAAGTAATAGTGCCTAATCACCAAGAGGGGGGGGGGGGGTGAATAGGTGACCTTTATCTTTTTGACTTTAAAGGCAGAAATACAGTATAGTAAATGCAATTCTACAATTATGACAACACAGCAACCATACAATCATACATACACAGAGTGCACACAGGATTTATAGTGGTTCCCCAAGGTCTGGGTACATCCACTTTCCCCCTTCGCATATCTAGTAGTGTACTAGATTCGGCCTAACTTCTCCACTTCTTCTCAGATCCTCAGATCTTACAACTCAGAACCCCAAACAGGTTCCTACACCTCAGAGTGTACCCACTCCTACAACTCAGGAACAAAGCCTTACCACTCAGTCTTCACCAAGACCTACACTCAGGCTAAACAACCCTACCTCAGCCTTCAATCAAGGCCTACACTCAGAGAATAGAATCTCCTACACTCAGGCACAAAAGCCCTACCTCAGCCTTTATAGTTTAGGCTTACAACTCAGATCTATACAAGATCCTACAGAAAATAAAGTTTACAAAGTATTTAACCACAACTCTAAAAGAGAGAGATGAGTTGACTGGCTTCTTGATGAGTTCTTGGAAGAACTAGGCTGAGATCAACCACCCTTGGCTTTCTTCAAAGCTTCTTGAATTAGAACACAGTAGGGTTGAATCTTCTGTGCAGATGATCTTCAATCAACCGATGTCTTGAGATTCAGATTTCAGTCTGAATCTTAATTAGCAGCCCGGTTCAGCAGCTGCTCTTCTTAGTAGGAGCTCTCTCTCTCCAACTTCTTAGATCTTCTCTTGAAGGTCTTCTTCTTTGTTGTGTTGTTTTTTCAATTCATTGATCACTTCATCATTTCTGTCGAAGGAGAAAGGTCTTTAAATAGTCTTCCTCCAAGGTAACCGGCTGATCCGGTTTCTAACAACCTTCTGACTGCTCTGACAGTTGCAGTTGACCGGTTGAAATGGCAGCTGTCAAGTCATCCAGTCACTTCTTGAAATCTCTGTCACTGTCTGAAAGTGTCGAGACAGATAGTCTTTATGTGTCGACACAAATAGACTAAGTGTCGACACAAGTAGACTGAGTGTCGACACTAGCCTTCATGGTGTCGACACAGCTCCTTGTGTTGTTGTAATAGCTTCTCGACACTGCTTCTTCAGAATGTGTCGACACTGATTCTGTGTGTCGACACAAGACTTCTATTGAATGTGTCTAAACTGACCTGTGTGTCGACACAAGTACTCCTTCTTCAATACTTAGTTGATTTCTGCTGTGTGTCGACACATATTCTTGTGTTGAAACTTGCTAAGTGTCGACACATCTTCTTTGTGTTGAAACTTTGCTGAGTATCGACACATCTCCTTTGTGTCGACACATGTCTTCATGTGTTGAAACTTTTCTGAGTGTCGACACATCTCCTTTGTGTCGACACATGTACTTTAACTTTGTTAAAGTTTGCTGAGTGTCGACACAGCCTCCTGGTGTCGACACTTTTGCTGTCGACAAGGTTTCTCTGGGTGTCGACACTGCCTCTAAGTGTCGACACTGATTCTGTAGACAATTCTTCACAGTGTGTCGACACAGTTTGTATGTGTCGACACTTTTCTTCTGGTGTCGACTCTGCCTTCTTGGTGTCGACATAATTACTCCAAGTGTCGACACAGCTTCTCTGGGTGTCGACACAAGCCTTCATTAGTGTCGACACTTTTCTTCTAGGTGTCGACACATGGACTTAGAAACTTTTCCTGCAATCCTGCAGTTACTTAACCTGCATATATAAACTCAAAGCACATCAAATACACCTTGATGTATATCATTGAGTAGGGTGAGGATTCTTCGAATCAGGCACATGTATTCCAATGTACCCAACACATATTATGATCTTAGGTTAGCTATCATGGCTACCTTGGTATAGCAAATTAAGCCCACACCCATCATATTGGCCCACAGGCCTTCGAGTGATAGGCCTCAATAGCTGAACAAATTAAGCCCACGCTCATCCAAATTATAGCTGAGAAAATTAAGTCCAAGCTCATCCAAATTTAGCCCATAGGTCTCCTAGAGAGAGGCTTCACAAGCAATTGCACATAAGTCTCCCAGAGACAGGCTTCACAACCAAACATAGCTCATTGGGAGCTTTCGCTGGTGGTAGCAATACCACTGCACGGTAGGGGTAAGACTATCATTTCTTCCCCTTTTTCGGGTGTTTTCCTGGAGACTACTTCCAGTACTCTCAATGCAGTCATCTACACAACCCGTGACTCCAAAATCTACGCGATTAACACAGAGTCTTCTCCGGCATACAAAGCATACAACAATCACCAATCAAGAACAACCCGTCTGGATGGGCTTCACACAGCATGCCTATTTCGTAATTAGATTCTGGATCTAAATGCAAAACTACGAGGATACACGAATCTACCCGTCGGGAGAACCACTTCCATGCACTCGTGGAGCGTCTACCCAAAATGCCAAAATGAAGGACTTCACATGTCCAATGAAGAGGATCGTTACACTTGATGTACACTTTGGCGCCATGAGAGAAATCTGGATGGTTGGAAATGACCCCTCCGACTTTGCCTCCGCAAATCCGAACTCGCCTTGCGAATCCGAGACCTGAAACACGAACGACGACGTGATCTACCTTCTTCCGGCACTGCTACTCTTCCTCTAGACAACCAGGACAAACTCTCCAACTCCAGAATAATGAAGAGAAAACGGCCAAGCCAGATATATAAATCGATCTACCACCGCGTGATAACTAGCTACCGTCGCGAGGTACCGCCTCGCTTCGCTTGAAACCGCCCAGGCCCTCCAATCACAGGCCGACACGTGGCCACGCCGTTATAGTTTCACTATCGCCGCACGGTTGGATGCTAACGCCGCGCGATAGACCAACGTCGGTTATGACATAACAACTGCGACTATCGCCGCGTGTAATCTGCTACCGCAGCGCTGTAGAATCCCGAGAGCCTCGTCAATTTAATTACCCAGCTATCGCTAGCGGTGTCCTTATCGCCGTGTGATAGCTTCCCGAGAGCTCTGCTAGTTTAATTCCCCAGCTACTGCTATGCAGTAATGATTTTCCACCATGCGGTAAGTCCAACGTTTAGTTGGCTCAACACTCTCAACAGTCTCTACGCTCTCAACGCTTTCAACGCTAGCCCTGGAGCTACCGCTGGGCGATAAACTCCAGAGAACCATTTCATGCCTTAAGAAATTTGGGGCGCTACAAATCTCCCCCACTTAAATAATTTCTTCCCGAAATTAAGTCATGCAGAAAACTAAAGAATTAAATCAACTTTAATAGTGTGCTTCAATTAAATAACTCAGGGAACTCCAACTTCATGGTTTGCTCCCGATCCCATGAAAGCTCCTCTCATCCACAGTTGTCCCATCTGACCTTGACCATCCTGATCTCTTTATTACCAAGTCGCTTGACTTCCACATCCTCAACCCAAAAGGGCCTTACCCTCATTGTCAACCCACTATCAACCGGTACTTGATTTGCAGCAACCACTTGTATAGGCTTTTGCACCGCCTTTCGCAACACCGATATGTGGAACTCATCGTTTAGACCACTTAATTGTGTTGATAACTTCAACCGATAAGCAGCTTCACCAATACATTCCAATATCTCAAACGGCCCAAGATATATCGGACTCAGCTTTTTCAAGCGTCGAACCCTTGAGACACTCATGAAAGGCTTAATATTCAAATATACCCGATCTCCCACGACGAACTCAACATTCCTGTGCTTGGAGTTATAATACTTAGCCTGCTTATCTTGAGCAACCAGCAATCGCTCAAAGATTGTTCGCACAACTGAAGTCGCATCATCGACTTCCTTCTGCTTATACAGCTTTGACTCGCCCTTCTCCAACCAAGATAATGGAGTACGACAACTCCTACCGTATAGGGACTCAAAGGGCGCCATTTGAATGCTCTCCTGATAGCTGTTATTATAAGCAAACTCAATCATATACAGGTGATCTTCCTACCTCCTACCAAAATCCAGGTCACACATTCCAAGCATATCCTCCATCGTCCTATTAACCCTCTCAGTCTGACCATCCATCTGCGGATGAAAGGCTCTATTGAACTTCAGCTTGGTACCCAATAGTTGATCCACCAACCGCCAGTCATTAGATGTGAAGAACCCATCTCGGTCACTCACGATGCTACGGGGCACACCATGCAGCCGTACAATGGTATCTACATATAACTTTGTTAGTTTCTCAACTGAATCATCCTTCCTATTTGGGATAAAGTGTGATACTTTCGTCAAACGATCTACAACCACCCAGATGGAGTCGATTCCCTTTTGTGATCTAGGGAAACCAAGTACGAAATCCTTGGAAATATCGTCGAACTTCAACTCCGGTATAGGCAAAGACTTAAAGAATTCTTCGGGCTTCTGGCACTCCACCTCCACCAAGGCACACGTTTGACACTTCGCCACATAAAGTGTTATGTTCTTCTTCAATCCCGGCCACCGGAATAGCTTTTTCATATCTTTGTACATCTTTGTGCTCCCCTGGTGAATTGAGTACTTAGTATGATGAGTCTCGTACATCAATTCCTCCCGTAGTTTAGCCACACTTGAGAAGCACAAACGGATGTCCTTCCATAACAGACGATCATCGACAGTAAATTGGGAATTTGACCCATCCAAAGCTTCAACCATGAACCGCTTTATGCTGTCATCCAACTCCATAGCCTGTCGAATCCAATCAGCCAGGTCATACTGTACCTCTATCCAGTGCAGCTGAGCTTCAGCACTAGACCTCTTATCAACACAAGTGATCTCAAAGGCTTCCAAATCTCGAACCAAACGCTCGTCATGAATTGACAATCAATTGGCATGTGAGGGAGCTTTGCGACTTAACGCATCTGCATTACCCTTCCCAGGCACGTAGTGAATCTTGAAGGTGTAGTCCCCAGCGAACTCCATCCACCACCGTTGTCATATGTTTAGGTCCTTCTTATCTAGTAGATATTTCAGGCTCTTATGGTCGGTATAGATATCTGTTGGAACACCCTATTACTAATTTGGGTCAGGATCACTATGTCTTTAAGAAACCTGTTTTTGACCTCATTGTATAGATCTAAAGGTCAATTAGGATTGAGTCTAAGGGTTAGTAGTTAGGTTTGGAAGCTGTCCTCAAGACCAAGGTTTTTTAGTTTGGAGACTAAGTCATTTCGTCGAGCTCAGTACGACGAATCGTCGAACTCCAATCGACGATCGTTTAGCTCAACTTCGATGGATCGTCGAACTCCATTCGACGATCGCTGAGCTCAACTTCAACAAATCGTCAAACTCCATTCGACGATCTTCGATCTCAGTTCGACGATCTTGACTCCAGTATTGATTCTCTATCTCTGAGCTCAGTTCAACGATAGTTGAGCTCAGATCGACGATCTCTGTTGCTGTCTAAGTCCAAATCGCTGAGCTCAGTTCGACGATAGTAGAGCTCAGTTCGACATTTTTCTGAAGAGTTAAATGGTTTTCGAGATTCAAATTCAGAACAGTTAAGGAGTTATTGTCAGCAATTAATTCAGAAGATCTTGTAGCCGTTTTCACTTATTCTCGACCAAGTTTCAAGGGATTATCAAGGAATGTTTCATTGGACTTTCCCCCAGAAGACAAAGGTAATTAAGGAGTTAATTAATGTCAGGCTAACGACTATTCTGGACAGAGGATCATTTCTATTCAGATCAAAAGGAATAAAAGATAAGATTTTTGAATTCCTGACAAGAACTAGAAGAACAAAAAAAATATATTCTCTGCTACAACTTTTCTCTGGAACAACATCTCTTTCTCAACAACAATCACTCAAGAGAAAAAGAAAGAGCTGTAAACATTCTCTGTCTAAAAGAATTCATACAAGAACACACAACCAAGGAGATCAACCAACTGAAATCTTCAGATCTCTGTTAATTCAAGTGTTCAAGGCCATCTTCATTCAAGACTCCAGACACTTAACATTTCAGCTGTAGCTGAAATTATCATTTGCTGGAGATCAATTTCTGAAAGCCTATCACCCTACAGCAAAGCTTCATTTCCTAATCAACTACAGATCTCAGGGGGAGCTTTGACAACATCTATATCCACATAGTCTTCTTAGCCACTTGGAGAAAGAGAAGACTTCCATCACTCTCTCATCCCCATCTCTGTAAAGGGTTTTTCAAACTCTCTTCAAAAGTTTGTGTTTGGTTTTTGAGCCCCTTATCAAAAGCTCATTGGTGGCAAGACACCTGATCAAAAAATCTAATTTGGTTTTTGAGCACCTTATCAAAAGCTCATTGGTGCCCAGGACACCTGATCAACTCATCCTGCAGTGGATTCCTACCTAGGGTGGTAGAAGATTGGATGTACCCAAGTTTAGGGGAACTACTATAGCTCCTTGTGTCTTCTGGTAGCTTTTCTTTATTTTTGTTTCTGGCTGTGATCTGTGATTAGTTTTTTATTTGGTTGTGATTAGATAGTTTCTGTGATTAGATTTATTATTTGCTTCCCTATTCACTCAGACTACAACAACTGTTGTAAAAAGTTTTTAAGCACTATACTCTATTCACCCCCCCCCCTCTAGAGTATATCAGATCTAACTCGCACTTTCAATTGGTGTCAGAGCGAGGTTGGTTAAATATACCATACCTTGGTGGTTGCACAGGCTAACACCTGAACCCCAAGATCCCTAGTTAGATCTACTTGTTTTGATTTTGTTATTAGATTATTTTTTCACAAATCATGGCCCAAAACAAAGATTATGCTAGCAGCAGACCTCCAGTGTGCAATCTGTCTAAGTTTGCACTTTGGAAAGCAATGATTAGATTATACATGAATTCTATTGACGAGGACATTTTTAATTCTGTTTTGACAGTTTGTCCAAGACCTCTAGAGAACACAAGTTCAAATGCTGTTCCACCTCCATCAGGAATAGATGCTGATATCAAGAAGTGGAAGGTAGCAGATGCAGAAGCTATGAACATCTTAGCCCAGACTATGTCTGATGACATATTCCAAAAGGTGGCTGAATGTAATTCAGCAAAGGAAATCTAGGATAAGCAGTCTGAAATAGTCTCAGGATCAGCTGATGAAAGAAAAGACATGAGATCCCACCTCATATCTCAATATGAGAATTTCAAAAAGGGAGAAGCTGAGTCAGTTGGAGATATGTACAATAGACTCAGTTTGATAGTCAATGAACTGAAGACTCTGGATAAGGAGATCTCACTGACTGAACTTAATGACAAAATCCTAATGTGCTTCCCAAGCACTTGGGACTCAAGAATCTGGCCAATCAAGGATGCCAGAAGTCTGAATGAGATCACCACAGAAGCTCTCCTAGACAAGCTCAAATCTTATGAGCTGCTCATCAAAAATAGAGAAGAAGAGCAGAAGGCTGCCTCACCAGCCACAAGAAAAGAAAAGATAATAGCTTTCAAAGCAACTGAAGATCAGCTTGAAGACAAAGTCACAGGCAATGATGAACTGCTCAGTCTGTTGGCCAAAAGATTCTACAAAATGGCCAGAAAGGACTCCAGAAAGAGATCATACAAAGAGAATGATAAGCCAAGGTATGATAAATCAAATAATAAAGAAATTGTTTGCTTTGGTTGCAGGAAACCAGGGCACATTGTACCTGACTGTCCAGAGAACAAAAATAAGGACAGAAAGGATAAGAAAGAAAGAAGAAGAGATAAGAACTTCAAGAAGAATGACAACGGCAAACCCTCTTCCAGAAAGAACAAACACACAAGGAAGGGATTTGTTGCTGAATCCTGGAGTGAAACTGAAGAAGAATCAGAAGCTTCATCCAGCTCCAGTGATGATGAAGATGATGCTGAAGAGAAGGAGTTCTGCATGATGGCAATCAATGTCTCTCAACACAATTCAGATGAAGAAGAGTCAGAGTCAGACTCAGAGACTCAAATTGAAGAGGACCAGATAATTAGTTCTTTTGATTTCAATTCTGAGGACTTTAAATCTGAGTTTAAAGCATTATGTTTAGACTTACTAAAATCTAAGAAGGAAATTATTTCTCTCAGAAATCAATTATCTGAACATAGTACCTTAAAGTCAGAAAACCTCAAACTCTCTGAGGAGTTGGAGTGCTGTAGGGAGAAGATAGCTTCACTGAAAGGTGAGCTATCAGAGGCCAAGAAGCTTGAAGAATCCCTTAATGGGAGAAGTATCAAGCTGATGGACATCACAAGCACAGTGAACTCCAGATTCAATAGTACACTGGGCTTGGGTGCTTCATCCAGCCAACCTATAGTTCTAACAACCCCAATCAAGTTCATTTCTGATAAAGGGAAGGGAGTTGTAGAGGTAGCTAGGAAAAATTCTGATCTGCCTAAGAAAACTAAGTTCCAGCGGAAATCGTCGAACGGAGCTCCACGATCGCCGAACGTAGATCGACGATCTCAGGCAAAATCATCGAACTCAGGTCGACAATCTCTAATTCCTGAACTCTGCCACAGTCGACCGTCGAACGGAGCTGGACGATCTGACCGAAGATCATCGAACGCAGCTCCACGATCATCGAACAGAGATCAGAGCTTTGGAAATTCTTTCAAGGGCAAATCAAAATCCAATCTTAGGGGTCCTTCATCCCAAAGCTTTAACCCTTATACTGAATGGATAATACCTCCAAGGAGATATCATCCTGAAGGTTATAAGAGTCAACCTGGGATGTCTTTTATTTCTGAGTTTAAAGGTTATCAACCTAGGCCCAAGGTAAACTGGGTCAAAAACAAGTGAATTAATTTATGTGCAGGTGAAGACCTATCCAACGTAAAACCAACAATGGTATTTGGATAGTGGGTACTCTAAGCACATGACAGGAAATAAGGACAACATCACATCCTTTAAAGCCAAGCTTGGAAACAAAGTCATATTTGGTGATTCAAACTTTTGACAAACTAAAGGATATGGTGCAGTCCAGATTGGGACAGTGACATTCAAGAAGGTAGCTTATGTGGAAGGACTGAAGCACAATTTGATAAGTATCAGTCAGCTATGTGATGAAGGCTACCAGGTGACTTTCAGCAAAGCATTATGCAAGATCAAGTTAGAGGACAACACTACTGTGTTGACAGGTAAAAGGAAAGGTAACATCTATCTAGTAGATTTTCTTTCAACAGATGTAGATATTTGCCTGTTTAATTCTGTCTGTAGACCTAATGTTTTAAGGCATAAGAGACTAGGACATTTAAACCTTAGAACCATTGCTAGGATATCCAAGGACAACCTTGTTAGAGGACTACCTTCTGGCCCCTACAAGAAGGAAGGACTCTGCAGGGCTTGTCAATTAGGCAAGCAAACTAAAAATAGTTTCAAGTCACTTAATAAGAGTGATTCACCTAGGATCTTGTATCTGTTACACATGGATCTTTTGGGACCCATTACAGTACAAAGCCTAGGAGGGAAATCTTACACTTTAGTAGTTGTAGATGACTTCTCTAAATTCACATGGGTGTTCTTTCTGAGGAAGAAGTCTGATAACTTTAAGTGTTTGACAGAGTTTCTCAAATGTATACAGATTGAGTTCAATACTCACATTGCCCTGATCAGAAGTGATCATGGGATAGAGTTTGATTCTCTTCTTATGCAAGAGTTCTGTTAGAGTGAAGGGATCAGGCATACTTTCTCAGCTCCTAAAACTCCTCAACAAAATGGGGTAGCTGAAAGGAAAAATAGAACCCTTATTGAATCTGCTACTACATTGTTGTCAGATGCTCACCTTCCTCTATCTTTTTGGGCAGAGGCAGTGAACACCTCCAACTATTTACTGAACAGAAGTTTAATACATAAACTAAAGGACAAGACTCCCTATGAATTACTCAAAAGGAAGAAACCTAAAGTTGATTATTTTAGGATTTTTGATTGTATTTGCTATATTCATAACAATGACAAGAGATATTTAGTAAAATTTCAAGCTAAAGCTGATGAAGGAGTGTTTCTGGGATACTCCATGATCAGTAAGGCTTATAGCGTTTATAATAAATCATCTCTTAAAATTGAGGAATCTGTTCACATATCATTTGATGAATCTAACATGTCTTTCAAGGAGAAGAACACTTCTACCATAGAACCTTTGCAGGTACATTCTCTTGCTGAAGATTTGAATAGGTTACAGATTACTCAAAAAGAGGAAAGCAGTGAAGATGAAGAAAGCATTCAACATACTGAAGAGAAACAACTTGAAGAGCCAGTTGTTGTACCACAAGAGGAAACAACAACACAGGTTGGTGAACAATCAACACCACCTGTTGATTTAGTAACATCAAGAGACCATCCAATTTCCCAAGTAATTGGAGACATCTTAGCTGTTGTGCAAACCAGAAATCAGGTCAACCAAAACTTGTTGCACACTTGCTTCCTATCTCAAATTGAACCTCAGTCCATTCAAGATGTAGAGCAAGATCCACACTGGATCATTGCAATACAAGAAGAGTTGCATCAATTTGAAAGGAACAAAGTTTGGGAACTAGTGTCAAAGCCTAAGGATCACTCCATTGTTGGAACAAAATGGGTGTTCAGAAACAAATTGGATGATCAAGGAGTAATTGTATGGAACAAGGCAAGGCTAGTTGCTCAAGGATACTCACAAGAAGAAGGCATAGACTATGACCAGACGTTTGCACCAGTTGCAAGATTGGAAGCCATCAGAATCTTCTTAGCTTATGCAGCACACAAAGGCTTCAAGGTATATGAGATGGATGTAAAAAGTGATTTTCTAAATGGAGACATCAAAGAAGAAGTCTATGTCAGACAACCTTCACGTTTTATCTCTCCAACTCATCCTGATTATGTTTTTAAGTTGAACAAAGCATTATATGATCTCAAGCAAGCTCCTAGAGCATGGTATGAGACCCTAGCATGCTTTCTCCTGAAAAATGAATTTATATGGGGTAGAGTAGACCAAACTCTTTTCAGTATAACCCATAAGTGTCATACCCTACTAGTACAGATTTATGTAGATGATATTATTTTTGGCTCTACTGATTCAAATTTGTGCAGAAGGTTCTCCAACCTAATGCATTCTAAATTTGAAATGAGTAGCATGGGTGAGCTATCCTTCTTCCTAGGATTGCAAGTCAAACAACATGCTGAAAGTATCTTTATTTCTCAAACCAAGTATGCAAATGAATTGGTCAAGAAATTTGGTATGTCTGAAGCATCTTGTATGATAACACCTATGCCTACTAATGCTGTATTGGATGCTGATGAACATGGGAAACCTGTTGATCAGACAATATATAGAGCAATGATTGGCTCCTTACAGTACCTTACAGCTAGTAGACCAGACATAATATTTGCTACATGCATATGTCCTAGATTCCAAGTAAGCCCTAGAGAGCCACACCTAACATTAGTAAAAAGGACTCTCAGGTATGTTAAAAGTTGTCCAAATCTAGATCTCTGGTATCCAAAAGATTCAGCATTTGAATTAACTGGATTTTCTGATGTTGATTATGCTGGATGCAGAATTGACAGGAAAAGCACCAGTGGAACTTGTCAGTTTCTTGGTGACAGACTTGTCTCTTGGTTTTGTAAGAAATAAACTTCTATGTCAACTTCAACTGCTGAAGCTGAATATATGGCTGCAGGCAGTTGTTGTTCACAAATATTGTGGATTCAAAACCAACTCCTAGACTATGGCTACAACTTAGAGAAGTCTAAAATCTTTTGTGATAACACAAGTGCTATTTCTATAGCTCAAAATCCAGTCTCCATAGTAGGACAAAACACATAGAAATTAGGCATAACTTTTTAAGGGATAATGTTGAGAAGAATAAAATTGAACTTCAATATATCCCAACTTATTTGCAAAGGGGAGATATTTTCACCAAACTCTTGGATGAAAAGAAACACACCCAACACACCTTCTTCCTAACTCAGTTAGGAATGTTAGATGGAGGAAGTCTAAAATAATGACCAAGATTTTGAAACTTTAAAAATTGACCAAGACTAGGCAAACATCTTGATTTTTTCTAAGTGTCTAGAGTGTATTTCTGGTCTCTGAACTGCGCTCGATGATTTTCCCCCAGATCGTCGAACAGAGATCGACGCTTTTCGAAATCGTCGACCTGAGTTCAGTGCTTCTCAGATAGTGTTCAACTATCTCTTCCGGTCAACGATCATCGAACGGCGCTCGACGATTTTATTCTCTGAACTATCGTCGAACGGAGCTCGATGCTCTCCAATATCGTCGAATGGAGATCGACGATATTGAAGACCTTTCAGATTCCTTTAGAAACCTCGATCGTCGAACTGAGTTCAACGATCTTTCCTTTTCTGCTTCAAACCCTAATATAAAATTCATTTTTCGGCCGTCGTTCTCCCTTTGCGCTTTCAATCTCTCTGCAAAAATCTCTCATTCCCTCCAAACACCTCTACACTTATTCGTTTTGTATATTGATTTTTGCAGGTAACAATGGTCGTCTCTGTTACTGTTCTAGCCGTAACGAAATTCGATGCTGGATTTGATATAGACGTAGAGTCTTTCAACACCACTGATCAGATTTTTCAGGAAATTCTGGAAATGTTCATGGAGCAGAAGCTTGTTACCATTATGACCACCAGAATCAAATTGGCTGTAGATGAGATTAAGGAGTGGGTCTATACTACCCACAACCAGTACCAAAACAATGTGGTTGGTTCAATTTCTGGAACCCAGGTACCTTTGACTCCTGCTAATCTGACAGAGGTTTTTAAATAAAGTTATGGAAGAAATTCTACTGAGTTATCTGGAGAAGAATCTTCTGATTTACTTGCAAGAATGGGTCATTCTGATGCTAACCCTAGCAAGCTGCTGAAAAAGAACCTAGCTGTTGAATATAGATTTTTAGCTGATGTAGTGGGAAAGGTTCTGCTGGCCAAGCATTCAGCACATGATACTATCTCTAGGTATCAGCTGTGCTTGATGGGTGCTTTAGTGGACAAGAAACAGTTAAACTGGGGAGAAGTCTTTTTTGATCTGATCAAGAAGAAAATAAATAAGAATTTTGTTAATTATGGAAGGATCTTAGGGCTCTTTCTTCACAACAGATGCCCTGCCCTGCTAGTCTCATCCGGGATGCATATTAATGCTTCAAAGAGGCTGTCCTGTACCCTTTTTGGCAAATGGGATAGGCAGATAACAAAGCCCAGCAGGCCCTCTGCAAGCACAACTTCAGGCACAAGGACTGTACCAGTCTCTTCCCCTCAAGTCTCTGCCCCTGCAGACGACTTGCCTGCTGCTGCTTCTCCTCCTTCTCCTCCTATTCCCTCTCCACCAGTACCCTCCACCATTCAAACTCCATCCACAATCATTATTTCCAGCCCATCTCCAACATCAATTCCATCTCCAATTCCTACACTCACAGAAGAAATATTCCACACATTACACCACTACCCTCAACCAGACCTTGACACATCAGCCAACTTTCCATCATTCAATCTTCTTGATGATTCCTTCATGGATGATTCACCCTCATCCCCTCCTGATCTACCCTCCTCATCCACATCATATCAACAACTTCTACAAGACATTATTGATCAACCCTCTTTCACACCCTCTATCTCCATACCACTTTCTTCCATTTCCACAATCCCCACACCTCAACCATCACTTCTACCATGCACCAGCTGTCCACCAACATCTCCAGTTTCTCCTCCTTACTTCTCTACCTCTTCTCCAGTCCCTACTAAGCAAGTATATATCCCCGCCTTAGCTGACAAACTATATGAACTGATAGCCCCCAGGCTATCCCTTTTGTTGGAGACCTCCTTGGCTCCACTCCTATAGTCAGTTGCAGAACTTTCTGCCAGGCTATCCTCTCTCATTCCTCAGGCAATCCCTTCATTTGGGTGCCTTGATCTAGCTTTCTCTGAATCCAGGCAGGGGGAGATGCCTCATGAAGATGTGAGTTTGCCTGCTGCTGCTGCTGTTGTTTCTTCAGTCCCTGTTGCTGCTACTGTTGTTACTCAAGCTCCAGTTTCAACTTCTCCAGTTACTGTCTTCTTAGTGGACCTCAGGTCCTTATTATTAGTTTTTGATTCAACTTATTTCAGCTGTCTTCCAGAGAAAATTGCAGTCCAGCCATCAGAGGATCTTTCCAAGGCCATTGTGCCCTTCTCAAGTTGTGACACCAGTGTTATAAATTCTTTTGTACTTTCAGTTTATGCTGCTGAAAATGTTGATGTTTCTGTTTGTTCTGATGAGACTGATGTTCCAGTTCCTGAGGATATGCAGACAGAGGCATATGATTTTGAGCCTACTGTTATTCTTGCTGTTATTACTGATGCTGAGGTTCTTGTATCTGAAAGTATTTTCTCTGAATCTGTTGCTGCTCCAGTTACTACTGATATTACTGCTGTTATTGCTGATGCTGAAAATATTATCTCTGAAAGTAGTGTTTCTGAAATAGTTTTATTTGAATCTGTTGCTGCCCTAGGTTCTACTGTCATTACTGCTGCTATATCTTCTGTAAGTATTGCTCCAGAAAGTTCTGTGTCTGTTGTTAATACTACTGCTGCTACAACATCTGCCAATACTATATCTGCTGTGTCTGCTGCTGCTACAACTGCTGTCTCATCTGCTCCAACCCAACTTCAGAAAGAGTATCTGAAAAAGATTGGTGCCTTATATGATGAGCAAAGCTCTAAAAGTGATGAATTTAGGAATGATTCTGATGATTCCTCAGCTACCATAGCCAGGAAAAGAAAAGCAACGAGCAAGGCTATGAAAAGAGTTCCCCCAGCCAAAGTCAAAGACACCAATGACATTCCCTACTACATTCTTCATGACTGCCCCATTACTGAACATTGGATGCAAGACTCCAAGAATTAACTTAAAGCTATGAAGAAAAAGAGGAAATATGAGAAAGGATCTTCTCAGTTTCAACATCCTCATCCTCCTCCACCACCTCCTCCTGATGCAGGTGCAGGTGGAAGCTCAGCTACTCATCCTTCTGCTAAAAGTCAAACCCCCTATCAGGCTAATGCAAGATCTCAATATAGGGGAAGCCAGTCCAGAGGTTCTCAATCAAGAAGAGGAAGTTATAGAGGAAGCCAAAGGGAATTCCAAGTCTACTCCAAAAGCTATTCAAGGCAACATCCATACTCTAGGGAAGGACAAGCTTCATCAGATACAACTTCAGGTCCTTTTACCTACAAGTTGAAAGAAGTAGTCTCATCCAGAGCTCCTCAAGACAATTCTTCCAACAGATATGAGCATCCAGTGCCCTTTGAGGATCCAGAGAATAATCCTACTGCTTGGACTGCCAGAATGAAAGAATTAGCTGCCCTGGATCAAATCAAGAAAGCTAGAGAGCAAGGCAAGGACACCTCCAGCATTACCACATTGTCAGAGCAAAGGAAAAAGGAACTTGAAAGATATGCCTCCAGCAATTTTTTTGATTCTGAAAGATATATGGAGCTGCACCCTGAAGCTGTGGTACCAAGGCCTAAACAACAAACTTCTTTAGGTGCAGCAGATGACAGAAGGTCAAAGAAAGAAGCTCTTAACCCCAATAGAGAAATTAAACTTATAAAGAGCAAGGAGAAAGAATAATTATGTAAGGTGATAATTATTCTGATTTCTGATTTCTGTGTGAGATATTATATCTGTGTTTCTGCTATGTTATTGTTTTTTGTTGCTTTGTATGTTGTTCTTTATTTTCTCAAATTTATGTAAATAGTAATCCTAACCCAAATAGGGCGAGATTGTTGGAACACCCTATTACTAATTTGGGTCAGGATCACTATGTCTTTAGGAAACCTGTTTTTGACCTAATTGTATAAATCTAAAGGTCAATTAGGATTGAGTCTAAGGGTTAGTAGTTAGGTTTGGAAGCTGCCCTCAAGGCCAAGGTTTTTCAGTTTGGAGACTAAGTTATTTCGTAGTGCTCAGTACGACGAATCGTCGAACTCCAATCGACGATCGTTTAGCTCAACTTCGACGGATCGTCGAACTCCATTCGACGATCGCTGAGCTCAACTTTAACAAATCGTCGAACTCCATTCGACGATCTTCGAGCTCAATTCGACGATGTTGACTCCAGTATTGATTCTCTATCTCTGAGCTCAGTTCGATGATAGTTGAGCTCAGATCGATGATCTCTGTTGCTGTCTAAGTCCAAATCGGTGAGCTCAGTTCGACGATAGTAGAGCTCAGTTCGACGTTTTTCTGAAGAGTTAAATGGTTTTCGAGATTCAAATTCAGAACAGTTAAGGAGTTATTGTCAGCAATTAATTCAGAAGATCTTGTAGCCGTTTTCACTTATTCTGGACCAAGTTTCAAGGGATTATCAAGGAATGTTTCTTTGGACTTTCCCCTAGAAGACAAAGGCAATTAAGGAGTCAATTAATGACAGGCTAATGGCTATTCTGGATAGAGGATCATTTCTATTCAGATCAAAAGGAATAAAAGATAAGATTTTTGAATTCCTGACAAGAACTAGAAGAACAATATATATATATATATATATATATATTCTCTGCTACAACTTTTCTTTGGAACAACATCTCTTTCTCAACAACAATCACTCAAGAGAAAAAGAAAGAGATGTAGACATTCTCTGTCTAAAAGAATTCATACAAGAACATACAACTAAGGAGATCAACCAACTGAAATCTTCACATCTCTGTTAATTCAAGTGTTCAAGGCCATCTTCATTCAAGACTCCAGAAACCTAACATTTCAGCTATAGCTGAAATTATCATTTGCTGGAGATCAATTTCTGAAGGCCTATCACCCTATAGCAAAGTTTCATTTCCTGATCAACTACAGATCTCAGGGGGATCTTTGACAACATCTATATACACATAGTCTTCTCAGCCGCTTGGAGAAAGAGAAGACTTCCATCACTCTCTCATCCCCATCTCTATAAAGGGTTTTTCAAACTCCCTTCAAAAGTTTGTGTTTGGTTTTTTAGCCCCTTATCAAAAGCCCATTGGTGGCAACACACCTGATCAAAAAATCTGATTTGGTTTTTGAGCACCTTATCAAAAGCTCATTGGTGCCTAGGACACCTGATCAAATCATCCTGCAGTGGATTCATACCTAGGGTGGTTGAAGAGTGGATGTACCCAAGTTTAGGGGAACCACTATAGCTCCTTGTGTCTTCTGGTTGTTTTTCTTTATTTTTGTTTCTGGCTGTGATCTGTGATTAGTTTTTTATTTGGTTGTGATTAGATAGTTTCTGTGATTAGATTTATTATTTGCTTCCCTATTCACTCAGATTACAACAACTATTGTAAAAGGTTTTTAAGCACCATACTCTATTCACCCCCCTCTAAAGTATATCAGATCTAACTCGCACTTTCAATATCGACCTTCACTCCATATAGGTAGTGCCTCCAAAACTTTAGCGTGAATATCACAGCTACCAACTCCAAGTCATTGACCGGATAATTCCTCTCATACACCTTCAACTGTCACGAGCCATATGCTCTCACTCTCTCATGTTGTAGCAACACGTAACCTAAGCTGCTCCCTGAAGAGATGCTAGAAATCTCATAGCCTTCAGTCCCACAAGGAAAACATAGCATAAGAGACATGGTCAGATGACTTTTCAGCTCCTCGAAAGCTTACGCGCGTGCCAGCGATCACACAAACTTTTGATATTTCCTTGTCAATGTCGTGAGGGGCAATGATATCCATGAGAAGTTCTCCACGAAGCGCCTGTAGTAGCCGGCAAGCCCCAGAAAATTCCAGACTTCCGCCACCGAAGAAAATACAGGCCACTCCCGTATAGCCACAATCCTTACCGGATCCACAACGATTCCCTCACCGCCAACAATATGACAAAGGAATGCTACCGAAGAAAGCCATAACTCACACTTCAAGAACTTGACATATAGCTGACTGCTTCTTAAAGTCTCCATAACAATCTGTAGATGTTCTGCATAATCCAACTCAGACTGGGAGTACACGAGAATATCATCAATGAACACTATCACGAACCGATCCAGATATTTTTTGAATGTCCGGTTCATCACGTCCATGAACACGGATGATGCATTAGTCATCCCAAAAGGCATGACCGTAAACTCATAATGCCCATAACGTATACTGAATGCCGTCTTGGGAATATCGCTTTCCTTGATTATTAGCTGATAATAGCCAGACTTCAAATCCAGCTTAGAATACACCATCGACCCATCCAGCTGGTCGAACAGATCGTCGATTCTTGGAATAGGGTACTTGTTCTTCTCTATTAACATGTTCAGTTCCCGATAATCGATACAAGCCGCAGACTTCCGTCCTTCTTTTTCACAAAAAGGACCGGGGCGCTACAAGATGACGTACTCAGACACACATACCCCTGCTCTATCAATTCTTGAAGTTGCGCTTTCAACTCTTTCAGTTCCCTTGGTGCTAAGCGGTAAGGAGACCGTGACACAGATTTGGCACCAGGCACCAACTCGATGGTGAAATCAATCTCTCACTGGGGTGGAGATCCAGGGAGATCATCGGAAAAAACATTGGCAAATTCCGACACCACTCGAATATTGGCCAAAATAGGCTTGTGCTTCTTTGCATCTAAAAGTGTGAAGAATAGCTCAGCACCCTCAAGAACAGCCTTAACTACTTGATGGGCAGACATCATCGTCTTGCTCGACCCTTTCATAGCAAAAAAAGTAGTTTATTGACTCGTATTCAACCACAACTTAATAGTCTTCAAACTACAGTCAATGAATGCACGTTGCTCCGAGAGCCAATCCATGCCAAATATTACGTCAAACTCTACTATCGGTAGTAGTGACGCTTCCAAGTCAAAAGCTCGACTTCTGATCCACACTTTCACACAACAGACTCTATCCGCGTGCATCGAACACTTGTTGGGAAACAGGACATCCAACCTATCCTTTGCCACTGAAGTAGGCACTCCGATTTGTGACATGAAGTCCTCGGATAAGAATGAATGTGAGGCTCCCATACCGAATAGTGCTCGAGCCGTAAAGTTCGTAATCAAGATAAACCTGAAGCATAACAGTCACATAACCAAAGCATAAGGCGCAAAGTATAAAAAGTAATAACGTTAGAAACTAACTCATACCTATCACCACATAGCCTTTCTTGATGGCCTCCTGTTGGCCAATATTGTAGACCCTCGGTTGGGCTGGAGCATGTTTGCATGCGGTTGACTCCACCATCTTCCCTTTTTCCACATACGACACTCCAGTCCTCTTCTCTGACTTACCAGTCCAACGATCACGGGCCATATATCCCCGATTTCCACAATTGTAATAGTGAATTGGGCCTCCTTGCCCAGAAGATGCACCAGTAGTAACCGACGAAGACGCCGGTCCAGAATACTTGGACTTCTTGTTCCACTTTCGGTACCCAGACTTCGGTGGTATTGGTACTTTGAACTCCGAGCTCCTCAATGACAAGTCCTTCTTACCATGATCTTTTTACAGATCCTTCTCCAGAAATCAGGTTATATTGACCAAGACTAGAAAGCCCTTCACCATAGGACATGAAAGTAGCAAACTCAGATCGTCACGTAGTCCTTGATAAAACCAGTTGGTCTTGCACTCCTCATCAGCAAAATTGGAGCCAGCATAACGTCACAATCTCGTGAACTTGTAAAGGTATTCGTCCACACTACTGTCACCTTGAGTCAGCCTGTAGAACCAATCCTCCATAGCTATCTTCTGCGCGGTCGTGACGAACCGTGCCAGAAATAGTCTAGTTAACTCCTCCATTGATATGTCGATGAGTTGTCTCCCAGCCAAATGATGCAGCTATTACTCATCCCACCACAGCCTTGCCTCACCATCCAGGAGGAATGTGGCAATTGTGACCTTTTGTCACTCGTTAGTCTCCGTAGCTGACATGACTCTCTTTACCCTGGAGAGCCAGTCCTCAGCTTGTGTTGGGGTTCCAGTTGTAAGACCCCCCCCCCCCCCTTTTTTCTTTTTGAAACACCAGGGTCTTAGTCCCAGAACCGCCGCTTTGGGGGTGACACCTTCACGCCCTGGAGGGTCATCAGCAGAACGCCAATTCTACTGGCCGATTCGATCACATAAAAGTGACAAAGTAGAGTAAACACAAGATTTTTAAAACTCTAACCAAAAGTCCACAGAGAAGTCACATCAGAGTAATAATATCTCCACGAAGGGAGAGTCCACAAAATATAAAAGTACTGAAATAATGGCTTAAGCCCGATACATCAAGACCTCACTACATAGTCACTCAAGCGGAAGCAAAATAAATTACTACTAAGGTCAGGGGCTTACAGTCCCCGCCTTCTAAACTCTAGTGCTAGACTGCCCCATCTACAAGCATGCCGACCTGCGGGGCTGCTCCTCCATGCTGGGCTCCACGATCCCCTAAATGATGTGGTTCAAAAATCATTAGTCTATAAGACTAAGTCCTATCATCCCCCACCCCTTCCCCCATGGCCCCTAGGGACCGAGCGGAGAGGAAGAAAGGGGAGGACTTGAAGGTGGATAGTAATCAAGAAAACAAGTGGCAGCGGACCTATACTAGCAATTTTATAGAACAAGTGGCAGTAAAGTAAAGTATGAAAAGTAACCTTAACTATATGGAAACATATAAGCAAGGGATATTCTACATGGCTCCATCGTATAAAGAGTCCCATACCAATTTATACGTTAGGGTGTCGGTTATTAATAGCATTATATATATAAAGAATTTAACCTTAATTTATAAACTTGCCCACTCAAGCTTATAGACCAAGGAGTCGTTTTGTAGGGCCTATTTTATAAGCGCCCATACCACTTATACATTAGGTGACAAGCATTTTTATGCTATGATTATGCTATGACATGCTATGACATGCTAGTGGGTTATGATGCGATCATGCAAGTGAAACTCACCCACCCGACTCTGTGTACACAAACCTTTAGTTCTCCCTTTCTGGAGCCTCACCTCCCAGGATACCTCCGTAGTAGCAGACGGAAGCGGTGGGTTGGGCCTCGCCCACCTCTAAACCAGTAAAGCACTACCGGTCAGGCCTATCGTACGCCTCAACGCTGGTGCAGTAAGCGGACTCCTGCGTACTCTTGTCGGCTGGTGTACCGGACTTCTGTTGGCGAAGTGCTAGCTACACTTGCTGAGTCAACATATTGGCGTCGGTGCATCGACACTCCAATACCGAAGACCCACCACCTTTATTTTATGCACAAGCAACCTTATGTATCAGAACCGAGCCAAAGCTCCCCGGACCATCCCGTCCGTCACAAACATCAACCAGGCCAAAGCTCGCCGGGCAATCCTACCCCTCACAAATATCAACCGAGCCAAAGCTCGCCGGGCCAACCTTCCCCACATAAATATCAACCGAGTCAAATCAACTTCCCTAGACACCGGGGTGTGTGAAAGTGAACCCCTAATTATTCTAATTACTCTTTAAGATTTATCACTTCTTCAGTTTACGTTAGCCAAGGACTGCCCAAGGTATACCCCGTGAAGGGCTCTCGAAGGCACTAGGAACTATAATGGGATTACGCCCAAAGCTCCCTTTCGCAAGGCACTTACTATTATTGGTTGCTACCCGATTTCCCAAACCTTAATTAATTTTACTGAATCTAGCCCTAGTGCATTAAACACTTCCTCCATACGAGAATGGCGATCTTTCGTCGATCCCGAGCACCACCTAACACTAGCCAACCTCACACTCTACTAATCCTGTCTTCCCATGATGTACACCTACATTTACCCAAACCAGCAACCTACTAAGGATTCAACTTTTCAAAATTCGTTACCCACTCTGATTCAGTTTCCGTAGTTACTATATGCAGACCACCCTATACTATATGAGATGTATAAAGAAGGTACTCTGTATTGTCTTCCAAATCTCCTATAAACTTTATCGAAGGTCTATCATAACAAATTTAGTCTAAAATCAGAGATTCATAATTTTTCTAATTAAATTGACATTTATTGAATTTTCCCAAATGTTTGGCCATGGGCAATTTTGAACATGAACTATATGATCTACTCAAGTATTGGCCACCCAAAAATTTTGATCACTAAATAACAGAGATAAAATACTAGAGACTGATTTCCATAATTTTTCAGAAAATATTTGACCTCTAATTAATTTATCCAAAATAATTCCTTTAATCATATGTAAAGAGGGAAGTACCGAAATTATTCATCAGGAAATTATATAAAAATTACAGAATCTTAATATGATAGAGAAAAGGTCAATGTGCAAAAATCATAATTTTACAGGCTTTCTAGACGCCAATATAAATTTAAATAAATTTTCATGGGAAACCATACTTAAAGAAGCAACCCTTAGAAATATTCTTCCAAAAATCCAATAAATATTTACAGATCTTTAAAACATAATGAAATGTAGTTTGGCTAAATTTCATCAATTTCCAGCCCAGAGTTTCTTCATAATAAATTTCTAAGTAAATAAATCAAATTACTAATTTGTTAATGAAGTATCCAAAATAATAATTCATAATTCTTGATAAAATCTGCAGAGCTTGTACTATCACTAAAAATTACTCAACCCAAATATTATAACTTTTCATTGAGTTTTAGTGACATTTTCCTTTACTACAATATTTGTGCCCTAAGATAGGGTTAGGGTTTTGAGGGGGTTTAAAGTTTCCAAATTCCCTAACATTTTAACCAGAGGACCATACTAACCCTATGATCCTCTCCACAAATTTTCAAGTCATTCCAAGGTCATTTGACCCTATGACCTTCAAACCCTAAAAATGCCCATTAAGGGACCTACCCTAGGGCTCTAGGGCTACCCTACTCTTAACCACCCAAAATTCCATTGGAGGGTGAGTCATATGGTAGGGAATCAGTGGCCAAAATATCAGACTCTGTTGAGGAGATTTGACCACTCAAATCTCAAAGGGGGTGCTTGACCTAGTTATCCCTAAAAGGGGTCAACCTAGGGTTGAATCAATACCTAATCAAAACATCTCCAAATGAGATGAAAATTTTAGCAGAGCCCTAAAATGCCCTCTAAGACCACCCACCCAAATATGGGGGGGAGTTTGAGGTGTTTATGACAATTAATTAATTTATTCATGGATTATTAAATTTTTCTAAAAACTATAGAAATATTTTCTCCACAAATTCCCATTTTTGGACAGGCCCTAAGTATATCCCTAGGGATAGACTCCCTGCCAAAATCTCAGGTCATTTGGATAAGGGATGAAGGGTGGGCATCCATTTGAAGCTCGGGAAATCCCTAGGGATAGATCTCACCAAAATGAGTTCTGAGGTCTAACCAGGACTCCAAATTGCATGAAATAAATTTTAAATTAAACTAGACATCAGGGGATACATTTGCTATGTTGACCACGTTTTTTCAGACAACACCTAAGTATTTTTAATATTTAATTTAAAAATATCCCAGAAATGAGGCATAAATTAAATAAACAGGAATTAAAAAAATCTGATCCAACACGGATCTTAAAGCAAAATCGTGGGGCTCCTGGTCATCTTCTTCCTCCAGCCAAGGGTTGGGATTGGACGAACCTGGAGCCTATTCCAAGCTCATTTCCTGGCCACCCGGCCATCTCCCTGGCTGGCCACCACAACCACCACCTTAGTTGAGGTGGGGGCTATCGCTGGGCGGCGGCACGCCGCCGGAGGGGCGATTTCCGGCGAACTCATGAGGTATAAAAAGCCAATAAAAACTGAAATTTTCCTCACCCGATCCGGCTCAATTGAGCCCGATTTATCTCCTAATTGATCTAGGATTCTAGCCCATGAAGAGAGGAGTAGAGGAGGACCTTTAGTCGAGCTTGTCGGCGAGTGTGGTGGTGGTGCGCCATGGCCGGTGGTGGAGCTTTCCGATGCTTTGCAACTTCACTACCAAACAACCCAGTTTCTTTAGGTGAAGGGTGGAAACGATTTCTCTTGGCCCAGGGAAGTTTTTAAAAGCATCAAATGTGGGAGAGGGAGGGTCATGGCTTCAAATCCATTAATGGCCATGAAAGGGAATTTCGGCCATGGAGAAAATCCCTTAAACTTCACCTCCCCTTGGTCCCAATTCGTTTGAAAATTCATCAAAACTGATAGGGGAGATGAATACTAATTAATTGGTGAAGAATGAAGGGGTGATTCACCTTCCCCACCATGAATGCCTTCTCTTTCTCACTTTCTCTCTCCTCCATATTGAAGAAATTGGTTTCAGCCACCTTGGGTGGCTGGCCATGGCTATTAAACTACTCAAACTTGATGAGGGGGAATGCATTCAACCTTTGGAATCAATTGGAGAGGCCTTTGGTCTCCCTTGGCCATGAATGGCCTACTTTTCTCACTTTCTCTCTCCTCCATTAAAGGGAAAAATGGAGTTTTCTCTCTCCTAATCATCAAGGCCGAATTTGATCATCTCCCTAGCCTAATGGCAGCCCACTAACTCATATTAATAATAAAAATGAGGTTAGCCCAAGTGGGGAAAACGAGTTTGAGCTTGGGTTAGCCCATTTGGGCTAATTTGACTTAACCTTAAGATAGAGTTGACCTTGGTCATTTTGACCTTTTGGGTTGATCACAATGGGTCCTTGGTGACCCATTGGCCTACCCTAGGGTCTAGGTTGGGCTGGGTAGGGTTGTCTTGGCACTTTGGGGGTCACTTGACCCTTAGGAAGTGCGTGTTGACCACTTTAGGGTTAGGGTTGACTTTGGTCAATATGACCATTTAGGTTGACCCCAAGGGGTCCTTGGTGACCCCTTGGCTTCCTCTAAGGTCTAGAAAGTGTTATGTAGGGTTACCTTGCACTTTGGAGGTCACCTACCCTTGGTAAAGGCACTTTGAGCAGATTGGGGCTTGAGTTGACTTGGGTCAACATGGCCTCTAGAACTGAACCCAAAGTGTCCTTAGTGACTCATTGACCTATCTTTAGGTCTAGGAAGACCTAGGCAAGGTTGGTTGGGCACATCAGAGGCCAACTCCCCTTTGTTAGGGCACCTTGTCCAATTTAGGCCTATGGTGCTCCTAGGTCAAATTGGCCACTTTGGGTTGACTCCTATGGACCCTTAATGCTCTAGTGGACCCTCTAATGGGTTAGTGGTGTTATGGCAGTGTCATGGAGTCATGGTGAAGCCCTAAGGTCAAACCTTAGGTTTTGTGATGAGGTTGTGCCATAGGCAGACCAAGGTGATTCTCACCTTGGCCTTCTATCACTTGGCCCTTTTTAGCTTCCTAGGGTTTTGTCATGACCTAGTCATGGCCAAAACCATTCTTAAGGGTCTTGTTGGAAATGGGATGTTACAAATCCCAATAAAAAAAACAAAGATTTCGTCCCCGAAATCAAGGTTAAGCCTACGAGAATTTCTATCGAAGAACAGGAAACTTGTGACATCACATAAGAAGTGAAATATTACCTCTCGATGCCATGTTTGCTAAGTGGGGTTTAAAGGGAAAACTAAATCTATGACCAATTCTCCCAATTGGCGAAGCCAGGATCCCAATAAACAAAAGATTAGCCTCTACTCTTCCTAGAGCAGCCCTACTAGTTTAAATCAGGAAAGTAAATTAATCAACTTGAGAGGTTGTGAGGTATACCTGACTGAACAGCTCTGGATACTTTTGTCGCATCAGGTCCTGCGGTTCCCAGTTATTGTCCTCCTGGCCGTGGTTTCTCCACAGAACTTTGACTAACAGAACCTTCTTGTGACGCAAGATCTGTAGTACTTTGTCATCGATCCGAACCGGCTTCAAGTGAACTGACCGGTTTGAAGCTACCGGTCCATCTGTGGTCGAAATCTGTTGCTCCGGGCGTAGTAGATCCCTCCTAAGTGAAGAAATATAGAACATGTCGTGTAAGCCTGTCAGTTCCGATGGCAACTCCAGCATGTAAGCTAGGGCCCCGATCCACTCCAGGATCCTGTAAGGATCCATATACCTAGGGCTGAGCTTCTTCTTCCGACCACGTACTCGTGAAACTCCGTGCATGGGCCAGATCTTCAAGAAAACCCGGTCTCCCACCTGAAACTCCACCTGACGGTGTCAGGCATCGTAATACGTAGCTTATCGGCTCTGCGCTATCAGCATTCGGTCCCGTATCAGTCTCACCTGAGCTTCGGTGTCTTCGACAAAATCCGATCCCAACGCCTTCGGATCCTCGTCCTGAATCCTTGAAAGTGGAATCCTACATCTCCTTCCGTACAAGGCTTCATAAGGAGCCATCCCTATGCTGGAATGGTAGTTGTTGTTATAGGAGAACTCGACCAGTGGTAAAAGCTTCTCCCAAGGTTCGTTTCAATCCAGAATGCATAGCCTTAGGAGGTCCTCCAATGTCTGGTTGGTGCGTTCCGTCTACCCATCCGTCTGGGGATGAAATGTTGTGCTGAAGGTCAGCCGCATGCCTAAGTAAGCCTGCACGGATCTCCACTCCCTGGATGTGAACCGACCATCCCGATCCGACACGATCGTCCTGGACACCCCATGGTAATGAATGAACTGCTCTACGAATCTCCGCACTAGTACCCCAACTGGGTCATCTTTTCTGATCGGAATGAATCTGGCCACCTTCATCAGCCGATCGACGATGACCCAAATCGAATCGTTTCCTCTCCGCGATCGGGGAAGACCATGAATGAAATCCATCGCGATGTCCTCAAATTTCCACTCTGGCACCGGGAGTGGCTGTAGCAATCCTGCGGGGTTTCTGCACTCCGCCTGCTCCAACTGACATGCCTCGCAATGAGTCACGAGTATGTAATGTCCTTCTTCATCCTCGGCCAGAACACCGTCTTCTTCAAGTCTGCTGTCATCTTGGTGATCCCCGGGTGTATAGAATATCTGCTACAATGTGCTTCCGCCATGATGTCCTCCCGAATCTGACGTACTACGGGTATATAGACCCTGCCTCTGAAATACCTAATAAAAAGTGGTCAATTTTCCATGTGATTCCCCATAAGGGCACACCACTGCTTCCGCTGCTTCGTTTGTCCCCAAAGTAAACTCGCGCGGGGGTGACCTAGGGGTTGTGGACTACTACTTTTTGATCGAGGATTGCTTTGATACCACTTGTAAGACCCCCCCCCCCCACCCCCCACCCCTTTTTCTTTTTGAAACACCGGGGTCTTAGGACCAGAACAGCCGCTTTGCAGTGACACCTTCACACCCTGAAGAGTCATCACCACAAAACACCGATTCTGTCGGCCGATTCGATCACAGAAAAGCAATAAATTAGAGTAAACACAAGATGGTAAAACTCTAACCAAAAGTCCACAGAGAAGTCACATCAGAGTAATAATATATCCACGAAGGGAGAGTCCACAAAATATAAAAGTACTGAAATAAGGGCTTAAGCCCGATACATCAAGACCTCACTACATATTCACTCAAGCGGAAGCAAAATAAATCACTACTAAGGTCAAGGGCTCACAGTCCCCGCCATCTGAACTCCAGTGCTAGACTTCCCCATCTCCAAGCGTGCCGACCTGTGGGGCTGCTCCTCCATGCTGGGCTCCACGATCCCCTAAATGATGTGGTTCGAAAACCGTTAGTCTATAAGACTAAGTCCTATCATCCCACATCCCTTCCCTCATGGCCAATAGGCACCGAGCGGAGAGGAAGAAAGGGGAGGACTTGAAGGTGGAGAGTAATCAAGAAAACAGGTGGCAGCAGACTTATACTAGCAATTTTATAGAACAAGTGGCAGTAAAGTAAAGTATGAAAAGTAACCTTAACTTATATGGAAACATATAAGCAAGGGATCTTCTACAGGACTCCCATCGTATAAAGAGTCCCATACCAATTTATCTGTTTGGGTGTCGGTTATTAACAACATTATATATATAAAGAATTTGACCTTAATTTATAAACTTGCCCACACAAGCTTATAGGCCAAGGGGTCGTTTTGCAGGGCCTATTGTATAACCGTCCCATACCACTTATACATTAGGTGACAAGGGTTTTTATGCTATGATTATGCTATGACATGCTATGACATGCTAGTGGGTTATGATGCGATCATGTAAGTGCAACTCACCCACCCGACTTTGTGTACACAGACCTTTAGTTTCCCCTTTCTGGAGCCTCACCTCCCAGGATACCTCCGTAGTGGCAGACGGAAGCGGTGGGTTGGGCCTCGCCCACCTCTAAACCAGTAAAGCACTACCGTTCAGACCTATCGTACGTCTCAATGCTGGTGCACTACGCGGACTCCTACGTACTCTTGCCGGCTGGCGCACCGAACTTCTATTGGCGAAGTGCTAGCCACACTTGCCGAGTCAACATATTGACGTCGGTGCATCGACACTCCAATACCAAAGACCCACCACCTTTATTTTATGCACATGCAACCTTATGTATCAGAACCGAGCCAAAGCTCCCCAAACCATCCCGTCCGTCACAAACATCAACCGAGCCAAAGCTCGCCAGGCCATCCTGCCCCTCACAAATATCAACCGAGCCAAAGCTCGCCGGGCCAACCTGCCCCTCACAAATATCAACCGAGTCAAATCAACTTCCCTAGACAACGGGGTGTGTGAAAGTGAACCCCTAATTATTCTAGTTGCTCTTTGAGATTTATCACTTCTTCAGTTTACGTTAGCCCAGGACTGCCCAAGGTATACCGCATGAAGGGCTCTCAAAGGCACTAGGAACTATAATGGGAATACGCCCAAAGCTCCCTTTCGCAAGGAACTTACTATTATTGGTTGCTACCCGATTTCCCAACCCTTAATTAATTTTTCTGAATCTAGCCCTAGTGCATTAAACACTTCCTCCCTACGGGAAGGGCGATCTTTCGCCGATCCCGAACACCACCTAACACTAGCCAACCTTACACTCTACTAATCCTGTCTTCCCATGATGTACACCTACATTTACTCAAACCAGCAACCTACTAAGGATTCAACACTTCAAAATTCGTTACCCACTCTGGTTCAGTTTCCGTAGTTATTATATGGAGACCACCGTATACTATATGAGATGTATAAAGGAGGTACTCCAGATTGTCTTCCAAATCTCCTATAAAATTTATCAGAGGTCTATCATAACAAATTTAGTCTAAAACCAGAGATTCATAATTTTTCTAATTAATTTGATATTTATTGAATTTTCCCAAATGTTTGGCCATGGGCAATTTTGAACATGAACTATATGATCTACTCAAGTATTGGCCACCCAAAAATTTTGATCACTCAATAACAGAGATATAATACTAGAGACTAATTTCCATAATTTTTCAGAAAATATTTGTCCTCTAATTAATTTATCCAAAATAATTCCTTTAATCATATGTAAAGAGGGAAGTGCCAAAATTATTCATCAGGAAATTATATAAAAATTACAAAATCTTAATATGGTAGATAAAAGGTCAATGTGAGTCATAATTTTACAGGCTTGCTAGACACCAAAATAAATTTAATTAATTTTTCATGGGAAACAATATTTAAAGAAGCAACCCTTAGAAATATTCTTCCAAAACTCCTATAAAAATTTACAGAGCTTTAAAACATATTGAAATGTCCTCTGGATAAATTTCATCAATTTCCAGCTGGGAGTATTTTCATAATAAATTTCTAAGTAAATAAATCAAATTACTAATTTGTTAATAAAGTATCCAAAATAATAATCCATAATTCTTGATAAAATCTCGAGAGCTTGTACTATCACTAACAATTATTCAACCAAAATATTATCACTTTTCATTGAGTTTTTGTGACATTGTCCTTTACTACAATATTTGTGCCCTAAGCTAGGGTTAGGGTTTTGAGGGGGTTTAATGTTACCAAATTCCCTAACATTTTAACCAGAGGACCATACTAACCCTATGGTCCTCTCCACAAATTTTCAAGTCATTCCAAGGTCATTTGACCCCATGACCTTCAAACCCTAAAAATCCCCATTAAGGGACCTACCCTAGGGCTCTAGGGCTACCCTACTCTTAACCACCCCAAATTCCACTGGAGGGTGAGTCATATGGTAGGAAATCAGTGGCCAAAATATCAGCCTCTTTTGAGGAGATTTGACCACTCAAATCCCAAAGGGGGTGCTTGACCTAGTTATCCCTAAAAAGGGTCAACCTAGGGTTGAATCAATACCTAATCAAAACATCTCCAAATGAGATGAAAATTTCACCAGAGCCCTAAAATGCCCTCTAAGACCACCCATCCAAATTTGGGGGGATTTTGATGTGTTTATGACACCTAATTAATTTATTTATAGATTATTAAATTTTTCTAAAAACTATAAAAATAGTTTCTCCAAAAATTCCCATTTTTGGACAGACCCTAGGTATAGCTAGGGTATACTCCCTTCCCAAACTTCAGGTCATTTGGACAAGGGATGAAGGGTGGGCATCCCTTTGAATCTCAGGATAGCCCTAGTGATAGATCTCATAAAAATGAGTGCTGAGGTATAACCAGGACTCTAAATTGCATGAAATCAATTTTAAATTAAACTTGACATCAAGGGCTACATTTTCTATGTTGACCACATTTTCTGAGACAGAACCTACGTATTTGTAATATTTAATTTAAAAAAAGCCCGGAAATGAGGCAGAAATTAAATAAACAGGAATTAATAAAATCTGATCCATCACGGATCTTAAAGCAAAATCGTGGGGCTCCTGGTGATCTTCTTCCCCCAGCCAAGGGATGGGATTGGCCGAACCTGGATCCTATTCCAAGCTCATTTATCGGCCACCCGGCCACCTCCCTAGCCGGCCACCACAGCCACCACCTTCGTTGAGGTGGGGGCTATCGCCGGGCGGCGGCACGGCCGCCGGAGGGGCGATTTCCGGCGAACTCACGAGCTATAAAAATCCATGAAAAACTGAAATTTTTCTCACCCGATCCGGCTCAATTGAGCCCGATTTATCTCCTAATTGATCTAGGATTCTAGCCCATGAAGAGAGGAGTAGAGGAGGACCTTTAGTCGAGCTTGTCGGCGAGTGTGGTGGTGGTGCGCCATGGCCGGTGGTGGAGCTTTCCGATGCTTTGCAACTTCACTACCAAACAACCCAGTTTCTTTAGGTGAAGGGTGGAAACGATTTCTCTTGGCCCAGGGAAGTTTTTAAAAGCATCAAATGTGGGAGAGGGAGGGTCATGGCTTCAAATCCATTAATGGCCATGAAAGGGAATTTCGGCCATGGAGAAAATCCCTTAAACTTCACCTCCCCTTGGTCCCAATTCGTTTGAAAATTCATCAAAACTGATAGGGGAGATGAATACTAATTAATTGGTGAAGAATGAAGGGGTGATTCACCTTCCCCACCATGAATGCCTTCTCTTTCTCACTTTCTCTCTCCTCCATATTGAAGAAATTGGTTTCAGCCACCTTGGGTGGCTGGCCATGGCTATTAAACTACTCAAACTTGATGAGGGGGAATGCATTCAACCTTTGGAATCAATTGGAGAGGCCTTTGGTCTCCCTTGGCCATGAATGGCCTACTTTTCTCACTTTCTCTCTCCTCCATTAAAGGGAAAAATGGAGTTTTCTCTCTCCTAATCATCAAGGCCGAATTTGATCATCTCCCTAGCCTAATGGCATCCCACTAACTCATATTAATAATAAAAATGAGGTTAGCCCAAGTGGGGAAAATGAGTTTGAGCTTTGGTTAGCCCATTTGGGCTAATTTGACTTAACCTTAAGGCAGAGTTGACCTTGGTCATTTTGACCTTTTAGGGTGACCCCAATGGGTCCTTGGTGACCCATTTGCCTCCCCTAGGGTCTAGGTTGGGTTGGGTAGGGTTATCTTGGCACTTTGGGGGTCACTTGACCCTTAGGAAGGGCACTTTGACAACTTTAGGGCTAAGGTTGACTTTGGACAATATGATAATTTGGGTTGACCCAAAGGGATCCATGGTGACCCCTTGGCTTCCGCTAAGGTCTAGGAAGTGTTATGTATGGTTACCTTGCACTTTGGAGGTCAGCTACCCTTGGTAAGGGCACTTTGACCAGATTGGGGCTTGAGTTGACTTGGGTCAATTTGGCCTCTAGGACTGAACCCAATGTGTCCTTAGTGACCCATTGACCTCACGTTAGGTCTAGGAAGACCTGGTTAAGGTTTGTTGGGCACATCAGAGGCCAACTCCCCTTTGTTAGGGCACCTTGCCCAATTTAGGCCTATGGTGGTCCTAGGTCAAATTGGCCACTTTGGGTTGACTCCAATGGACCCTTAAGGATCTAGTGGACCCTCTAATGGGTTAGTGGTGTTGTGGTGGGGTCATGGAGTCATGGTGAAGCCCTAAGGTCAAACCCTAGGTTTTGTGATGAGGTTGTGTCATAGGCAGACCAAGGTGATTCTCACGTTGGCCTTCTATCACTTGGCCCTTTTAGCTTCCTAGGGTTTTGTCATGACCTAGTCATGGCCAAAACCATTCTTAGGTGTCTAGTTGGAAATGGAATGTTACACCAGTCTCAGCAAACACTGGTGGATTAAAGCTCATCACGTGCTTTAAGTGCTTCTCAGTTGCTCTTTGTTAAATCACTGGCTCTACCGCTACTTGATCTGCCACCATTGGTTCCGCTACGACAGGCGGTACTTGACCTATACCAGGAGTAGGAGGCTGCACTTGCCTTACCGGTTGGGCATTGATCATAGCAAACCCTGCTTTTGCTACCATTCATATGGTTTCTGCAGAAGGAGGGGTTGCATGCGCTTCATTCGACACACCACTCTCCGCGGAGTGGTGTTGTTGCGACTATCCCGCACCGCTCCTAGTCACCTATCGTTGTAAAAACACTCAATTAGGCGACAAACAGATTGCCAAAACACAATCATTGGAACACTCAGGTTCCTCAAACATGTGTATTTTCATTCCTAACTGGACATTCATGGGTTCTTCTATGTTATAACGGTAGCACACATACACTTGCTCACCACCACATAAAAGAATTCACCCACGAATTCGAATAAGAAAGACTGACACCAGAGTCTGATACCAACTTTGTAACACCCCTATCCGTTACATAGCATATAACAGAAGGTCCGGCTGGGGCCCGACGCCATATACTACATACAGACAAAGTAGTTACTAATTTGAAACCAACATCCAATACAACGTATCCTATCACAGAGTACATTCTAATGAAAATAAATTAGAGGTTACTCAAATAGAACCCAGCATCATGAATGTCCACTACTCAATAAAATAGGAATGGTAACCAATACACAAATATAAAGTCTTGGCCTTAAGGCCTTACAATGTTTACTCAAAGGTTAATGTTTTCAAAATATCGGCATGCAGGCCGGCCACACATGAGTTAAAGGTAAACACTAGCTATTCACTTTGGCCTTCAAGAGCCGACATAGCTATCCTGGGCTCCAAACCGCTATTTGCCACTTGGCTCTGCTACACCTGCAAGCAACATCCTACCGTAATGGTGGCAAACAAAAGCAACGGTCAGCATTAGCTGACCACTTTATAACGACCCCACCCCTTACTCGGGGTGGCGGAGCTCCTTCCCGGCAGGCATTAGTATACATATATATTGGCAACCACAACATGCAACTTAAGTACCATTCGCCACAGACGTTGGCACTACCAGCCAAATTCCCCGCACACTCAGGGCACATTCTTGGTGTAAAAGACCTCAAGGGTCACACCACCGTCCTTTGACGACCATCAACATTTCAGCTATTAGTCTCACAAGGGCCTAAGCTAGAGAAAACACCTCAAGCCTCTGGAAAAGTCATAATGATCTGCAAATCCACAATATGACTCACTCCAAGACGGTTTGTATTTTGTATCCCGAATGACCACTTTCAGTTCGGATTCGATCTCATTTCCCCTAGAAACCGCATTTCCCAATGGCAGCCCCTCGTCAGTAGGGGTCATCACTCGACAACTCCCTTTACACGCACATTCTAGGGTTCCTTATCAGACAACGGTTGGGTACATATCAGCATATCCCGTGCTCAATTCGTTAGGCGCGACAACCACGATGCGGGTCGGCATCACCTTTCCCATTTCTGTAATATTCATAACCATGTTATAATCATAGGTTAGCTCTCACGGCTACCTTGGTAGATCAAATTAAGCACACACCAATCACATTGGCCCACAGGACTTCGAGAGATAGGCCTCACTAGCTGAGCAAATTAAGCCCACGCTCATCCAAATTATAGCTGAGCAAATTAATCCCAAGCTCAACCAAATTATAGCCCATGGGTCTCCCAGAGACAGGATTCACATGCAATAGCCCATAAGTCTCCCAGAGACATGCTTCACAACCAAACATAGCTCACTTGGAGCTATCGCCGGCGGTAGCACTACTGCCTCCCGGTAGGGGAAAGACTATCATTTCTTCGCCCTTTTTGGTTATTTTTCCTGGAGACTACCTCCAGTACTCTCAACACAGTCATCTGTACACCCCATGACTCTGAAATCTATGTGATTAACACGGAGTCTTCTCCGGCATACAAAGCATACAACCATCACCAATCTAGACCAATCCGTCTAGATGGGCTTCACACGACATGCCTATTTCATACTTCGATTCCGGATCTAAATGCAAAACTATGGGGATACACGGATCTACCCTTCGGGAGAACCACTTCCACACACTCGTGCAGCATCTATCAAAAATTCTAAAACGAAGTACTTGACATGTCCAAGGAAGAGGATCGTTACCCTTAATGTACGCTTTGGCGCCATGGGAGAAATCAAGATGGTTGGAAATGACCGCACCGACTTTGCCTCCGCAAATCGGAACTCGCCTTGTGAATCCGAGACCCAAAACACGAACGACGGCGAGATATCCATTCTTCCGGCACTGCTACTCTTCCTCCAAACAACCAGGCCAAACTCTCCAACTCCAGAATAATGAAGAGAAAACGGCCAAGCCAGATATATAAACCGAGCTACCGCCATGCGGTAACTAGCTACCGCCACGCGATACCTCCTAGATTTGTGGGAAAACGCACAGGACCTCCAATCCCAGGCCGACACGTGGCCATGCCATTGTAGTTTCACTATCACCGCGTGGTAGGACTCTAATGTCGCGCAATAGCCGACGTTGGTTACGACACGACACCTACTGTTATCACCGTGCACTATCTGCTACCGCTGTTCGGTACAATCCCGAGAGCCTCATCAATTAGAATGACTCAGCTATCACTGCAGTATCCCTATCGCTGGGCGATAGCTTCCTGAGAGCTCTGCCAGTTTAATTCCCCAGCTACCGCCGCACGGTAATAACTTTCAAGCATGCGGTAAGTCCAGCGTTGAGTTGACTAAACGATCTCAATGCTCTCAATGATGTCGACGCTAACCCTAGAGCTACCACCGCGCAATGACTTGCTACCGTCGGGTGGTACCCTCCAGAGAATCATTACTTGCCTTGAGAAATTTGGGGCATTAAAGTAATGTCCCTATTCGTGCAAGATCCCTCGCACGCGTTTTGAGTCAAGAAAGTTGACTCATGCTTGAGGTGTACTGGTAACAGGCGTTGAGTGAGACAAATGGAGGGCAGGCGTCGAGTGGTACTCGACGTATAAAGAGAATTTGACTTAGAGTAATTCTGGATTCAAAAGCGTCGAGAAGCGTCGATTGATCACGATGCCTTTCGACGAAGCGTCGAGTGATACTTTACGAATACGATGCTTGTACTTAGAATATTTTTGCCCAGTAGGATTCATCGAGTAGCGCCAAGTGATAACGACTCCTTTCGATGAAGCATCAAGTGATACTTGACGAATATGACGCTTGTACTTAGAATATTTTCGGCCAGTGGGCTTCTTCGAGAAGCATCGAGTGATCACGACGCCTTTCGATGAAGCGTCGAGTGATACTCGACGAATACAACGCTTGTACTTACAGTGATTTCGGTTAGTACGATTTGTCGATAAGCGTCGAGTCATCACGATGCCTTTCGATAAAACGTCGAGTGATACTCGACGAACATGACGCTTGTACTTAGAATGATTTCAGCCATCGAGAAGCGTCGAGTGATCATGATGCCTTTCGACGAAGCGTCGGGTGATACTCGAAGAATACAACGCCTTGACTTAGAAAGTTCAGAGAAACTTGTCGATGATACCCGACGAATTCGTCGAGTTAGACTCTACGAATTTGTCAGATTTACTAAGACAAATCGGTGGGATATTTATTATTCATCATATTTACCTTAAAGTGTTGAGCCGATTCATCGATACTACACAGAATATTCCAACGATTCGTCGAGTAGGTATATGCATATACGACTAATTTGACTTAGAATATTTTCGGCCCAGGCTGTGTTTGCCGAATAAAGCTTACGGGCTGAACCGGGTTTGAGATTTGTGCTGAGTGACTATTTATGGCCGGTCTATTCAAGGGGGCTTATTTAATGTAAAAATGGGCGGTCCAATGATAGAACGACACGTGGCAAGGTAACCTAAACCCTAATGCTTCCTTATAAAAAGGAATGCACAGGAAACTCAAGCCGTCTCCATTCTTCTACCGTGTCGATCCTGTGCCGAGCTTGACGGAAATGAGGAAGTTGCCAGAGTCGGATTTTCTATAGGAAGAACTTTCTCTCGGAGGAGGAGAACGATACCAATGAGGAAACAAATCATGTCGCCATGAATAATAACGGATCTATGGCCGGAAATGAGGTGAGCTTCCTACCCTCTCCATTGGTGCTAGATCTTTAGTTATGAAATAGGAGAGATGTTGGCTCAACAGAGCTTGAATTTGGTGTGAAATGAAGATCTCATAGGAAGTGACCATGCTAGGACCTTGTCCTAGTGTTTTATTGTCTTCAACCTCTCCTCTCTTCATTTTGAAGACGATGGACTTGGTATTGTGGAGAATGGTGGTCTATTAAGGGTGAATAAGGGAGGAGGAAGAGCTGAATATAACTTTGTAGGAATGGATAGAGGAAAAAGACAAATTGATGTCGTTCGTTTGACTTTAAGATACGTGCAGAAATCTATTTTCTGTGTGTAACAGTCATCATGCTCGATTTAAGGCTTGATCTGGGCACTTATACGTTTGAGCTGAACACGAAAGTTGTATCCCTCGGAAAGACCTTTCCAACTGATGGTCGCCCATTGTTGGGGAAGTCCTGTAGCCCCGGGAATGTTTAGTAGAAGTGGCTGTCATGTAATAAATTGTGTGTTAGCTGTGCATCACGATGTTCGGGTTCAACAGGATGATCGTAGCCAAATGATAGTTTGGATTGGGTGAATTTATTATATGTAGCCATGATAAGTTAATGGTTTTGGATAAACCTTGGTTGTACAAATAATGTATTCATGAAATCCGGTGAAGATGCACTTGATAGCAATGCGATGAATGTTATGAGTTTTGGAAGAATTTGTGATGTATGGTGATCATATTAAGGCTTAAGTGTTTAATGAAATGTAATTTGGGGAAAGATGTATGATTTGATATGCAGGTGCAAGCTAAATTATAAAAGATGGTTTAGATGAGAAAATACCCATGGCCATGTGATGTGTTAGTCACTTATCTCGGGTAATGAAGATTTGACAGGATTGGTAAGTTCATAATGAAGGGACTCAGTGTGGAGCCCTTCCGTGCTTTTGAGCACGGGTTTGGTATGTTGATAAGGGACTCAATGTGGAGCCCTTACGTGTTGTTGAGCACGGGATTGGTATGATGATAAAAAGACTCGGTTGGAGCCCTTGGATATTTGATGGCATGGCCAAGTGTACTTGCATGTAGTGTGACGTGACACGCAATGTCATAATCTTAGGTTAAGGATAGTGTGGCAAGTTTACGGGCTCGCCAATCGTTACGCCGATGAGAATTCATAGTTAGACCTTAGGCGGTTGGGCTTGGTCCTCGGTGCACATTCCCGAGGTTCCATCCGTGCCAAGTGGACAGATGGGCTTGGTACTTTGGAGATATGCTCCCAAAGGCTGCTTCCGTGCCATGAAGATAGGCTAGTTTGGGTTTTGTTCTTGGCGCACATCTACCCGAGTCCCCTCTGAGCCTTAGTGCGTAAGGGCTCTACTATTGTGTTCTTAGCATTGAGGTGTACGGAGGCCTAGGCCTTGTAATGTGGATACCCGCCTAGTAGTGGAGACACCTGCTCTACTATCGTCGTTTGGCCACGACGGATGATGTCTGAGAGGTTAGCTACCTGCTCTAAAAGTGGGAACTAAAGGTCTATGTCGACATAGCAAGTGTGCGTGTGTGTATGCATGGATGAGTCATCATATTGCATTCATATAATAACTTTGCATTGCACCGCATAAGATCTTCATCATATAAATTTGTACGAGCACTTTTATATGATGAGTTACTTTCTGTTAAGCCGATCCTTAACTAATAAATCTGTATGAGCATTATTATAAGTTAAGTTATATTTCTACTTGAAGATTAAATACAGATATTGATTGTTCTTTCCTTACAGTATGGTTGATATAGAATGATGTCATGATTTGTTAGGTGTTACTATTGCTACTCTGATGATAAATATATTTACACCACCTGCTTGTACTCACAGTTTATATATATTGCACTTTTCCTTCTTTCTCCCGCCTGATGCATAAAAGTCGCTGGGTTGAGCGGATGTGATAGCCACTTAGTCCCTTTGCCTAACTGTTGCTACGTCTTCTTTTTAGGAGAAAACCGAGCAGATAGAGTAGCAGCGGCAGGTTATGCAGGAGGGCAGCCAGGCCAGGGTGATAGGCCCTGATACGACGATACCCTCACTGCCGTCGGTGACTAATGTGAGTTTTACCGTGTGTGTAGCCTTCGAGCAATTTTTTGTTGTACTCTTGTATTAAAGGAGCCAATATTGTTCCTTATTATTCATGTACTATGTTTGGACATTTGCTTATTATGATGATATGACTTCTGTACTTTCTTTATGTTTGGTTGGCATGAATGATATTGTGAGAGCCGGCAGAATATGCATCTTGTAGTTTCGGTCGACCCGTATGTTGACGCTACCGCAAGACGACTGTTCCGTGCATAAGACTCCCCTCAGTCGTATGTTATGTTTTAGAAGGGGGGGTCTTACACTCAACTCACCAAAGCATAAGTTAGTCATTAAAGACTGAAAAACTTATTCATCCCCTTTAGGTGTTTAACTACTCTTGAAACAAAGACTTTCAAGTGGTATCAGAGGGAGGTTGTTCAAAAAGAACTTAACAGTCTGAACAAATCTCCAAGAGTAGCTGAAGATTTGCTCCATGGGTTCAAGTGACAACCACAAGGAATTGAGCTCCATGAAGCTCCTTTCCTATAGAAAAGAAATTTTTGGGATTTGGAAAGAGAAGGTCAGGCAGGCTATTCATGGAAGCTTCTGACCATAGGATCTTCATTATAGTTCAAGAAGGACCCTTCATTCCCCTGAAGATATCTGTCCTAGATGCTAGTGTCCAAACCACAAAGAAATACTCTGAGATGACCAAGGATGAGATCATCCTGACCACTATGGACAAGAGGGCACAAGATATTATTGTCAGTGCCATAGATGACTCCACCTTCCAGAATCTTGTCCACTGCAAGACAACCAAATAAATGTAGGACTCCATCATTGTCTACATGGAAGGAACATTTGAGGTGAGAGATGACAGAAAATCTCTCTTAAATCAACAGTATGAAGCTTTCAAGCAAAGGAAGAAAGAGTCCATAGTTGAATGCCATCATAAGTTCATTATTATAGTGAACAATCTGATCACATATGGCATACAATTCACTAGTTATGAGCTGAATGACAAGTTCTTGAGATCCCAAAATAAGGAATGAGATATCAAGATCTATGCCATCAGAGAAGTTGGCAACCTGGCCAACACTCTGCCTCAAAACATGTTTGGGAAGCTGCTGTCCCATGAGATGCAGCTGAACTCCAGAAAGGCTGAAGAGGATGCAACCAGATCTCTCAGCAAAGTGAAGATAGCATCCTTCAGAGTTGAAACCACAAGAAGAAGAAGAGAAAAGACTCTTCCTCCAAAGAGAGCTACAGAGTCAGAATGCTCAGATCCTAGCTCCTCCGAGATTGAACTATTAGATAGAGAACTAGCACTGTTCTCCAAGATGTTCGAGCTCTTCAAGCTCTTCATCAAGAAAGCCTCACTCTAGTAAAGACAAGTCCAAATATGACCCCTCTAGGGAAAGGTATGACTCCAAACAGAACAAATATGTTAAGTCTAATGTTGTTTGTTACTATTGCAACTAGAGTGGACATGTCATAGATGATTGTCCAGTTAAGAGGAATGAGCTCATGAAGTCTGATGGCAAAAACCATAACAAGGTCAAGAAGGCTGAAAAGAGTTTCATAGACAAGAAGAATGTCAGCCTATCAGATAGTGATTCTGAATCTTCATAATCAGAAGAAGAGGAGGCCTATATTGGACTCATATCTATTGAAGAAGATGATAAATTCAATGCTGCCCCATCTGGTATCAGGGCCCCACTATCCTCATTTGACAGTTAGTGTGAAGAGGATGAGAAATTAGGCCCTATGGTCATATCAAAAGACAACTGGACATTTCAGTTCCTAATGAGGTATATTTTATCCCAAGCTCTCCTTCTATCTAAATGTCTGGCTCAGACTCTGATGCACCCACTTCCTCTAGTAGGGAAAAGGGATCAGATTCTGAAGATGATGTTAATCAATTGATTGACAAATATGGTGCAATTTTTGATGCTCTGAAGAAAATCAAGAGGCTTGCTAAGAGGCAAGATGATGAGATTGTCTTCCTACAGCAAGCTGCGTCCCTGTAGTCTGAGTCAGCTCCTTTGCTAGCTCAGATGAGGAGGGAAATTAGCCAGCTGAACACAATCTCAATTATCCAAATTGGGACCATAAGACAGAAGAACAAGATCATCTTGGATCTTGAAGAGAAGATCCTTAAGGAGAAACAAATTGTGGCTGAATTCAGTAAGCCCAAGACAATGTTGTCACTAATAGACTCCTTCACCTCTCAAAAGGATAAGAGGGGTTTGAGGTTCAAGTGTAACTCTAGATTTGCCCATTCCAAAGGGAAGGGCAAAGCTCCTATAGTGCCTTAGAACACCTTTCACAAGGTAATCCTCTCATCAAATAGGTATGACAAGGACAACCTGTTTGGTCACCGAAAAGAATGGAAACTCTTCTTGTAAGAATACAAGTGTATCTTATAATGGATGGAGAAAGTCCATGTGTGTGAGTGTACTGAAGGATCCCTATGAGGAAATCCAAATAATCCATTATGGACTATTTGTGTTTAGTACTCTGGCCCCCACACTCAAGAATAAGGAAGCAGCCTATTCTCAAGCTCTTCCAGCAAAAACCCAGACCAAGGGTCAGTCTGTTAGTAAGTGTAACTTGGCAGTCTCTGATGTTATCAACAAAATATCTATTGTATAGAAGATTGCTGTTGTTGGAACTCAAAGTAAGACAAGTACATCTACTGTCAGACTCTCCTTCAGTCAGATTCTTGCTAAAACAAATAAGAAGAAGGCTACAACTCTCCGCTCTGAACAGACAGCTATTAATAGCTTGCACACTTCAAAGGCTATTCAGAAGAGGAGATACAACATTCATGAATGTTGGTGTTGTGGTAAAGTGGGACACTTTGCAATATATTGTTGGCATAACCCTAGTGTGCCAAGGGCAAGAGTCAGTCTTCCTGTCAGAAGTGTTATAGGTAGACATATTTAGTTTCAGGCTAAGAAGAACTAAGAACCCAATCCCTTTTAGGGCCCAAAGGTAAACTAAACTATGTTGGTAGGATAGTCCAAGTACTAATGCACCAATATGGTACTTGGACAGTGGATGTTCCAGACATATGACTGGAATAAGGAGTAACCTGAAGGATTATACTCCTGTGATGAATGGACTTAAGGTGATCTTTGGAGGTTCAGACAGAGGAGTCACCAAGGGTTATTGTACGATCACAAATGACACAGTCACCATCAAAAAAGTAGCTTATGTGGAAGGACTACAACACAATTTGATTAGCATAAGCCAACTGTATGGCATAAGCTATGTCATTGTCTTCCATAAGGATGAGTGTCTGATCAAAAGGTTAAGTGACCAAGAGGTCATTTTGAAAGGCACTAGGAGTGGGAATATATTTTGTTTAAACGTTTTTACATTTAAGAAAGACTCGCCATTATGTCTGATAACAAATGAGAAAGTCTCTTATTGTGTTTAATGACACAAGTGACTTGCTCACTTGAATTATAAGACAATTAAAAAGCTCTTTAGTGAAGGGCTAGTCAGAAATGGACCTAATATAAGATGCACCAAGGAGGGAATTTGCTCTACATGTCAAAATGACAAGAAGACCAAAGCATCCTTTAAGAGCAATGAGGCCTAGGATTCTGAGAGGTATTTGTACCTCTTGAATATGAACTTCTTTAGTCCTATGCCAGTTCATATTATAGGTTGGAAAGTCTATACACTTGTGATAGTTGATGACTATTCTAGATATACTTGGGTTTTATTTCAAAAGAAAAATTCTGAAACCCTAGACATCTTTATGACCTTTGTTAGGAAAATTTAGAATGAAAAGAGAAGTTCTGTGGTCAAAATCAGAAGTGACCATGGTACTGAATTTCAGTCCGAAGGTATGATAAAGTTATGCAAACAACTAGGGATTTATCAGGAGTTTTCTTCTTGTTGGGTATTACATCCACACTAACCCAGATTTGATGAAGTCACCCTGGAACTAAGATGAATTAAGTTGTATTTGATGTTTGGTTTGAGTTATATGTTTGCAGGAATTTCACTGGGATGTGTAGACCAATGTCTGTCCACAGTGGGTCACCAAACACAGGAACTGTGCAATGTAATCCCTCATTGTATATTCCAAGGTGTTGACTCATGTGTGGTCTCTCTATTGGGATACACTTCATATTCTAGCTATTGGACCTTGGGAAAAGGATTGGAAGTTGACTGCATTAGAAGAAAGAGCTTTCCAACAACAAAAATTCTCTAAGTCTTTTACTCGAGTAGGTCCATAACTACTCGAGTAGATTGGGTATAATTTACTCGAGTAAAGAAACCTTGTACTCGAGTACTTAAGTGTACCTCTCGTGTAGCTAAGTCATATACTCGAGTAGACTTAGTCATATACTCGAGTAGCATGTTTATATACTCGAGTAGATCACTCATTATACCCGAGTATTAAAGGCTTCTCTCATCAAAATTATTCTAAGTCATGGACTCGAGTATAAACACTCATATACTCGAGTAAGTATACTCATATACTCGAGTAGATAGAATCATACTCGAGTATTTCATTATACCTACTCGAGTAGATCGTGTTTCACTCGTGTACTTTGAAATTTTCCTAACTCTAGAATTTTTTAAGTCCTTTACTCGAGTAGAACTTTCACCTACTCGATTAGATCACTTCCTCTCGAGTAGTTTAGTTCAACTACTCGAGTAGCTACTTGCTGACATCTTTAGAATTTATTCCAAGTATTCCACTCGAGTAGTCCTTCATGTACTCGAGTAGTTTATGTAATATACTCGAGTAGTTTTTCTTGTACTCGAGTAGTTCCTTTATGTACTCGAGTAGTTCTCTATACACACTCGAGTAGTTCTTTATGCTTACTCGAGTAGTTGGTTTCTGCCTACTCGAGTAGCCTATCTTTATATACCCGAGTATGTTCTCTTTCATGTACTCGAGTAGTTATTCAACTACTCGAGTAGATCTTCTCTTACTCGTGTATATGACTGAACTTTCCTGAAATTTGTCTAAGTCTTTTTTCTGATGGGATTTTCAAATCACGCGACATGATTGGTCCACGTGTACATCATTATGACCGATTATGACCGTTATTCTCGCCTATATAAAGTCTTATTAGAAAATGACAAACCCTAAGTATTCTCCAAGCCTTCTTGTCATTTTATTTTTTTGAGAAAGTTTTCAGCCGACTCCGCTGTCTGTTCTTTATGAAATGGAAGTCGTCGCCGCCACCATCTTCTCTGGCCACTGCTTCTAAGTTCAGAGGATTCATTCTAAAGAAAGTTACAGATCGAGATCGAAATCACTGTTCATCTTCTCTCTCCGATTCTGTAAAAGCAAGAAGATCCAGATCTGGGCCGAGATTCTCTTCACCGATTTCTGATAGTGCTGCAAAGTCCATAAGAAGAAGCTTTCTGGCCGTTTCATCAGATCTGATTGGATTTACTGTTTGTATAAATTTTCAAAACTTTATTAATCTTGTAGGAGAAAGTTTCTCTGAGTGTAGAAGTTTTTCACTCCGAGGTTGTAGGAAGTGTTATCTTCCGAGGTGAAGATCCCGTTGTTTGGATCGAGTTTGTAGGAACTTCGTTCCGAGGGTATGATCGATTTTTGATCTGAGATAGTGGAGTAGCCGAGTCTAGTTGATTGCTAGATCGGTGAGGGAAAGTGGACGTACCCAATGTCGGCGAACCACTATAAATCTTGTGTCGTCTGTGATATTGGTAGATAGTTCTATGTTGTGCACTAATTATTTTTTATTCCGCAAAAGACGCACAACTCACCTATTCACCCCCCTCTAGGTGATTTAGGTTGACAACCATTTTCTTTCAATTGATATCAGAGGGAGGTTGATCGTCAAAAGGTTAACATCTTGATCAAATCCAAATCTGTTGTCTGAAAGATTCTACCATAAAATGGACAAGGGCAAAGATTTCGCCAAGCTTCCACTGTGCAACAAAAAATAACTTTCCCATGTGGAAAGAAAGGATAAACTTTTTCATGGAAGCTGTGGATCCAAGGATCTTCATGATCGTTGAAGAAGGTCCTTACATTCACATGACTGTGCCCACTATCGACCCTGTTGAAGTAGGAGACCGGGCGGTCTGTCTTGGCGGGTTGGAGACCGCGCGGTCTGGCGGTTTGACTCGGCGACTTGTAAACCGGGCGGTCTAGCAATCTTCACTGGCGACCTCTCTGCATCTCTTATTGTAAGCCGTGCGGTTAGTCCTTCTGTCTAACCGCGCGGCCTGTGCGGTTTACTTTGTACAGTCCGCTTAGCTTGTAAATTTTAGTCCCACATCTCTTATTTGTATTCTCTCTTCTCTCCTCCATTCTATATAAGGGAGGGCATACCTTTGTAATAGTTATCTTTTTTGGATAATAAAATTTCGATTATTCAAAAGTTTATTCGGCTTGTTTTCTTCTTTTCGCTTCCTTTATCTACTTTCTAACATGGTATCAGAGGACACGGTCTTTTCCTCCTGATTCTGTGCGCTCTCTGTTGTTGTTCGCGGCTTGTCTTCCGCGTTCTGCGGCTTGTTCGCGGCTTGCCTTCTCCTCTGTCCGCGCGGCTTGTTTCTATCCGTGCGGCTTGTTTCTGTCCGCTGCCTGTTTGCGCGGCTTGCTCTTCTTGTTTCTCTTCTCCTCCTGCTCTTTGTCGCAGCGACCTGTTTCCGTGTCGCCGCGCTCCTTGCTCTTTCCTGCCACTCTGACTTCCTAGTCGTTGCGGTCTGTCTCTGTCCGCGTGTGTTGTCTCTGCACTCGCAGTTTGCTGCTGTGATCTGCCTGACCGTGCGGGTTGTTCCTTTCTTACCCGCATCTTGGTCGCGGTCACCTGCTCTTCTCCTCTCTTCTGTTCGCTCGGCCTTTTCAGTCCGCGCGACCTCTTCCCCGCTGTGCCCTTGACCGCATTCTCGCAACTGCTGTGATCTGCCTGACCGTGCGGGTTGTCCCTTTCTTACCCGCATCTTGGTCGCGGTCACCTGCTCTTCTCCTCTCTTCTGTTCGCTCGGCCCTTTGCAGTCCGCGCGACTTCTTCCCCGCTGTGCCTTGATCTGAATCCTAGCCGCTCGTGTTCACGCGGCTTCTTCCCTTTTGTTCCCGCCGCGGTTTCACGCGGATTCTTCCTTGTTCGAGCGGCCTCTCCGCCTCTTCGCTCTTAGCCGCTTCTCTTGTTAGTCGCCGCGACCTCCTGGTTTAGTCGCGCGGCTTGTGCTCTGCACCTTGGTCGTGGCCCTTTGTGCCGCTGGTGTGCTATCACCGAGACCGCTGCAGTTTCTTCTTCCTCCCTTCATGGCTTTCGCCTCGGTTGTCACGTCTTCTGGTCGTGCACACGTTGTTACTCAGGGCAAATGGCTGATCGACACTGGTGCTACGAATCATATGACCGGCCATCTCCCGTGTTTCTCTCTCCTAGAAAAACATGCTCGCTTGCCCCCAGTTACTCTCGCTGACGGCTCTTCATCACCAGTTCATGGCACAGGGATAGTTCATGTCACCCCGTCTCTTCACTTGGCGGATACTCTATATGTGCCCCAGTTCCCGTGCAACTTATTATCTGTTACATCTCTTTGCAAGCAATTACAGTGTTCCGTCACATTTACTTCTACTTCTTGCTCTTTTCAGGATCCGGACTCCCAACGGACGATTGCTACTGGGACTGAGAGTGGCGGCTTATACTTCCTAGACAACATTTCTGCTTTTTCCACCTTCTCCTCCACCTCCACCGATCTTCTCCAATGGCATCTCCGCCTTGGTCATGCTCCTCCCCGTCTTCTTCGTCAACTTCTGCCCCACCTTCCTCCTCAAAGTCCTCCGCTCAACTGTGAGGCCTGTCAGCTTGGCAAGCATCACCGCTCCTCCTTCCCTCCAAAGCACGTTCGTAGCTCTACCCGTCCGTTTGATCTTATCCACTCCGACATCTGGGGACCTTCTCCTACTCTTACCATTGGTCGGGGTAGTTCCTATTTTGTCACGTTCATTGATGATTTCTCTCGCTGTACGTGGGTGTATCTGTTAAAAGATCGCTCCGAATTATTCTCTGTATGGACATCCTTCTATCTCATGATCAAAACTCAGTTTGATGTTTCTATCAAAGTTTTTCGGTCTGATAATGCCGCAGAATATCTCAGTCGTGACTTCTCTACATTCTGCATGCAAAATGGGATTCTTCATCAAACTAGTTGTGTCTATTCTTCACAACAAATGGTGTAGCCGAACGCAAAAACCGACACCTGCTCGATGTCGCTCGCACCTTGATGACCCAGATGCATGTTCCTCGCTCCTATTGGGGCTATGCTGTTCTCCTTGCCTGCTACCTCATCAATCGCATTCCCTCCACGGTTCTCCATGGCCAAACCCCGTTCTCCATTTTGTATCCGGGCAAGGAGCCGTTTCATCTCCCTCTCCAAATCTTTGGATGCACTGCCTTTGTGCATGCCCCTTCTGCCACCCGTGATAAGCTCTCCCCTCGCTCCACCAAATGTGTCTTTCTGGGGTATTCCACCACTCAGAAAGGCTATTGTTGCTTTGATCCCGTCCTTCGTAAGCAGTTCGTCTCTGCTGACGTCACCTTCTTCGAGAATACCTCCTACTTCTCGGATGCCTCTTCTCCTCTTCTCCCAGCTTCTGATTCTCCTGCCGTTCCCTTCGTTCCCTCGTCTCCTCCTACACTCTCCACCACTACACCGTCTCCACCCCCTCCTCTTCCTCCACCTCTCTCTCTCCCTTCCCCACCACCCTCTCCCTCCTCTCCGCTGCCGTCGCTCTCTTCTCCCGGGCCAGCTTTCTCTACCACGGATGCTTCGGATGCCGCGGGCCCGGCTGACCTGGATCTTCCTATAGCTCTTCGCAAAGGGGTGCGGACGTGCACCTTACACCCCCTTGCTGCTGTTGTTTCCTATGATCGTCTTACTCCTTCTCGCAGGGCCTTTGCACTGGCTATCTCTGCCACTGCCACACCCCGATCCTATCAGGAGGCTCTTGCTATTCCTCACTGGAAGATGGCCATGGATGAGGAAATGGCGACCCTCACTGAGCGGGGTACCTGGACTCTTGTTCCTCCTCCCTTTGGCACTGATGTTGTTGGCTGTCGCTGGGTCTTTGTGGTCAAATTTAGCCCAAACGGCACTGTGGATCGGTATAAGGCTCGCCTTGTGGCTAAGGGCTTTACTCAGACCTATGGGGTTGATTACTTTGACACCTTCTCCCCTGTGGCTCGTCTCAGCACAATCTGGGTTCTTCTCTCTGTGGCCGTCAATCGGGATTGGCCAATTTCTCAGCTGGACGTCAAGAATGCCTTCCTTTATGGTGATCTTCACGAGGCCGTTTACATGGAGCAACCTCCTGGGTATGTTGCTCAGGGGGAGACACGAGTATGCCGGCTGCAGAAGGCAATTTATGGCCTCAAGCAGAGTCCTCGAGCTTGGTTTGACAAGTTCAGCGGTATTGTGGCGGCTGTTGGTTTTGTGCGAAGCTCTGCTGATCACTCTCTCTTTATTCGCAAAACTCCTTCTGGGCTGGTTGTTCTTGCTGTATACGTCGATGATATTCTTCTCACTGGCGATGACCAGGAAGGGGTAGCCCTGACAAAGCTACATCTTCGCCAACATCTGCTCACTAAAGATATGGGCTCTCCAAAGTACTTTCTGGGGATCGAACTCTCTCGGAAGCCCGACTCCTTAGTTCTCTCTCAGCGTAAGTATGCACTTGATCTTTTAAAAGAGGCAGGATTGACTGGAGCTAAACCTGCCCGATGTCCCATGGCTATTGGGGAGGACAAAACCTGGACAGATGATTCGCCTCTTCTTTCAGATAGTTCGCGGTACAGGCGTCTGGTTGGTAAGCTCATATATCTCACAGTGACCAGACCCGACATTTCTTATGCTGTGGGCAAGGTGAGTCAATTCATGCAAGCGCCCAGGGATTGTCATCTTCAGTCTGCCTTGCGGATCTTGGAATATGTCAAAGCTGCGCCTGGGAAAGGATTACTGTTTCAGAAGAATGGTCATCTGAGGATTGAAGCCTACTCAGATGCAAGTTATGCTGATGACAAAGGGGATCGCAAGTCTACCTCAGGTTTTTGCACCTTTGTTGGGGGAAATCTGGTGAGCTGGAAGAGTAAAAAGCAGTCTGTTGTCTCCAGGTCCAGTGCAGAAGCTGAGTATCGCAGTATGGCGTCAATCACTTGTGAGTTGAAATGGTTGCGGGCTCTCATGCTAGATTTAGGAGAGGTGTACAACCATCCTCTACCTATGTTCTGTGATAATAAGGCCGCCATATACATCTCCAAAAATCCGGTATTCCATGAAAGAACAAAGCACATTGAGGTTGACTGCCATTTCATTCGTGAAGAGATTTTAAAAGAACAGATTTGCACTCCGTTTGTCACATCTGATAAAGAGCTAGCTGACATCTTCACCAAGCCAGTCTCCGCCTCGTTTCTGCATGTTTGCGACAAGCTGGGCATGATTGATATATATGCTCCAGCTTGAGGGGGAGTGTTGAAGTAGGAGACCGGGCGGTCTGTCTTGGCGGGTTGGAGACCGCGCGGTCTGGCGGTTTGACTCGACGACTTGTAAATCGGGCGGTCTAGCAATCTTCACAGGCGACCTCTCTGCATCTCTTATTGTAAGCCGTGCGGTTAGTCCTTCTGTCTAACCGCGCGGCCTGTGCGGTTTACTTTGTACAGTCCGCTTAGCTTGTAAATTTTAGTCCCACATCTCTTATTTGTATTCTCTCTTCTCTCCTCCATTCTATATAAGGGAGGGCATACCTTTGTAATAGTTATCTTTTTTGGATAATAAAATTTCGATTATTCAAAAGTTTATTCGGCTTGTTTTCTTCTCTTCGCTTCCTTTCTCTACTTTCTAACAGACCCTACCATGAAAGTTCCCAAAAAGCTGATGGATCTCGACAAAGACAAGATTGCACCTGTCTCCCTCGACAAGAAAGCTAAGAACATTATAGCAAGTGCAGTCGATGACTCGATGCTGCAGAATTTGATTCACTGTCAATTGGCTAAGGAGATGTGGCATTCCTTAGTCACTTTGATGGAAGGAACTGAAGAAGTAAGGGATGATCGGAGATCCCTTCTCAACCAAAAATATGAAGCGTTCCGACAAGGGAACAAGGAAACAATTGTCGACACATTTGAAAACTTCTTCAAAATTGTGAATGGCCTAAGGGTGTATTGTCGTGTCTTCACCAATGGAGAACTGAATGACAAATTCTTGAGATCCCTAACCAAGGAATGGGATAACAAGGTATGCGCCATCAGGGAGTTCGGGAAGCTAGCTGAAACGGACCAGCAAAATCTCTTTGGAAAGCTTATGTCTTATGAACTCCAAATCAATACAAGAAAAGCTGAAGAAGAGAAAGGCAGGTCTGCTCTAAAGGAGAAATCTGTCGCTCTGAAGGAAGATACCTCCAGAAATACTAAGGCTGCCGCCCCCACTCCAGCTCCAGAAGTTGATGAAGAAGAAGAAACATCAGAGCCTAGCACCTCAGGCTCTGAATTATCTGAAGGAGAGTTCTCCTTACTCTCAAGGCAATTTAAGGAGTTTCTTAATAAAAAGAAACAATGGAAAGGCAAGGATGCCTCATACATAAGATCGCGGCGCTATGGCGATCGACAAAGAAAAGGCTCAAGCAGCCACGAAAGGTACAATACTAAACAGAACACATACGTTTCAACTGACATCATTTCCTACTGCTGTAATAAGCCAGGTCACGTCATTGCTGACTGCTCTCATAAGAAGAAGGAGCGTGGTAGAAGAGAAGACAAGAAATCCTCACACAACAAGAAGAGGAAAGAGAAGAGCCTCATGGCCAAAAAGAGCAAGACTCTTAGCGACTCCGACTCATCTGAGTCAAGCGAAGAAGAAGAAGCTTACTTTGGGCTAATGGCTCAAACAGATGATGAACAAGAGCCCCAGTTCTCTGGGAAGGTAAACTCTCATACCCCTCTTTCAGATTTTGAAGTCTCTGAACATGATTGTGAGGGTAGCTCCTCTGATGATGAGTCAGAATTAATGGCCCAGTACAAGGAGTTAATCATGGCTTTCAACAATTGTCGTCGAGTCGTGAAGACTCAGGCTAAAGAGATCAAATCTCTAAAAGCCGAAGAGAGCATCTTGAGAGAGAAAGTCGCAATGACTGACTCCCTCGAAGAGAACTTCAATAATGCTATTGAAGAATATAACAAGGATCTTGAGCACCTTGACATTAAGGAGAAGATCATCAGAGGATTGGAAGCCGAACTTGAGGCTGAAAGGAAACTTGTTGAGAGTTTTTCGAAGCCCAAAATAGTTCTTCCATTCGTTGCTGAATTCTCAGCAAAGGCCAAGGGAGCTAGACAAGGCCATGAAGAAGCTCCTAGTAAATCCTCTAGGAGAAACAAGAATCAACGGAAAAATAAGGCCGCCAAAAAGGTCTCAGCCGAAGAAAATGGAAAAGCCCCTCAAAATCAAACTACATTCAAAAAGGTCATCTTTCCATCAAATGAGTTTGATTTTGACTCATCCTATGGGAACTTTGCTAGGCCTACCTATGTAGAGCCAAAGTCCCGCTATCAAGGATGGACTCGACCCCAAAACTTTGGCGAAAGTGTCTTTAAGGCACCATATGAAGAAGTTATTCTTCAGAGCTATGGCCCTTTAAATCAAGGGCATAACTTCAAGAAGGCACCAAAGACAAAGCCTATTGTAGAGAAGCCCATAGAGGAGAAGAAGCCATGTGATTGTCATCATGATGAGGCATCTTCCTCCAAGAATGCTACCCCTGCTAGACCAAAATTCCAAAAGGTCAAGCAGGAGATCTTGAGGCAAAGGTACAACAGATTTGACTGTTGGTGCTGTGGCAAGGTTGGTCACTTCGCCATAGATTGATGGTTCAATTCCAGAAATACTGCAACCCCTCATGTCAGCAATATGAGAAAGACCGCTCATAATGCTAACACTCGTAGTGGGAGTACTCTAACCCGAGACAAAGGACCCAAACTTGTTTGGGTTCCTAAGGCAAATTGATTATGATTGCAGGGATGTCCAAAGGCCAACAAAACACCCATATGGTACTTGGACAGCGGATGCTCTCGGCATATGACCGGGACTAGAAGCCTCATTCAGAACTATACTCCAGTCGTGAACGGACCAAAGGTCATCTTTGGAGGTTCAGACCGTGGAATTACTAGAGGCTATGGTATGATTACTAACGGCAATGTATCCTTCTCGGATGTGGCCTATGTCGAAGGATTGGAACACAATCTCATTTGCATAAGCCAACTCTGAGATAAAGGATACATAGTTGAGTTCCATGCTGATAAGTGCTTGATAAAATCCGTTGACAATATGGAAACAATTCTATCCAGCACTCGAAGCAGAAATATTTTCTGTTTAAATTTCATTTGTATAGATTCCTCTACACCAGTGTGTCTTTTAGCAAAAGATAGTGCGTCTCTTGGTGACCAATGGCATAAGAGACTAGCACATATTAATTTCAAAACCATTAATAAACTATTTTCAATGAACTTAGTACGTGATACCCCAAATGTCAAATGCGTCAAAGACAGGCCTTGTCATGCATGCGTAAAAGGCAAGCAAACAAGGGCTACCTTTAAAAGCATAATTGGCGAAGACTCTAATAGATGTCTCCATCTACTGCACATGGACTTATTTGGTCCACTGCAAATTAGAAGTTTGGGAGGTAAGGACTATACATTGGTAATTGTTGATGACTACTCGCGCTTTGCGTGGGTGTTCTTTCCGAAACACAAGTCAGATACCTTCGACATCTTTACTAATTTTGTCAGGCAAGTCCAAAATTAATACAACTATTCCATAGTCAAAATCAGAAGTGACAACGGAACAGAGTTCAAATCTGGGGCCATGATAAAATTCTGTGAAAGCTTAGGTATCTTTCATGAGTTTTCCTCTCCTCGTACTCCACAACAGAATGGGGTGGCTGAGAGAAGGAACAGAACACTCATAGAGGCCTGCAGGACCATGTTGAGTGATGCTTCACTACCGGAGTACTTCTGGGCTAAAGCCCTTAACAATGCATGCCACGTGCAAAATCGGGCACTCATAAACAAAGACCACAATAAGACACCTTACGAACTTCTGAAAGGCAGGAAACCAACAGTCTCATACTTTAGAATCTTTGGTTGTAAATGATTCGTACTTAACAATGGTAAGTATCATACCACCAAGTTCAGCGAAAAGAGCTTTGAAGGTATTTTTGTAGGCTATAGTAGCCATAGTAAGGCATATAGGATATTTAATAGAAAAACCCTGGTGGTGGAAGAATCGATACATGTTGTATTTGATGATACGAGATTGCTGCAAAGCAATCCGTCTAGTGTGCTCTTTGAAGATGTAGGTGAAAAGCTTAAAGAAACTAGCTTGGATGATCCGTCCAAAGACAAAGGCGAGAAACTCATTAATATCACCACTCCAACTCCTATTGGAGAGGCTGATGATCAAAATGAAGAAATCATCCAGGATGAAGAAATCACTCAAGTGATTGAAGATACTCCAGATGCAAGAACTCTAGAGCTCAGACATCTGAAGGAACACCCCGTGGACCAGATCATAGGATATCCCCGGGATGGTGTCAAAACTCGAAGAGGTACAACTAATGAGAATCTTCATTTGAGTTTTCTCTCACAGGTTGAACCAAATAAATTTGAGGAAGCAAACTCAGACGCATCATGGATAATGGCAATGGAAGAAGAGCTAAATCAGTTCAAGCACTGCAATGTGTGGATGCTTGTTCCAAGACCCAAAGGGAAGAACATCATTGGAACAAAATGGGTTTACAGGAACAAGATGGATGAAGACGGAACTATCATAAAGAACAAGGCCAGACTCGTCGCTAAAGGCTATCGCCAAGAAGAAGGAATCAACTTCGACCAGACATATGCTCCAGTGACGAGGCTGGAGGCAATAAGGTTGTTCCTAGCATATGCTGCCTTTAAGGGCTTCACCGTCTATCAGATGGACGTGAAGTCGGCCTTCCTAAATGGTAACATAAAGGAGGAAGTGTATGTGGAACAACCTCCAGGTTTCGTTGACCCTAACTTTCCTGATTATGTCTATTTTCTGCACAAGGCCCTATATGGTCTGAAACAAGCTCTTAGATCTTGGTATGAAACGCTGTCTACCTTTCTACTTGAGAACAAGTTCACAAGGGGAAAGATAGACAAGACATTATTTCTTAGGGAAATAAAAGGCAAGATTTTGCTTGTGCAAATCTATGTCGACGACATTATTTTTGGCTCTACAGATGACAAACTCTGCAAAACTGATTGGCCCGCGAACAGACTCTTACTGTGGTTGGTTCGGTGAGTCGATCGCCGCGGGCTTGCTAGGGTAGGCAAGTGCACCTATCGCAAGTAGTACTCGATATTCGGGAGAATACCGAGGTCGTATTATTCCCAGGAACGGGTTGATTACCCCTACTCCTCCGAAAACACTATTATTTTACCGAAATAGAAGTTGATGGTGTTAAGTAAAATAGGAACGAAAATAGATTTTAAGAAAGTAGTCGATGAAGAGATAACTCCCGGTATCGAATTGCGTTAGGATTGAAAATAGATTTGAATAACTAGATATCTAAAGTTTCAATTTAATTAATGCGGAAACTTGGTCGTGGAGGTTCAAAATAATGAGCTCACCTATCTCTAGGAATATCGCTCACCTAGACATTAAGGCTATTCGACCGGGCTCTCGTCCGACGAAGGATTCCCCTTAATGCCCGCAGTACGCTAAGAACCCCGCTATTAGGTGGGGAACCCGATCCGGTAGAGTTAGCGCGCCTCCTCTCTCGAGGGTTAGTGCGGAACTCTATCTACCCAGGGGTGATCTGTCCATATGCACGGCCTCTCGGCTAGCTAGCGTATGGATAACGGAAATAGAGCCCACACATCGATATGTGGGTCTACGCGTCGTTAACCCGGGGTAAACCTTAAGTTTTTAATTAAATTGAAAAATTAGACATTTGGTTATTTAAAACATTTTAGATCCCAAAGCTCTTCGATACCGAGGGCTAAAAGAAATTAGCCACTCATCGGAATGGGGATAGCTTATATGATTGGTTGTGCGAGCGTCCTAAACTATTCGCTGAAAGGTTATAAAGAAAATAAGAAGAAAAGCAAAATAACCTAATTTTAGAAAAGTTGTTACAAATAAACACACCCGCACTCATTCAAACATATAAAAGGAAGAAATAAAACTAATTTACACATAAGAGAAAATTGCATAATTGACATTTGCAGGTCCCACTCAAACGAGTGGGGGCGGGAAATAAAAGCTGAAAAGTGCATAATTGAAATTTGCAAGTCCCACTCAAACGAGTGGGGGCGGGAAATAAAAGCTGAAAAGTGCAAGTGCTACTCAAACGAGTAGGACTGAAATGAAAGCGAGTCCTACTCAAACGAGTAGGAGAAAATAAATGCGATTACAGGGCTTTCTTAAATATTTACATCAAAATAAAGTCCGACCATTCAACTCTTAGCGATTAGGCGAAAAATCAAATCCAGCCATTTAACTCAAGTGAGTAGGCGGAAAAAAAAATAAAGATTGAAAATTACAAGTCCTACTCAAACGAGTAGGACTGAAAATACAGACCGGCCATTTAACTCAAGTGAGTAGGCGGAAAAATAAAAAAATGAAAACACTTGCTTGAATAAAATCCAGTCAATTAACTCAAATGAGTAGGCGGAAAAATAAAAATTACACACGCACTCTACTTGAATAAAATCCAGCCAATTAACTCAAGTGAGTAGGCGGAAAAATAAAAACAACACACGCACTCTACTTGAAAGTAACTACTCACGCACTCGACATAAATAAACACACACACACACACACACTTGCATAATTTAACTTAGGAGCTGAAAAATATCTCATACACGCACACACTCGTTATGAAATAATTGCAAAAATCAAAGTTATCGAAAAATTAAAATGACTGCATTTCTACCGCTGGAATGCAGTAGAAATGCATAAAAAGGCAAAATAAAAATTGTTTGAGCAAAAAGTTTTCAAATTAAAGTGAGAAAGGCAAGTGCCCGAAAAATTATTACGTTTACATTTTTACCGTTAGATTTTGATAGAAATGCTTAAAAAGTGAAAATAAAAATTGTTTGAGCGAAAATATTTTTTGTGAGCACTTAAAATGCAAGTTGATGAAAAATAAAAATGACAATTTATATATTATTATAGCCTTATAAAATGGTTTAAAAAGTGAGAGTAAGCTAAAAATAAGCAATAGTTTTATAATTAAAACAAATTAAAAGCTAAGTTAAGAGAGGTGAAAATCACCTTTTTTAAGTTTAACATGTTCATAAGAATGCATTTTAAAGTATGAAAATCCTAAGTCTAACCAAATTTAAAGAGTTTGAGAATGAAAACGGCCATAATAACGGCTATAACTTTTGTTATAATTGAAAAGAAAACGTGAACATTTGCGTTTTAAAACATATTTTTTGCAATTTTAAGCTCATACACACACACACGCATTATGAAAATAAAAATGCAAGTATATAAGATTGATGAAAAGGAGGCTATTTGGAGAAATTTCAAAGCATGTAGGATGAAATAATAACGATTTTTATTACAAAAAAAAGGGATTACAAGAGTTCAAACATACAAACTTAAAAGGAGAGGGAGAGGGATCCTTACATAGCACTAAAACAACTCCAACAGCAGCCCTAATACATCAAAATGGTTCGGATTTTGGGAACCCTGAACTCATACAGCAGCTGCCTTTTTATAGGCAAAAATTTCCAAGTACACGCCCTCCGACACGGGCGTGTCGGGGGCGTGTCAGCACTATTTTACCGCGGGATTCAGCGATCTGATGGATTTGACGGAGATTTGACTTTCCGGCCGAAAACGCGGCGGTCACGCCCCAGGTCACGGGCGTGACGGTGGGCTTGTCATTCGGCGCTTTAAGGCGATGTTGACTTCGGGATTCGCCGGCGGCACTTTGTCGGGCGGACACGGGCGTGGCGTACATCGGACACGGGCGTGTCCCTCTTGGGTTCGACGAACGTTGAGCGCGAAACATTGACCTGGCTGGCACGGGGCGTGTCGGGCTGCCACGGGCGTGTCGCACATCAGATACGGGCGTGGCCCTCTTGGGTCGACAAAAGTTGAGTTGAAATCGTCGAGCGGGATGGACACGGCTGGGTCACGCCCCGTGTCAGATTGACACGGGCGTGTCGAATTATGGAACACGGGCGTGTCAGGCTTTCCTCTTCAAAATTGGCCTCTTTTCGGGTTTTTGAGCTGTCACGCCCTGGTCACGGGCGTGACCAATATGTCACGGGCGTGACATGTCATTTTTGCAGATTTTGACTTTTTTTCCTGACAAATAAAATAAAGCAAGTTAGTATAATATTTACAAAAATAGGAGCATTTTATTGAATAAAAACAAGTAGAAATGACAAAAATTAAATAAAACGACTTAAGTAATGTACATAAAATTAGGTATATTTACAATTCATCAAATACCCCCATACTTAAGCTTTTGCTATTCCAGAGCAAAAGTTTGAGATGAACTTATAAGGAATAAAAAAAACTCTAAGCTTAGCTACCGCTTAATCAATTATAAGAGAGATCTAAATAAATAAACGGGGCGTAAGAGTTAAGTCCTAAATTTATGAAGATGATTTAAATAGCGCAAAAGTTTTGGCCAAAAGACTTCTTGATATAATCAAATAGAAAGCAATAATTGTAAAGGTTAGATTAACAAGAATAGTTTGGAATTATATGAACTTTTAGCCTATAGGAGTTTTACTGGAAATAATGCAATTTACAAATTATGCTCTCAAAACGATTTTTGAATTAAATCTAGAATCGTGAAATTGACTAAGGGGGTTGATATTGGTTTATGAAGAGAGTTTTGATTTTTGAGGCGAGGTAATTTTTTTTCTCGAACCTCCATGTTTTTTTTTTTTGGATTATTAGGAAAACGAAATCTTATTTTCCTAATATCGATTTTTTTCAACTTCATAATAAATTTTTAACCCAATATATATGTGTAGGAGTAATGAATTTTATCCTCTTACTCCATAGCATATAATCTTTTAATCTATTGGGTGCCTATGTTTACGGAATGAAATCTTATTCCCATTGACATAGGATCTTTTAAGGATAACAATTTTATCATGCCAAGTCAGTCATGATAAGGACGGTGAGAAAAGAAAACTAGATTTTTTATTAAAAAACAATTTTGAGAGCAACCTTAATAAATTGTAAGTTCCAATTTTTCAGAAAGCTAAAAGTAAACATAATTGAATCCTATAATCGTTATTTTCTAACATAATACACGTGCTCCTATTAATGAAAAATTAGAAGTAGTGCCTAAAACGAGTTCGCTATTTTTAACAAAGCATAATGAATTCTTTAAAACTTAACCCCGAATATTTAAATTTTTCAATCAATAATTAACAAACGAATAACAAACAAAAAATTAATAAAATTCACATATAAATAAACTCAAAGCAAAATTTTTGGATAGCAAGAAAACTAAGGATGTTATATTTGATTTATTTGTTTCAAAATATTTTTTGGTTGTTTTAGAGTTTTTTTTTGTTTTTTTTCATCATTTTTTTTGTGTGTTTTTTTTTTATTTATTATCTCTTTTTTTTGAAATTTAGTGAACTTATTATCTTTTTTAGAATTTTAAGGTTTTGCGGAAAGTGGGAGAAAAAGAGATGGTATGAGAGAGAAAAGGAAGGGGGAGAGAGAAGATTATTTACAAAAATATTTACACAGATTTTTACAAAATGAAACTAAACATGTTTTTGGAATTTTGGTTTTATGAATTTTTTTTTGGAGTGTTTGTTTTATAATTTTTTTTTTGAATTTTTTTTGTGTTTTGTTTTTTTTTGGGATTTTTGCTTTAAAAAGACATAAAACAAAAACATTTTAAAGACAGAAAAAAAAAGCTTGGGTTTTTGGGATTTTGTTTTCATTTTCAAATTTTTTTTGAAGTTTTTGTTATTTTTATAGTTTTTTTTTTGTTCATATATAGTTTTTATGTTTAAAGTGCAGAAAATAGAAAGACAGTGAAGAAAATAGAAAGACAGTGCAGAAAATAGAAATATGAAAAAGAAAGCGAGAAAACACCCCCATACTTAAGTCCAACATTGTCCCCAATGTTGTAACGTAAGTATGCGGAACAAAACAGGGAAGATAATATATACAAAGAAAAGAAAGAAATGGGGGGGTAGAAGCTTCCCTGAGAGGAGGTGGGGAAGGCGCAGTTTAGGAACCCTGCATTAGGAAGAAAGATAGCAAAGAAAAAGGTAAAGAGATAGCGAAAAAGACAAACATGGGGTGCCTCCCAGGAGCGCTTTGTTTATAGTCGCGTAGCTTGACTATGTTGGCGGTTTATATATCTAGGAGGGTTATGGATTCGAAATTACCGTCCACAGGATTGCCTGCGATGTATAATTTTAAGCGATGACCGTTCACTTTAAACGAGCCTTTATCCGGGTGGGAGACGAGTACGGTCCCATAAGGCCAAACCTCTTCAACTTTGAAGGGGCCGGACCAACATGATCTAAGTTTCCCGGGGAAAAGTCTAAGTCGGGAGTTATAAAGAAGGACAAGATCGCCCGGAGAAAAAGTTTTTGGGGGCTTGAGTTTTCGGTCGTGATAAAACTTAGAACGCTCCTTATAGAACTTATTGCTCTCGTAAGCGTTGGCACGCCATTCATCGAGCTCGTTTAGTTGCAGTTTTCTATTTTGGGCGGCTAAGTTAGCGTCGAGATTTAAAAGTTTTAAAGCCCAAAGTGCGCGATGTTCTAATTCTACGGGTAGATGACACGCTTTGCCGTACACTAATCGATACGGTGTACAACCAATTGCGGTTTTGTATGCGGTACGATAAGACCACAACGCATCGTCGAGTTTGATGGACCAATCTTTCCTATTAAGTGAAACGGTTTTCTCTAATATGCGTTTTATCTCCCGATTTACTACCTCTACTTGACCACTAGTTTGCGGGTGGTAGGGGGTGGCAAGTTTGTGCGTGACGCCGTATCTAGCTAACGTCTTAGCCATCTGGGTGTTGCAGAAATGTGTCCCCCTATCACTTACAATAGCGCGCGGAGTGCCGAAGCGAGAAAATAGCTTTTTAAGAAATGTAACGACGACTCGCGCATCATTGGTGGGGAGAGCTTGCGCTTCCGCCCACCTCGATACGTAGTCGACCGCTACTAAAATATATATATTTTTGAAAGACGGAGGTAGGGGGCCAACAAAATCTATGCCCCATAAATCGAAGACTTCGCATTCTAAAAACATGTTTTGGGGCATCTCGTCGCGACGAGAGATGTTACCCGACCGCTGACAGCTATCGCATGCGCGCACAAAATTGTGAGCGTCTTTGAATAGAGTGGGCCAAAAGAAGCCCGCCTCTAGCGCCTTCCGCGCGGTCCGGTTAGCTTGATAATGCCCACCAGCCGGACCCTCGTGGCAGTGCCTAAGGATTTGCGTGCACTCCACACCCGCGACACATCTTCGGACTGCTTGGTCCGCGCAGAGACGAAAAAGGAAAGGGTCCTCCCAAAAGAAATATTTCAAGTCAGAAAAGAATTTCTTCTTTTGCTGGCTTGAAAAGTCTTTTGGAAGTACCCTCGCAACTAAATAGTTTGCAAAATCTGCGAACCAAGGCGGGGAAGAAGAACTAGTAGTTATGGCAAGGAGGCGTTCCTCGGGGAATCTGTCATTTATGTCAGATTCGACGAGCGCTTCCGCAGCGGGATTTTCTAAGCGGGAGAGGTGATCGGCGGCTAAATTTTCTGCGCCCCTCTTATCCCGGATCTCTAAATCGAACTCCTGCAAGAGGAGGATCCATCGAAGAAGGCGGGGTTTGGCGTCCGTTTTTGCTAACAAATATTTTAAGGCGGAATGGTCGGTAAATACGATAACTTTGGATAACGTTAGATACGAGCGAAACTTATCGAAGGCAAATACGACGGCTAAAAGTTCCTTTTCCGTTGTCGTATAATTTCCTTGTGCGGAAGTGAGGGTCTTGCTAGCGTAGTAAATAGGATGAAAATATTTGTTTATACGTTGGCCAAGAACGGCTCCTACAGCAATATCACTAGCGTCGCACATAATCTCGAACGGAAGGGTCCAATCGGGCGCCACTAAAATAGGTGAATTGATAAGTTTTTGTTTTATGAAATTAAATGCAGACTCGCATTCGCTATCAAAGACAAAATTTGATTCCTTCTCCAAGAGGCGAGTTAGCGGCTTTGTTATTTTTGAAAAATCTTGAATAAAACGTCTATAAAAGCCCGCGTGCCCTAAGAAACTACTAATTAATTTAACGTTGGAAGGTGGGGGAAGTTTTTCTATAATTTCAACTTTGGCCTTATCGACCTCCATCCCCTTAGACGAAATCATATGGCCGAGAACCAAACCTTCTCGAACCATAAAGTTACATTTTTCCCAATTTAAAACAAGATGTGTGTCCTCGCATCGCTGAAGGACACGGTCTAAATTATGAAGGCAGGACGGGAAAGAGCTTCCGAAAACAGAGAAGTCATCCATAAAGACTTCCATAATGTCTCCTACCAGCTCGCCAAAGATCGCCAGCATACATCTTTGGAATGTAGCGGGCGCGTTGCAAAGGCCAAATGGCATTCTTCGATATGCGAAGGTACCAAACGGGCAGGTAAAAGTTGTTTTCTCTTGGTCATCGGGGGAAATGGGGATTTGGAAAAACCCCGATAATCCATCGAGAAAACAAAAATACGGATGACCAGACAAACGCTCTAAAATTTGGTCTAAAAATGGTAGTGGGAAATGATCCTTACGGGTGGCGTCATTAAGTTTTCTATAATCGATGCACACCCGCCAACCCGTAACAGTACGAGTTGGGACGAGTTCATTGTGCTCATTCTCCACTACGGTAAGACCGCCCTTTTGGGCACCACGTGAATGGGACTAACCCACGTACTATCCGATATGGGATAAATAATCCCCGCATCTAATAATTTAATAATTTCGGCCTTAACGACGTCTTTCATGTTTGGGTTAAGACGTCGCTGCGGTTGAATAGTTTTGCGGCAATTATCTAGAAGAAAAATCTTATGGGTGCAGAAAGACGGGTTAATCCCTTTGAGATCAGAAATTTGCCAAGCAATTGCGTGGCGATGTTTAAGCAAAACTCCCAATAAATCAGAAGTCTCCGATTCGCTCAAATGCGAAGAAATGATAACAGGGAGCGTATCATCTTTCCCCAAAAAGGCGTATTTGAGTGAATCGGGTAGGGGTTTGAGTTCAAGGCAGGGCGGTTCTTCTAACGAGGTTTTAATTCCTATGTCTTTCTTACCAATTGGTTCGAAAGGCAAGTCTATAGACGTATCCTCATCGCAGTTAAAATTTTCGAGCGCAAAAAGATCGTCGTTTAAAAACGTAGACTCAAAAATAGGGGAAGAACAATCTCCGAGATATGTGTCTAAATTATAACAAAAGTCATCGCTCGATGACGAGTCTCCTATGGAGGGATTAATAGAGAAAGTAACTTCGTCATCTCCTACCCGAAGGAGGAGACGACCGTTACTGACATCAATTAATGCGCGGGAGGTGGCGAGAAAAGGGCGACCTAGTATAATTGGTACATCAGTGTCCTCCTCGATGTCCAAGATGACGAAGTCTACCGGAAAGATAAACTTATCAACTCGGACAAGTACGTCCTCCATTACCCCGACGGGAAATTTAACCGAGCGATCCGCTAGTTGGATTCGCATTTTAGTAGGGGCCGGAGTGCCCAAACCTAATTTTTGAAAGAGCGAGAACGACATCAAATTAATGCTCGTGCCTAAATCTGCAAGAGCGTATTTTACTAATATATTGCCAAAAAGGCACGGGATGGAGAACCGTCCCGGGTCATTTCTTTTTAGGGGCAATTTATTAGTAAGAGCCGCTGAGCAGTCAGCATTAAGAGAAATATGCGAAATATTTTCTAATTTTTGTTTATTGGAAAGAAGTTGTTTTAGGTATTTCGCATATTTAGGCATCTGAGAGAGTGCCTCGCAGAATGGAACATTAATATGAATTTGTTTTAATAATAAAATAAATTTTTCAAATTGCGCGTCCTTACGCTCACTATTAAGTTTATGCGGATACGGCAAGGGCGTTTTAATAATTTTTTCATTTAAAATTTGTAAAGGCGGCGAAATCAAAGAAGGGGGAAGAGGGGTCGGAGGTGAAATATGTACCTGAGGATCGGTCCGTTTTGGATCGATCACCTCCTTTCCGCTACGGAGGGTTATAGCGTTGATATTTTCCCGCGGATTGGGCTCCGTGTTTCCCGGCAGTGCCCCGAGCGCGCGCTCGGACATCATTCGCGCTAGCTGTCCAACCTGGAGTTCTAAGTTTTTTAGCGATCCGGTGATGTTCCGGATATTTGACTCGTTGGAAGCTATATATTTAGAAAAATTATCCTCCATCGGGGAGGGTTTTGGAAGAGGGGGAGGCGGCAGAAATCCAGGCGCGAAAGAATTGGGGGGCGCTGCGCATTATTCGGATTGCTCCATGAGAAGTTGGGGTGGTTCCTCCAACCCGGATTATAGTTATTGCTATAAGGGTTGTTATTGGGTTGAAGGAAGGTCGCCCAGCATTTCCCACGTAGTCTACGAATTCATTTGCTACGCCGGCATTAGGGGGAATCGCCCAAGGAGGAGTGGTGGAGGCAACAGACATCTCCGCCACCTGCTTTGTCAGCCTTTCAACTTGAAGGGCTAAGTGGGCAGTGGCATCCACTTCGAAGAGGCCGGCCGCCTGCTTGGGACATCCCCGAGGGACGTTCCATTGGTAGGCGTTCATAGCCATCTCTTCAATAAGAGCTTGGGCAGCCTCGGGGGTCTTATTATTCAAGGTACCCCCGGCAGCCGCGTCAATCATTTGACGCGTCTGATAATTAAGCCCATTGTAGAAGATTTGGACCTGCAACCACGCAGGCAGCGCGTGGTGCGGACACTTGCGGAGGAATTCCTTAAAGCGCTCCCAAGTCTCAAAGAGAGACTCAGAATCATTCTGCATGAACGAAGAAATGTCCGCCCGTAACTTTGCAGTTTTGGCGGGCGGAAAATACTTCGTTAAGAACCGCTCCGCAAGCTCGGCCCAGGTGGTGATACATCCTCGTGGGAGGGAATTCAACCACGCCTTAGCTTTGGATCTGAGGGAGAATGGAAAAAGGCGCAAACAAATGGCGTCATCAGTGACGCCATTAATCTTAAAAGTGTCGCAAATCTCCAAAAAACTAGACAAATGAACGTTCGGGTCCTCATCCGGCTGTCCATCGAACTGCACGGCGTTTTGGATCATTTGGATAACGCTCGATTTGATCTCAAAATTATTGTTCGCCACCGTCGGGCGGACAATACTGGACCCAGTATCGTCCAAATTTGGCCGGGCGTAATATGATATTGTACGCTCGAGGGCCGCGTTCGGATTGGGGTCGGCCATAGGAACGGCAGAGGGTTCTCCGATGGATTCTGCGGGATCCAAAGAGGGATTTCGGCATTGAGACCGAATACGCGCAAGAGAGCGTTCGATCTCAGGATCGAAATCCAAAATTTCGGACTCCGAAGGCTGTCCACGGGTCATACACCCGAATGAAAAGTAGAAAAATTAACTCTCTTTTTCTTTCGGATTTTGAAGAAAAGTTTTTTAAGTTTTTTTTTTTTAGTTTTTAGAAATAAAAGTAAAAGTAATAGAGTTCGGATTCGGAATAACAACTCCAAGAGAAGTCCCCGGCAACGGCGCCAAAAACTTGATTGGCCCGCGAACAGACTCTTACTGTGGTTGGTTCGGTGAGTCGATCGCCGCGGGCTTGCTAGGGTAGGCAAGTGCACCTATCGCAAGTAGTACTCGATATTCGGGAGAATACCGAGGTCGTATTATTCCCAGGAACGGGTTGATTACCCCTACTCCTCCGAAAACACTATTATTTTACCGAAATAGAAGTTGATGGTGTTAAGTAAAATAGGAACGAAAATAGATTTTAAGAAAGTAGTCGATGAAGAGATAACTCCCGGTATCGAATTGCGTTAGGATTGAAAATAGATTTGAATAACTAGATATCTAAAGTTTCAATTTAATTAATGCGGAAACTTGGCCGTGGAGGTTCAAAATAATGAGCTCACCTATCTCTAGGAATATCGCTCACCTAGACATTAAGGCTATTCGACCGGGCTCTCGTCCGACGAAGGATTCCCCTTAATGCCCGCAGTACGCTAAGAACCCCGCTATTAGGTGGGGAACCCGATCCGGTAGAGTTAGCGCGCCTCCTCTCTCGAGGGTTAGTGCGGAACTCTATCTACCCAGGGGTGATCTGTCCATATGCACGGCCTCTCGGCTAGCTAGCGTATGGATAACGGAAATAGAGCCCACACATCGATATGTGGGTATACGCGTCGTTAACCCGGGGTAAACCTTAAGTTTTTAATTAAATTGAAAAATTAGACATTTGGTTATTTAAAACATTTTAGATCCCAAAGCTCTTCGATACCGAGGGCTAAAAGAAATTAGCCACTCATCAGAATGGGGATAGCTTATATGATTGGTTGTGCGAGCGTCCTAAACTATTCGCTGAAAGGTTATAAAGAAAATAAGAAGAAAAGCAAAATAACCTAATTTTAGAAAAGTTGTTACAAATAAACACACCCGCACTCATTCAAACATATAAAAGGAAGAAATAAAACTAATTTACACATAAGAGAAAATTGCATAATTGACATTTGCAGGTCCCACTCAAACGAGTGCGGGCGGGAAATAAAAGCTGAAAAGTGCATAATTGAAATTTGCAAGTCCCACTCAAACGAGTGGGGGCGGGAAATAAAAGCTGAAAAGTGCAAGTCCTACTCAAACGAGTAGGACTGAAATGAAAGCGAGTCCTACTCAAACGAGTAGGAGAAAATAAATGCGATTACAGGGCTTTCTTAAATATTTACATCAAAATAAAGTCCGACCATTCAACTCCTAGCGAGTAGGCGGAAAATCAAATCCAGCCATTTAACTCAAGTGAGTAGGCGGAAAAAAAAAAATTAAAGATTGAAAATTACAAGTCCTACTCAAACGAGTAGGACTGAAAATACAGACCGGCCATTTAACTCAAGTGAGTAGGCGGAAAAATAAAAAAATGAAAACACTTGCTTGAATAAAATCCAGCCAATTAACTCAAATGAGTAGGCGGAAAAATAAAAATTACACACGCACTCTACTTGAATAAAATCCAGCCAATTAACTCAAGTGAGTAGGCGGAAAAATAAAAACAACACACGCACTCTACTTGAAAGTAACTACTCACGCACTCGACATAAATAAACACACACACACACACACACTTGCATAATTTAACTTAGGAGCTGAAAAATATCTCATACACGCACACACTCGTTATGAAATAATTGCAAAAATCAAAGTTATCGAAAAATTAAAATGACTGCATTTCTACCGCTGGAATGCGGTAGAAATGCATAAAAAGGCAAAATAAAAATTGTTTGAGCAAAAAGTTTTCAAATTAAAGTGAGGAAGGCAAGTGCCCGAAAAATTATTACGTTTACATTTTTACCGTTAGATTTTGATAGAAATGCTTAAAAAGTGAAAATAAAAATTGTTTGAGCGAAAATATTTTTTGTGAGCACTTAAAATGCAAGTTGATGAAAAATAAAAATGACAATTTATATATTATTATAGCCTTATAAAATGGTTTAAAAAGTGAGAGTAAGCTAAAAATAAGCAATAGTTTTATAATTAAAACAAATAAAAGCTAAGTTAAGAGAGGTGAAAATCACCTTTTTTAAGTTTAACATGTTCATAAGAATGCATTTTAAAGTATGAAAATCCTAAGTCTAACCAAATTTAAAGAGTTTGAGAATGAAAACGGCCATAATAACGGCTATAACTTTTGTTATAATTGAAAAGAAAACGTGAACATTTGCGTTTTAAAACATAATTTTTGCAATTTTAAGCTCATACACACACACACGCATTATGAAAATAAAAATGCAAGTATATAAGATTGATGAAAAGGAGGCTATTTGGAGAAATTTCAAAGCATGTAGGATGAAATAATAACGATTTTTATTACAAAAAAAAGGGATTACAAGAGTTCAAACATACAAACTTAAAAGGAGAGGGAGGGGGGATCCTTACATAGCACTAAAGCAACTCCAACAGCAGCCCTAATACATCAAAATGGTTCGGATTTTGGGAACCCTGAACTCATACAGCAGCTGCCTTTTTATAGGCAAAAATTTCCAAGTACACGCCCTCCGACACGGGCGTGTCGGGGGGCGTGTCAGCACTATTTTACCGCGGGATTCGGCGATCTGATGGATTTGACGGAGATTTGACTTTCCGGCCGAAAACGCGGCGGTCACGCCCCAGGTCACGGGCGTGACGGTGGGCGTGTCATTCGGCGCTTTAAGGCGATGTTGACTTCGGGATTCGCCGGCGGCACTTTGTCGGGCGGACACGGGCGTGGCGTACATCGGACACGGGCGTGTCCCTCTTGGGTTCGACGAACGTTGAGCGCGAAACATTGACCTGGCTGGCACGGGGCGTGTCGGGCTGCCACGGGCGTGTCGCACATCAGACACGGGCGTGGCCCTCTTGGGTCGACAAAAGTTGAGTTGAAATCATCGAGCGGGATGGACACGGCTGGGTCACGCCCCGTGTCAGATTGACACGGGCGTGTCGAATTATGGAACACGGGCGTGTCAGGCTTTCCTCTTCAAAATTGGCTCTTTTCGGTTTTTGAGCTGTCACGCCCTGGTCACGGGCGTGACCAATATGTCACGGGCGTGACATGTCATTTTTGCAGATTTTGACTTTTTTTCCTGACAAATAAAATAAAGCAAGTTAGTTTAATATTTACAAAAATAGGAGCATTTTATTGAATAAAAACAAGTAGAAATGACAAAAATTAAATAAAACGACTTAAGTAATGTACATAAAATTAGGTATATTTACAATTCATCAAAAACGTTCTCAAAACATATGCAAGGGAAGTTTGAAATGAGCAGTATGGGCGAGCTGAAGTATTTCTTAGGGCTTCAGGTGAAACAATCTGAATATGGAATTTTCATCTCATAGACCAAGTTCACCAAAGAGCTAATTAAGAAATTCGGAATGGAGAACGCAACCTCTATGAGGACTCCAATTGGCTCAACTATGTCTCTGGACAAGGATGAAAGAGGGAAACCTTTTGATGAAACCAAGTACAGAAGCATAATTGGATCCTTGCTCTACCTTACTGCCAGTAGGCCTGACATAATGTTTTCAACATGTGTCTGTGCTAGATTTCAGGTGAACTCTAAGGAATCTCATTACGCTGCTGCAAAGCGGATCCTGAGATACCTTAAAGGCACACCAAATCTTGGCTTATGGTACCCAAGAATTAATGACAGCGAACTAATTGAGTTTTCAGATGTAGATTTTGCAGGTAGCAAAGACGACCGGAAACGCACCTCAGGGACTTGCCAATTCTACGGAAGAAGGCTAATCTCCTGGAGTAGCAAGAAGCAGAACTGTGTCGCAATCTCAACGGCCGAGTCAGAGTATATCTCTGCAGGCAGTTGTTGAGCACAGTTGCTATGGATAAAGAATCAGTTCGAGGAGTACAACCTGCAATTCAAGGATATTCCTTTGTACTGTGACTCCTCCAACGCAATTGCAATAGCCAACAATCCAGTCTCCCACAGCCGGACAAAGCACATCGAGATAAGGTATCACTTCATCCGGGAACATGTGGAGCATGGAGACATAGATCTCCAATATGTGCCTACAGATAGGCAAGTTGCAGATATCTTCACAAAGCCGCTGGACGAGACCAAGTTCTCGTTCTTCAAGACAGAGCTTGGGATGCTCAACAAAGAGGGCTAAAGAAGGCTGGATGACTAAGAAGCAAGTAATTCCAAGGGGTTAGTCAAAACCTACATTTTCTAAATTTTTTCAAAGTTTGACTCGAGAAGCATAAGACATACTCGAGTATGTGAATTCACCTACACGAGTCACTACAGACCTACTCGAGTAACTACTGACATACTCGAGTATGTTAATCTACCTACTCGAGTACTCCTCTCTACTTACTCGAATATAAGAGTGTGCCTACTCGAGTACCTACTTACCTACTCGAGTAAGTCACTTAACTACTCGAGTAAGTCACTTACCTACTCGAGTACTTTCTGCAGACCGACTCGAGTAATTTCTGAAGATCTACTCGAGTAACCTCTTACCTACTCGTGTAGTCTATATCCTTCTTGTGTAGTGTTTCCCAAATTTTGAAAGTTTTTCTATTCGCCACCCAAGGCTAAATGCCGCCTCTTCCCTCTCTTTAGTTAATTTCATTTAAATTAATTAGCTATAATTTAAGGGTTATATATATGTAATTCTGAAAAGCCAACCCTACACGACATCATTTCATTCTCTCTAGTACCCTCTGCCGCTTCGCCTACTCTGCCGTTTCGCCTACTCTCCTATGCCGCTGTTGCAGAGCCGCTTCCCTCCTCACCATTTCCAGTTAACCGCAGCCATGGCCGCTTCTTCCAAGATCGGCGTCGGATCAGAACTCGTCACCGCCGGTATTGCAGAGCTCTCAGATGACTTCCACAACCTTCTCATCCTTCTCGACACCGTCGGCCTCTCCTTCATTCTCCAGGAACCCTGTCGAGTTTTATTCCCAGAAGTTGCTGAATTCTTCTCCAATCTCAAGGTCAGAAGGAATGGGAAAGTCCTAAAATCCAAAGTGAAGGGTTTGAAAATTAAGCTCACCAAGACCTCTGTCTCTCAGCTTCTCCGATTACCGCTTGTCGATGAAGAAGATCACTTAGTTGCTGAAGACTCTGACAGAACAACCCTTTTCTGTGGTTTTTCAACTGATGCTCAGTACTTCAAAAGGTCAGATATGAATGCAAAAAGCAAATTCTTGGTTGATGTTATTGGCAAAATTTTACTGTGCAAGACACACTCCATCAGAGACATTCCCTCATATTTCTTCGATATAATGCAAGCAATTGTCTGTCGCAAAAAATACCAATTTGGTATGCTGATTCTGGATAAAATAAAGGACAGTTTAAAATCTCCCAACTACGCCAGAATTATCTCTCTGCTCCTCCATGAAACAAATCTGGAGGTCTTCAACTTCTCCAAAGGGACCCCTCTTCACCACATGAAGAAGGTCTCCATCTCTTCCATTCAGAGATGCGATCTCAAGCTAAAGAATTCTGCCCAAGCTGTAAAGATTTCAGAAGTTTCAGAAGTTCCAGCTATAGAGGACAGGACTCCATCTCCCTCACCTCATCATCTGGCCAGCTCCTCTGGTGCACTGAGTGAGTGGGAGCCTGCTCCTTCTAGCCAAGTCAGGAAGACCTCTCCTCAGCCAGAAATTTCTTCCCTACCTCATACTCCGCAAAGTCCAGCCACTCCTTCAGATCACATACCTCAAGACTCTCTTCTGTCCACAGCTGCTGCCATAGATGCTATGATTGCAGAGCTTTCTAAAGAAGTGAGCCCATTCCTCCTCTATCTCCTCCAGCTCCATCCTCTGAAGGTCACATGGACTTCTCTCCAGCCCAGTCTCCTGCCCATTCTCCAGCCAGGACTCCAACACCATCTCTAGATCCCCCAACATACAAGCAAGACACCATTCTTCTTTCTGATGAGACCTCTCCAGAGCCAGCTGAGGCCCCTCTCAGAACCCTAGATTTCTCCATTCCCCATGATACATAAGAAAGGGATGCTATAATTCATACCACCAGAGCTCTCAGCTCTGTCATCATTGAAGAAATAGCTCCATGGGTAACTCCTCCTATCCCTACTGCTCCCTCAACTGCTGCTACAGTCTCTTCCTCCTCAGAATTGCTTCACCATACTGCACTTCTTCTTCAAGAACAGAGAAATTATTTTGACACCTCTCTAAAGGTGGTCAATGACAAGGTAACTGCTCTTAAGACTGAGATGAGTAGAGGCTTTGTTGAAATTCAGCATAATACTGACAAGCTCCAGTATTTATTTCAACATGGTGGGAAAGTCATAGACGACACTATCACTAGTGTTGGTAATGTCATGGAACAAGATGTCACACTTGCTAACAATCAGATAGAGCTAGACAAGAGAAATGAAGCTCACAAAATGAAAATCTGTGAAGAAGTTGGACTTTTCAAAGAAGACATAATAGAGAAAATATCTGTTGAAATCAGAAAGGGGGAGGGTTTGATAAAAGAACTCAAAGAACAGGTAGAAAAATCTGCTGCTCAGAAGACAGATGTATGGGAAGCTCATGTGAAGGCCATTCATGATGATGTGCTACCCCAGATATAGAGTGTCAAATTTCACACCTATGACACTGCTGTCTGGATGCACAATCAGATCTTGCCAGACCTTGCAGTTGACCCCAACATCATTCCCCATCATCTCAGTACTCTAGCTACAGATGTCACTGCCCCAGCTGTTCCTCTACAACCTACCTTCTCTCCCAAGCCTAGAGACACAGTTGACCCTCCAGACTACTATGCTCTAGAAGACCCTACTGATATCTTCCTTCAAGCTCCTCCAGAGATCAGAACCTACAAGAAGAAAAGGAAGTATGGTGAAGGCCCCTCTGCTAGCAGGACTGCTCCTTCCAAAGCCACTAAACATGCTGAAGCTTGGTCTCCAACTTCCAAGTCTCTAATTTTGGACACACTCAGACTAGTTATGGATCTTAATAAGAACAGGAACATTCATTACAGTTCCCAGGAATGGGAGCTATATGAGAAATCTATGCTAAAAAGGAGGATCCATGACAGAGAGTTTGGGAGAAATAATCCTGCTGCTCCTCCAAGGCGTCCTAAATATTTCCCCAAGCCTTTCAGCTATCTAAGAAGACAGGAAGAAAAGATGGAAAAGCAGCAAGCCCAAGCCTAAACCTAAAAGATGTTGAGAGATTGAAATGACAAGTTGTAGACTTGATGTTTTTGGAAATTTACATATATACAATTCTAAATTTCTGTCTAATTATCTTTTTCATTGTCTATTGCTTACCTGCTCATGTTTTTCTACTTAGTTTCTTTTATGTCTACAATTCACCTTAGTGTAAAGGGTTCTGACTTCAATAAATAGGGGGAGATTGTTGGGTATTATATCCACACTAACTCAGATTTGATGAAGTCACCCTGGTACTAAGATAAATTAAGTTGTATTTGATGCTTGGTTTGAGTTATATGTTTGCAGGAATTTTACTGGGAAGTGTAGACCAATGTCAGTCCACAGTGGGTCACCAAACACAGGAACTATGTAATGTAATCCCTCATTGTATATTCCAAGGTGTTGACTCATGTGTGGTCTCTCTATTGGGATACACTTCATATTCAAGCTGTTGGACCTTGGGAAAAGGATTGGAAGTTGACTGCATTAGAAGAAAGAGCTTTCCAACAACAAAAATTCTCTAAGTCTTTTACTCGAGTAGGTCCATAACTACTCGAGTAGATTGGGTATAATTTACTCGAGTAAAGAAACCTTGTACTCGAGTACTTAAGTGTACCTCTCATGTACCTAAGTCATGTACTCGAGTAGACTTAGTCATATACTCGAGTAGCATGTTTATATACTCGAGTAGATCACTCATTATACCCGAGTATTAAAGGCTTCTCTCATCAAAATTATTCTAAGTCATGGACTCGAGTATAAACACTCATATACTCGAGTAAGTATACTCACATACTCGAGTAGATAGAATCATACTCGAGTAGTTCATTATACCTACTCGAGTAGATCGTGTTTCACTCGTGTACTTTGAAATTTTCCTAACTCCAGAATTTTCTAAGTCCTTTACTCGAGTAGAACTTTCACCTACTCGAGTAGATCACTTCCTCTCGAGTAGTTTAGTTCAACAACTCGAGTAGCTGCTTGCTGATATCTTCAGAATTTATTCCAAGTATTCCACTCGAGTAGTCCTTCATGTACTCGAGTAGTTTATGTAATATACTCGAGTAGTTTTTCTTGTACTCGAGTAGTTCCTTTATGTACTCAAGTAGTTCTCTATACACACTCGAGTAGTTCTTTCTGCTTACTCGAGTAGTTGGTTTCTGCCTACTCGAGTAGCCTATCTTTATATACCCGAGTATGTTCTCTTTCATGTACTCGAGTAGTTATTCAACTACTCGTGTAGATCTTATCTTACTCGTGTATATAGCTGAACTTTCCTGAAATTTGTCTAGGTCTTTTTTCTGACGGGATTTTCAAATCACGCGACATGATTGGTCCACGTGTACATCATTATGACCGATTATGACCGTTATTCTCTCCTATATAAAGTCTTGTCAGAAAATGACAAACCCTAAGTATTCTCCAAGCCTTCTTGTCATTTTATTTTCTTGAGAAAGTTTTTAGCCGACTCCTCTGTCTGTTCTTCACGAAACGGAAGCCGCCGCCGCCACCATCTTCTCCGGCCACTGCTTCTAAGTTCAGAGGATTCATTCTGAAGAAAGTTACAGATCGAGATCGACATCACTGTTCATCTTCTCTCTCTGATTCTGTAAAAGCAAGAAGATCCAGATCTAGGCCGAGATTCTCTTCAGCGATTTCTGATAGTGCTGCAAAGTCCATAAGAAGAAGCTTTCTGGCCGTTTCATCAGATCTGATTGGATTTACTGTTTGTATAATTTTTCAAAACTTTATTAATCTTGTAGGAGAAAGTTTCTCCGAGTGTAGGAGTTTTTCACTCCGAGGTTGTAGGAAGTGTTATCTTCCGAGGTGTAGATCCCGTTGTTTGGATCGAGTTTGTAGGAACTTTGTTCCGAGGGTAGGATCGGTTTTTGATCCGAGATAGTGGAGTAGCCAAGTCTAGTTGATTGCTAGATCGGTGAGGGAAAGTGGATGTACCCAAGGTCGGGGAACCACTATAAATCTTGTGTCGTCTGTGATATTGGTAGATAGTTTTGTGCTGTGCTCTAATTATTTTTTATTCCGCAAAAGACGCACAACTCACCTATTCACCCCCCTCTAGGTGATTTAGGTTGACAACCGTTTTCTTTCACTTCTCCAAGAACACCCCAACAAAATGGGAGAGCTGGGAGGAAAAACATAAGTCTCATAGAAGCTGCCAGGACACTACTCAGTGACACTTCTCTCCCATAATACTTATGGGCAGAGGCAGTGAACACTGCTTGTCATTTCTTAAATAAAGCATCTATCAACAAGTTTCACAAGAAGACTCCCTATGAGATTATGAAAGGCAGAAAACCAAATATATCTTATCACAGGATCTTTGGAAGCAGGTGCTTTGTACTCAATAATATGAAGTCTTACTTGAGAATGTTTGTTGCCAAATTCTATGAAAGGATATTTGCTGGGTACAATAATCACAACAAAGCATATAGAGTCTACAACTTGAAAAATCAAGTTGTAGAAGAGTCTGTGAATGTAGTATTTGATGAATCATCAATGATTAATAATGAGCTGTGAAAGTCTTGTTTTCAAGGCTAGCTAAACACCTAGAGGGGGTTGGGTGAATAAGTTTTTGTCTCTATTTAAATTTTTTAACTTGTTATCAGATTTCTGTGCTTGGTGATTAGGTTAGTTATCAACTTTCGATAACATTCACAGATGACACATCAATTTTTAGTGGTTCCCCAATCTTGGGTACATCCACTATCCCTCTGCGCCTATCTAACAGTGTGTTAGATTCGGCTCTCCCTCCAGAACTCATCTACTTAATAGCTTACAACACTGATCCCGCAGGACCACACAAGTCACACAGACCTACAACTTAGGCACTAAGCCAACCTCATTTCACAAAGACCTATCACCCGGCACAAAGCCAAACACAGGTCACTAAGACCTCAACCTTTATAATACAAGATTGCAACTCGAGATTCACCAAGAATCTTTACAGAAGAAGAAATAAAGAGTAAGATGATTCGACACCAGATAAAGATCTCTATGTCTTCTTCTTCTTGGACAGAGCAGTATCAGTCCAAGCTATTGTTGTTAAAGATAATAAGTAGGCAATATAATTTTTCTTCAACCAGCTTTCTTTTCTCTACAGAACTTGTATATCTGCTTCCTCAAAATAGCTTCTGATTCTGTTGTTGCAGATGATGATTGCTTCAGCTATCTCTTTCCCAAGCAAGGTTCTCTATGCAGAACAACTTATTCAGGCTCAACGAAAATGGCAAGGAAGAAGATGAAGTTCAGCCGCACTTTTGTTTTCCAGAAAACCTAGATAAGGAATTGATTTCTCTTATTTTTCTCAAACCGATTTGCTTCTTTTTATTCTCTGAAGGCCAATTGAGTAGTGGGTCCCACCACCAGGATTGAGGCCGAGATTTAGACAATTAATCCATGCTTTCCATTAATTCCTGAGTCAACGGCTCTTTGCTGTGTGTGGGCCCCAGCACTTAATGATGAAATATGCCTTGGAAAATACATAAGATGATAACAGCTGGCCGCCAACGTCTCTGGCAAAATTTCCACAACATTTGAATTTTCGTTGACTTTTTGACTTGCTGACGTCAGCATGACACATCATCTGTGGACTTAGACAAAATTCAAACATTAGAACCAAAGGCGTTGAGTGAGTAGGTATCACTCAACGCCACAACACTTAGACAAAATCCTGTCTGTCTAGGTATTGAGCTCGACAAATTCTGAGCTATGTTCGACGAACGACAAACACAGCTCGACGAAAGCATAAAATCATTTCAACGAACTTTAGACTTAGTTCGACAAACTTCAAGGTCAGTTTGACGAACGTCGAGCTCAGTTCGATGAAGGTAAGCTCAACGAAAGCATAAAATCAGTTCGACGAACTTTAGACTTAGTTCGACGAAAGGCTAAACTCAGTTTGACCAACTTCAGGCTCAGTTCGACGAATGTTGAACTCAGTTCAACGAAGCTGACCTTGATGAAAGCCAAGCTATCCATGCATTTAGACTTAGATAATTTTCTACTTCAAGGCATTGAGAGTGTCGAGAGCGTTGAGTGAGCTTGCCTCACTCAATGCTATTTGCCTTAGCAAATTTTTCTGCGCCTTGGCATTGATAGAGTAAGCTCCACTCAATGCCAAACTACATAACAAAATTTTTCTGTTATCCGGCGTTGAGTGAGTAAGCTACACTAAACGCCTATGGACTTAGTAAAATTTAAACTCAAATTTTATGTGGAGTTGATCGGCACAACAACACTCAATACTAAGAGTTGTGTGACATTGAGTGAGTAGATCACACTCAATGCCTGTGGATTTGACCACATTTTCAGCAAATTTCTCTAGGCTATGACTGAATCAGCATGACTCACAATCTTTTAGCTGAATGTCATTGAGTTAGTAGACTACACTCAGCGCTTTTGTACTTATCCAAATTTTTGGCCTTCTAACAGTTAGGCTGAGATAGACTCAACGCACGTTGTTATATGGCATTGAGTGAGCTGTCCTCACTCAATGCATGTGGACATGGGAAAATTTCTACTAGACAATATTGAATCCATACCTCTGGCGTTGAGTGAGCTTGCTCCACTCAACGCCGGTGGACTTAGTGGATTTTTTCTATATACAGCAACCACTTATTGTGTCCACATTTCCAATCAATATGAAATGGACTAACATGCACTCAAGACCTCAAATGCACATCAAATACAGTTGATGTGTGTGACATTGACCTGTTTGACTTCTTACAAATCAGGGATATTAGGAACAATGGACCCAACAATCTCCCCCTATTTGAAGATGTCAAAACCTCATTTCTTTCCTTAGTCAATGACACACACAACCTATATAATAAAAAAAATATTGAAATTCTGATAAGCTATAAGTAAGTGTACCTTATTTCCTGCCTGGGAGCATCACTTACTCCCCCTGTTTTGCTGCAAGGTGTTTGTCCTTACCTGAGTGCCACATATCTTCCTTTCCCCTTTTCCATCCCTCCTGCTTGCTATGTCTCCCCCTTACTAAAACCTTCTCTCTTCTCTCCCCTTTTTTGTCTTCTACAAAATAGGCAGATAGGGGTTGGCCTTCCACTGACTGACCTTCTTTCTTCTCTCCAGAGTAACTTATTCCCCCTTAGTAGAAGCATTAGCGAACTACTGGGGAGTCTGTATGTCAAGTAAGAGGAACAATACCTGCACCACAAAAAATACAAAAAAATAAGTAAAAGGAGTGCCTGAAGCTATGCCAAGTTCAACATACCCAACTCAAATTTGTGGGTGTTAAACTTTGCTTCACCTAATGGCTTAATGAAGATATCAGCCACTTGCTTGTCTGTGGGGACAAACTAAAGACTGATGTCTTCATTCTCCATATGCTCCCTAATAAAATGATATCTTATTTCTATATACTTAGTCCTGCTACGTGAGATAGGATTTCTAACAATAATAATAGTACTTATAGAATCACAGTAGAGAGGAGTTCTACTTACCTGAAGGTTGTAATCCTGGAGCTGATGTTGGATCCGCAGCAGCTGAGCACAGCCGCTGCATGCTGATTGTTGATGCGCGAAAAAGGCACCGGGCAGCTAACACAGAAAGAGTGTGTTCGGTCTCACAAGCTAGGAGAGGAAGATGGATGAAGGAAGCTTCTGAGTGCTCTAGAGTGGAGCAAACGCTTTTCAAGGAGATGTGGGGATAGAGGAGAGGGTGATGAGAGCAGCCGAGAAGTCTGATGAGAGGAGGAGGTTGATCAGGAGCTGTCAAGCAGATGATTACTATGATGGTTATGCTTGCAGCTGAGAAAAAGCGGGGGGGGGGGGGGGGGGGGGGGGGCGCTAGCAGCGGCAATAGCAGACTTCGCCCGCCGTGGCTTAAATGCCACTCTTGCGACGAGCTTTCTTTTTATTAATAGTGAGAGTTACAACTTGCTAATACACCTTTACAAGAAAGTAATAAAGGGTACAAGAAGGAAGCTGGAGGCTAAGGGAGAGGTGCCAGAAGAGGCCGCTTGGACTGAAGATCGAAGCCAGCAGGCCGCGCGGTTAAGGGAAATGGGAGACCGCGCGGACTGGAGAACCAGAGGCTGGTAGGCCGCACTACTAAAGACGTAGAGACGGGTGAGGACTGAGAAACGGAGTCCGCATGAAATGGGTTGGCTGGCTGACTTCGAGCATGAGCCCCTTGGCGATGATCCAGTCCCCCTATATGAGAGGCACGGGGGGATATTTATAGGCCTGAGGAGGTAACGGCTTGCGGTGACGTTACCCCCGGTGAGACGGTAATTTGAGCGAGAAGGAGACGGAGTCCGCCGAGTTCGCCAAAGGCCGCGCGGACTGGGGCTTGCTTCTGGAACTGGTGCTGCTGATGGCGAACTAGAAGACTTAGTGGCGGACTGCGATGCGGGTCCGCCGAGTCTGCCACCGCTGAACTGTGAGTGCAAAGGGGATGCGAGCTGAGGAGTGCCCGCTGAGCCCGCTGAGTCCGCAGGAGACCACAGTCTGGGACTGCCTTGGGGGAGTTCTGCTGTATGGCGAACTACGAGGAGTTTCCGCGTAGTCCTCCTCTATTGATTGAGCCCGCGCCAAGCTTGCGGGCTGAGGAGAAGTTGACCCTGCTGCTTAAGAGGCGCGGGTGCTGGAGATGAGGAATGGCGGGCTGTATTGAGAGTCCCTTGAGTTCGCTGAAGATGAGGACCTGGAGCTGGGAGGAATTCTCTACTACTGGCTGAGTCCGCGCCAAGACTGCTGACTAAGGGAGGTTGACCCTGCCACTGGACAGAAGCGGTTGGAGGACAAGGACGGACTGCATAGCGAGTCCGCGGAGTCCACGTCTGTTACTAAGCTGAGTCCGCTTATGTTGGAGAAGTGACTGGCTGTCGAAGCTGTTGGGGTTCACCAATGGAGGCGGACTGGAAGTCTTGACCGCACTTTGAGTCCGCCGAGCCCGCGTTGAACAGGACGTTGCTGCTGGTCTTGGCGGGTAGCCGGGGCTGGAATCCATGCTCTGTAGGCAGGCTGGAGCAGTCGGCTGCCCATGCTGCTGGTGGCAAGGACAGAGCGACCTGCCAATCTTGACGAGTCAGACAGCGCATGTTGGCGAGGCGGAAGACGCGGTAGCTGGCTGGCGACTTGGGGGCAGGTCGTCATCTATGTTTGGAAGTTTGGAGCGATCTGGTGTTCTTGAAGAATGACTTGCATGAGCAGGCTGAAATAGCGGCTAGTTCCTGCAATGGACGCAGCCTGTTGCCGGCCTGGGCGGATAGGGAATTGAGTCTGGCTGAGAGAGTCCTGTGGATAACCTTGCAGATAAGCTGAAAAAATGGGGCGGCCTGCAGAGGCAGATTGCGGAAGCAGTCCATGGCCCCTGCCGACCAAGGGAAGGTGCGCGGCCTGGTCTGTCAGACCGCTGAGACCGCGCAAGCTGCGCGGCCTGAGCGGATAGAGAATTCTGTCCGCCCTCCCTAGGGCATCACGGCCTCCAGGACGAACCCGGGGCAGGCCGTGATGAGCGAGCTGGCTACCTTGGGAAGGATCGTCGATTTCGGGGTTAACATAATCCCTGCACTTTTTTAAGTTCCGAATAGAACTTCAAAAAAGTTGGAGACCCACGAAAATCGTGATCCACCCCAATGGAAAGAGAAAGGGGCAAGGAGAGATAGAACCTGAAGCCTCTCCTTAGGAGTTTGGTGCTGCCTGTCTATTTTCCCTCAAGATGAAAGTTAGCGTAGGCATGTATGGGTGGTACATCTTGTGCGTACCTGAGTTTTCCTTTGCAAAATGAAGAAGATGTGTCTTCCACTAAGCTCTGCACAAATGAATGTGAGAGGAAAACATAGAAACATAATGACTTGCAAGTACCTGATGGAGTCTTGCAAGCACCTGTTATCCTCTACAAAAAAGGAAGGATTAAGAGTATACAAGAAGAAAAAAATGAGCTGCAAGTACCTGGAAGGAACTTGCAAGTCTTTGCTGGTTTCTGTAAAAGAAGAGTTAAAGGTATGCATAATATATGAAAGTAACTTGCAAGTAGCTGTGAAGAAACTTGCAAGGGTCTGCTGATTTCTGCAAGAAGAGGGTTAGGTTCAGGTATTGCATACAAAAAATGAACTGCAAGTACCTGGATATGACTTGCGGGTGTCTGTTGATCTCTGCAAGAGAAGAGTTAGAAGCAGACAATATATGAAAGAAGCTTGTAAGTACCTGGGAGAAGGCTTGCAAGCTGTTAACTGTTGATATGATAGGGTCGATATAGCCAAGTAGTAGGGGAAATGACCGACAAACTCTGCTGACAATTGAATGAAGATCAAACAAGAATAACAATCTTCTTGGTATATTAGAGATGTCATGAAGTCAAGATCAATGTGTCGAGCGCTGACTGTTGATAGATATGGTCATATTGGTAGAGAAGAAGTTTGACGAATTCTGCCAATCTTAACTAGATTGCAATAGCATGGCTTGATGATCAAGGAGAGTAAGATTCTTCGATCAATGTTTGACGCCATTAGATTTTGATGAGGATAACAAATAGCTCTGTGAATCATCATCTGATAGATCTTGAGCATGCAGTAAATGAAAGATGAGAATAAGAGAGCTTGTATAGGTTATCATCTGGTAGGGATTATGCAGACAATGCACATAAGATGAGCACAAGCAAAGTGAATGCTGGAAACCGCTTTGGTAGGTCGGATTAACCTGTTCACCTGTGAAAGAAGGCAGTTGACAAAAAGAGGTCTATACTCGGAAGTGACTAAAGAAGGCTGGATGCTGCCACAGGTGTTCCCCGTGGGCCTTATGCATCGTTTGCTTGAGAAAATCATCCCGAGTATAGTACTACTCAAAGCGGGCTGGCCGAGCATCCTCTAGGAGGGCACAAAAGAGAAGGGCGAGGAGAATCCTGAGAAGGATCGCTAGATGCACTGCTCTCTTGCCTCGGGTACAATCATCACTGATCAATGAGACTAGTTGCGCCAAGTGGCCTATTGCTTGTCTGTGGATTGATCAGTGGAGTTGTGGGATCCCGCGGAGGCACGACTTGAGAGTACCAGAGAGTGTTCGGCCATCACAATTGTGAGATGATCAAAGAGACAATGTTATGCTTGATCGCCATTGCTTGTCAAGCAAAGATCATTGTAACTGTAATGTATCCTTTACGAAGCGCAACAGAGCTGACACATGGGGCTCCCCTAGCACACACTCTGTGCCAGATGCCGGCTAGGATCCTAAGTCTGAAGCCCAACATCGTAGATTGAATGGCTCCCACTACACATATGGGTATACTCCTGCCATATGTGGTCGAAGCGGTCGTGCCAGAGAACGATCTACGGAGGGAGCATTTCGGACTTGGCGATATCTCACAGGTGTAGTGATCTCTTTGGCAAAGAGAAAAATAGAGGAGAAAGCAATACAAGAAAGGAACTGTGTCAGTATAAGATCCCAGACAAAAGCTTTGCTGAAAAGCAAGAATGAATCTTAAGAAATGTTCTGCAAAGAGAATGTCTGAAAAGAGTAAGGGCAAGAGTTGAGATAACCCATCAAAGTTGTGAGGAGCTTTGTGGTACAATGATGTCCGTTGCTGGCTTAGAATAACCTTCCAAGCACCCCCTCGTCGTCGGCATCGAAGCATTCAACAGTTTTGTTAACAACGAGGAGAGGAGGTTCTTCGATTAGGCTTACTCCTTTTGTACTTAAACTTTGTTGAAGTTTGCTGAGTGTCGACACTTGCACATGAACTTTGTTGAAGTTTGCTGAGTTTCGACACAACCTCCTAGTGTCGAAACTTTTGCTGTCGGCAAAGTTTCTCTGGGTGTCGACACTGCTTCTAAGTATCGACACTGATTATGTAGACAATTCTTCATTGTGTGTCGACACTACCTGTATGTGTCGACACTTTCCCTCTGGTGTCGACTCTGCCTTCCTGGTGTCAACACAATTACTCCATGTGTTGACACAGCTTCTCTAGGTGTCGACACAAGCCTCCTTAAGTGTCGACACTTTTCTTCTAGGTGTCGACACATGGACTTAGAAACTTTTATTCTTTCCCTGCAATTACCTAACCTGCACAAATAAACTCAAAGCACATCAAATACATCTTGATGTATATCATTGAGTAGGGTGAGGCTTCTTCAAATCAGATACATATATTCCATTGTACCCAACAATCTCCCCTATTTGGAGAAGTCATAACCCTTAGTCAATGATATACACCATACATAACAAATTTTCAGTATGATGTAAAAACAGTATATATGACAGGGAAAATACATAAACATGTATGAACAGAACATGTATAAAACAATTATCTCAGAACAATTAATGTATATAGATTGAACATATAACATTGTTATTACAAATTCCAACATTTTCATTAATCAAAAGTTTATATAGAGTTTAATACAAATGATTTCAAATTGTAAACTTAAGAAAATGCTATCCTATAGCTGCTCTGGTTCCTTGATTACAATCCCCTTTCCATATTGAATCTTTGCTTGAACTGGAGCTTCATTGTCATCAGCAGCAGCAGGCTTCTTCCTTTGAGATCTTTCTTTTTTCAGCTCTTTAGCCTTTATCTTCTGCCTTCAAAATAGTGATAAGGCTTAGGAAATACTTGCTAGGCTCCTGTGCATTAGGAGGTAGCTTTCCCAGTTTAGCCTTTCTTCTATATTGTACTATGGCCTCTTGCCTATTCTCATGTTTTTCTCCACTCCAGGTCAGAATACCACTTGCCTCTATCCAGGACATTGTCCTTAGCAGCCTTCCAAGCAGTCAAGATGATATTCCTGGATGTGGGGCTCCATTGTTCAAATCTGGTCTTAATTCAGCTTGCTCTCTGAATCTTTTCTTAGATATGGGCCTCTTGTTCTTTTAACAAAGCCTCTGACTTTTAAGACTCCTCTGGCACAGGCTGGACAACTTTCTCAAGAATGATATTCTGATTACCCTCAGGAGGACTATACATAGACTGTACCTCCTGATGTATCATATCAAAATCTGCAGGAGGATATATCACTTGAGCCTCTTCAGCT